>SNQJ01S0002190.1:197643-243949 GCA_010110895.2 Picea sitchensis
ATTCTGCAAATATGGACACTTATGCACTTCTAATCAATGGTTAGGTCCAAAAGTAATGTAAAGTATTATGCAAAACAGATTAAGCATATAATAATGAGAAAGGACATTGTATACCTTGGAATGATCAGGTACAGTGATATTATGAGTCTAAATACTAGTGATGAAGGGTATAATAATGAAAAAAAGTATGGGCAAAAAGGTGCAATATGTGGTCCTAACACTAACGACGTATGGTATGGAGATATTATTGTTTATCTCCAGACCCAAAATTTCTGGCCTGAAATTTCTAGTACAGATCATCGTCGAATTCGGTATCAATCTCATCAATAAATTATCCTTGGTGATACTCTTTATTGTCGTGGTATTGATTCCATATTTCGACGATGTCTCACCTATGATGAAGCTAATAAAGATTTGAATGAATATCACTCTTGAGAAAGTGGTGGTCACATGTCTGGGTATACCACTGCCTAAAAGATCTTATGAGATGCTTATTTTTGGCCTTCATTGTTTAAGGATTACATTACTACCATCCAGAAATGCCATGTTTTTCAAACCTACAAGAATAAGATATGATCTCACCCTACTCCTCTTCACCCTGTAGTTTCTATTGGTCCATTCGCTAAATGGGGCATTGAATTCATGACATGTAACCCTCACTCAGTTGGAGGGCATGGATACATTAGCGTAGTTGTGGATTATTTCACTAAGTGGGTCGAGGCGATGTCTACATTTGATAATACCAGGAAAACTACAACATTATTCATATTCAATCATAGCATTACTAGATTTGGTGTCCCTCAAGCCATCATCACCGATCACAGTAGTCATTTTCGCAATTTCATGATGTATGAACTTAGTGAAAAGTTGGGTCTTCTACAGGGAAACTCAACCCCCTGTTATCCATAGGCCAATGGCTTATCCATAGGCCAATGGCCAGGTTGAAGCAATCAACAAAGTTCTCACTACTATGCTTCAATGGATGGTAGGGATTCACAAGTCAAGTTGGCACACGATGTTGTTCTCAGCATTGTGGGCCTATCGAACATCCATTAATTCTACCAAGGGATTCAGACCTTTCCAATTAGTATATGGTATTGAAGCTATTTTTCTTATTGAATGTGAAATCCCATCTTTGAAACTAGTTGTCGAAATTCTTCCTAGCACCTCAACCGAAGAGGAACATCTTTTGTATTTGATGAAATTAGACGAGACCCATCATGATGTTTCCTTAGTCATTGAAACTCAGAAAAATCATGTCAAAGCTAAATATGACAAGCATGTCAAACCACGTGTATTTTCTGAAAGTGATCTAGTTCTCCTTTATGAACAAGATCATGATTTACTAGGGGCCGGTTAAATTTGAGCCCATGTGGTGGGGTCCTTATATTGTTAAACAATTTTTGGAGAAAGGGGATTATGAGCTCGAATATTATGATGGAATTCATTTGAGAGAACCAAGAAATGGGCTTTACTTGAAGAAGTACTATGCTTAAATCATTTTCTGCCTGAGTGTTGTGTATTTTTAGTGTATCATACTCTTGTGTGCTTTTTCATTTTTGGTTCCGAATTTCGATTTCTTACCTTGAATTGTGCTTGGTTTGCAGATGTCGGTTTCTTCACTACCCTATATCAGCTTCGATGGCTCTAGTTGCATTACTCAAAAGTTATCATCTGTTGCTTGGACAATCTATGCACCTACGGATGAATTGATCAGTCTACATGGTGCTTGCCTTGGTCATGCAACTAATAATATCGTGGAATATAGTGCAGTTATCGATTTATTAACTGACGTCATTTCACTTGGAATCTGTCATCTTATTGTATGAATTGATTCATAGTTATTGGTACTACAATTGAGTAACATTTATTCCATCTGAAGTGCTACTTTGTTAAGGGTATATTTATGAATTCGCCTCTTGAAACGTCATTTTGATTACATTGAATATCAACACATTCATAGATGTCTAAATACATTGACAGATGCATTGGATAATTATGTGTTAGACAGACATTTGAGACATTTATAAATCCAATCACACTTTTAACAAAAACAAGTAAGACAGTAGGAACTTTATATTTATAACGATACAATTTTACAAAAAAGTGTTTTGTCCGAAGACCAAAATATCAGAAATGTGAAGCTCATGGCTTCATGTACAAAAAGAATCAAAGATGATGCTAGTTGTAACAAGCGACTTCCCTTGTTACTCTACGTAGGAGTAAACCGATAGATGCATATATGCCCACTGTGTGGCGTTTATAGTGCCTAGGAAGCTCATCGATTGTGGCATTAGGGACATGCATGGTTAGTCCCTCTAGGTTCTGTTATATAGCCTCGAGATGTACGGAAACCAACCCTGCTAAAACACCTCTCTCCTTGTGCCTCTGGATGGGAGATGATCTTGACGGATGATAATGCCCCACATCTACATTTTTTAGAGCACTTGATTAGTTATCGGATAAATAACACAAAAAACATTTTATATAATTAAAATATATATATATATATATATATAAACAAAAATTTCCTTCTTACCTATGCCCCCCCATTACGATCCATCAGGAAGAGCTAGATATGGATCCCCATGGAAATCTACCCCGGCATATGCATAATATTCCACAATGAGTAGTTGATTCCTCATCCATTGGACGAAGACATCATCATACTTGACTATGGGAACACCACCATGTCAAGCCATAAGATCCACCCACCTCTTAATCTATGGATCTTATGGAGTGGTTATACCCCACTCGACTTGCAGATGTAGGATAGGAACCCTCTCCAGAAAGAAGGACACCAAAATTGACCCATATCCAAATTGCTTCAACCGACCGTTTCAGCACTTCGTAAGTTGTTTTTTCATGCTTTTCAGGACCCCCTCACACTAGTTGAAGACTCTGGGTTCCATGCACTCTAACACATATTGAAAATGGCTCTGCAAATCCATATGGATATCTACACTCCCTACCATGCGAGTAATGGTGTAAAGGATAGTCTATAACAGTCAGGGGTGATTTTAAGAACCCCCCCCCCTAAATTTATATGTATAATAAATGGGCGAATCCCCAGGATACATAGAAAAATTCAAAGGCTATTTTATCAATAATATAATATGTATATATAAGTTTTTGGAAAATCTTTTACTATTTTATAAAATCTTGTAAAATCTTGGCGAACCTTTCACTGAATTATAAAATCTTGTAAAATCTTGGTGAATATTTCACTGAATTATAAAACCTTGTAAAGTCTTGGTGATTTTTTTGATAAAGTATAAAACCATATATAATAATAAGAGAATGCATTAATTAAATTGCAATATAATCACTTTACGTATTTGGAAAACGAAACATAACTTTTCCATCCTCTAGATAATGTTGCAAGCATTAGGGGTTGTGTTTGTCAAGGTTCTCATTGTACACTTGCATATCCCTCTATAAGTTTTGATGATATTTCACCACAATGTTTATATGTGTTTATCATGACCACCACTTCTATCAATCTCAGGATATATTAATCTTTTCTTTGCCACTTCTATTATGGATTATTTATTTCTGATTCATCAATTACGAAAGGACCCTTCAAACAAGTTCATCATAGGATGTTCCTAAATAGGAGTGCACATAATTCTATCAATGAATAACTCCAAAAGTATAAGGATATTGATAGGTCACATTCCATGCATGACTTCCTCTCTAATAATCCATTGCACCAAAAAAAACCCTTTCCAAGGAATAGAGGTCACTTTTACCCCTTATATTTTTGTTAGCTTATAAAAAAGTTAAGAGATACATAACTTTAATAAATGTTGGGCATAGATTAGGAATTAGAACTATAGGGAACGAAAAAACCCATTGATCATAAGTTTTAACTATTGGATACAAATGAGACCATAAAATCTTCTAGTGGGTATAAACTTAGACCTTAAAATTGGCATTGATTGCATCCAATATTTATTGGATGAGACCATAAGCACCCTCCCGAAACATCTTCAATTGAGACATTCTTCAAAGTTCTCAAGCTCTTAACTAGACCTCTTTCTTCTTTGTATATCCTTATTGGATGATAGACTTTAGTTAGTTCCTAGGTCTTAGATCTCATAGATTATATCTACTTTCATAGGTGTTGCATTTGCACTCCCACTTGTGGATTGATTATGATGTACCTAGTAGTCCCTTCGACCTATTCATGGTCATTTGTTGGAGAATAACAAAATTATCATATCTTATTTTACCTTATCCATATCCAATTCTCTTTATTCAAGAAAAGGTAGGGCATGACACTTGTAATTATTTTGATCATTTTTCTTCATTATTCAGGGAAACTAGTTAGAGATATTCTCACCACGTGATTCAATGCTTTTGAGCTCACACCTTCAAGTAATTTGCACACATCACTGATCCAAAACGTCATATACAAGTTTCCTACACTCAAGGTGCATGTGGGAAAATGTATGGGAAGTATTTTCCTACACATTAGGTGTCGGTAAGTACCTAAACTGGGATTTTTGCACAAACTGACCAAAATGTGTATCTAGTGATGCCGAGTCTAATTTCACAAGACAAATTCTTAAAATCCTTGTCCATGTGTGTGATTGTACTTGAAATGGGAAAAATGTATATGTAAGTGATGCCAAAAGTCATCATGTGATGTTGCATGATTTGACATTATGTGTCCCATCAATATCTTGAAAAAATGGCTTCCCATACTCACACCCACTAACCCTAGCAAAACTTGGATATTATTTATTACTACAACGAAATTTCAGTTGTGGCATTGTCCAAATTCTTTCTAAGATGAATAAATTGAACAATACTGTGCATTATTAAGGAATCTATGAATAATGAACGAATTTAACCTCGATCACTATTCTAGTCACATTGGTGATTTCCTTAAAAATTCAGTTGATTACAAGATATAAAAGAGAACAAAGAACAACTTTACAGTTATGAAAAAGAATAGGAATATTAATCAAGAACTAGATAACATGGTCACATGCACCGAACATATTGTATATAAATTTTTCAAGGACTTCATCCATTTGAGAAACAAAAGTTGGTATTTAGTTTCCTTTCCAAAAAACTCTAGATTATCTTTAAAAATCCAAGCAATAAGAAAGAGATATTGTCCTTACTAGTAGTAAAGATCCAATGAGTGTGTCAAAGGTCTTTTAGTGGGATAGATTTTGAAGAGTGAAACACAACTATGGTTGGTGAGTTTGAGACATCGATGAAGAATCATACTTCATGATTGACCCCATTACCTACAAGAAGAAATATTATGGGATGCTAGTGTGAGTGGGAAAATTATAACACATGTGGATCTATTGAAAGATGCAAGGCTATATTGGTCACCAAGGGTTATCCACAAGAGGGGATGACTTCAAGTAAAATTTTCATCAATGGTGCAAGAAAACAAATTGAAGCATGAAATGTAATTAAGAAGCCAAGACCAAATGTGTATGTTATTGTCTTTCCATAGGACTTGGACAATTTATCTAGTAACCAATTCTATATTGTACATCAATGGATTTACCCAAATTGTATCTAGGGTAATAAATATACTATTCCTCCATCATACCTAAGCCAATGACCAGTGTATTCAATGATGGGAATAAACACATTTGGATTACCTTAATAAAAAATAATGTTAAAATAGCTCATGTAAAAGTTCAACACTTTGGTCCTGCCCAAGCTGGGCCAATAGTCAAATTTAAGTTAAATGACGATGATATAAGAAATTACTAAGATGTAGAAAATCAATATTGAATATATCAAACCATTAGAAGATCCCCCATCTATCACTTTCTTCTCGATGATATAGTTCTTCCCGACTTTTGACAGTTCTTTCTAGTGTCTACAACTAATTTTTCAGTGAATGCTAAGAAAGGAGATAAGAGTAGAATCTAATCATGACACCATAGATGACCATGGTGATATTGATGCTTTTGATGAAAGACTTCTTAGTCCATGAGCTAATAAAAGAAATAATAATAGCATCTGATCATGACACCACAAATGACGGTCGTGATATTGATGCTTTTAATGAAAGAGTTCTTGCAATATTCAAGGTTGCAATGATTAAAACGTGTGGAAATGACATCAGTTATAAAACTAATCAATATCATCTCAGAGTGATTCAACAACCACTAAAGAGAGGGAAGATACATAATCAAGATTAGTCATTGGATGAGAAGGAGTACAACTAGGTCCCATTGACAATACCAATTCATGAGATGACATAAGAACTTTTCGTCAACAATTTCAAAGGACAAACGATTCAGAAAATTTCCTAAGCCTATGATACCAAGTGAGATAAATATCCATGTAAACATTCTTATCTCAACATATCACTAAGTCATTCATATAACACCTAAATCAATGACATTATTCATTCATAATCATTGATAAATCTGTAAGAGAATGTAAATTCAAACTCAAAACTTTCATGGGCTTACCTTGATGTGATTTTCATGTACTCTTGTGTAATAATGAAGCATTCTTATCCTTCATTCACTCCCACCTTCATAGTGTTGGTAATTGGCCTAACATTGATGCTTTGAAGAGTAATACAACCCTCAGTACCTTAAACATCAATTCATTGATGTAGCATACACTAATATTTCAACCAAGAAAAATTTAAAAGTCAAACAAGACAATGTGTGTTGTTATTCATGGTATGGAATGGAGGTTTTCAAGGTAAGTGGCAGTAGAGTATGGGTAATGGAGGTATTTATCCAATCAACAAAGGGGTTTGCATAACATTCTTTATGGAATCTGAAATTCAACCACCATATTGATGAAAGTATAATATCAATAGAAGAATGTCGGTCTCATGCTAATAGGTTTCCTATGATGTATGCATAGGAACCTAGTGCATAGACCATTTTTCTCTTTTCTTAGCTAAGTAGAGCTCGTTTCCCTTTCTAAATAATCAATAAGTCTTTTCAAAGAAAATACAAAATAAACATAGTAGATCCTAAAAGCTGAAGATTCTCAAGTCATGCCAAAAAATGAAAGGAAATAAAAATAAAATTCCTTGACCATCAAACATATATATCAAAAAAATAATCATAATTATGGAGAACACATTGAGTTCCCACAAAATAACTAAAGTCATAAATTAAGCCTAAGACCATATGTTTCTCAAATAAATGTCATGACAAAAAGATAAAAAACAATGTTTTACTCAACAAAGGTCTTTAACTTTAACCCAAACCCTTGACTCAATGGAAATCAGACGAAGCCAATTATTCCATAACAAAAGGTTCAGTCAAACATCAAATGAGAACTAGAAGCATTCAAGGGCCTAACACATTTTTAACCAAAATAAACACAAAATTCCAAAGTTGACAAAATGCAACAAACAAACAAACCACTAAAATTTATCAACATATTAGAGAAAGACATCAAAGAAATTCCATCTACTTGAATGAACCCATTCTTCCTTAGCAGAATTCTTGTTAAATCAAGTATCTACCCTTTAATACTAGGATAATATCTATCTAAAGAGATAGGTCCCATATTCATAAAATTCCAACTTCATTTCCTGTCACATACAAGAAAGAGACAATGTAATAGTTAAATATCAAAACATCAATCTTAAATAACTTGCATCAAGAAAATGTGGCTCCAAAGTTACAATTAAAAACACAAAATATAAATTATAGAACCTATTTTTACCTAAAATCCATCCTCAAATTGGCATATAGTAATCTTGCTATGATAGAGAATTTTCGACTTACTCCAAAAGTAGAGGAAGAACGTATCACAAGAATCACATAATATGTGCTATTCCATTCATTATTTATTGCACCAGCAATGGAACACATATACCAAAATAAGTATCCCCTAAGACCTCATATATATTGGATTAGATCAAATCTTACAGTATATCAATTTCCTAGTTCTCATCTTGGTGCTCATTTTCTTTGTTATGAACAAGACCCTCTCCAGATGGACTATCATTGTGAGCCTCCAAAGAATTATTTTATGTATCAAGTTCATTAGAGAAACTTGTTATATTGTTTTCTCCCCTTCTATCACAATCAGATCGCCAAAGAGGTACTGCTCTTTCATATGGAAATGTGGTAATGTCATACTTTGTTACATATAATATTAAACATATATCCATATGTTTATCAATCTTGTTCCTCATCTTTGACTTCAAAAATGATAATGCACTAAACATTCTCTCATCCTCCACTGATCCCAAAATCATGGTTTGACACAAATTCGCTAATTTGAAATATTCGGATATGTTTTCCTGTAAGTATTCGCTAGCACCTAAAATAGTCCATAATATTGTTATTGCACCATATTATAGAGGATTATCCAAAGCGCAAAATTGATTCCACATTGTTTCAGCGAAGTGTGTGTCTTGTCGAAACAATTTTGATTGATCCAAAATACCTTCAACCTGTTCTCCATGTATCTCAACCTTCTTGCAAAAGTGGTCCACTAAAGTTTTTGATTTTGCCACAAAGCCACGTTTTAAAGTAGGTTGAAATTTTATATTGTTCCAATATTCATGGTACACCACAGACATGGCCTCCAACAATTCATCTTGAGGGAATCGTTCTCTTATCTCCGATGAAAATGATTTTGAAATTTCTATCAAGTCGTGTCTCACTGAAATGACAACATTGTCGAATAGGTCTCTTGACACATGGTGCTCTTTGGTGGTTCATTTTGTCTTATCAATATAATGAAAAGGAACCATATACCTATTCACTTCCATACATAGTATACCTTTTTCATCAAAGTTCAAATAAATTGAACAGTATTTTCTATATCAATGATCGTAGTCCAATTTGTAAACTATGGACCTATGAAAGACTCTGACATCATATACAAATTATCCAATGAAAGGCATGCAAATTTTCTTGCATTTGTGTATTTTGCAATATACATTGTGTGACTTTGAGACATTTTCATGAGGAAATTCATTTCATTTAGCATAGGAAGAATTCCAACCAATGTTAATAATGTCTCTATGTCAGTTAGTTGAAAGAGAAGATCTTGAGCTTTATCTACACTGAAGCAATGTTCATACATCACCCCTAACAAGGACTGGTACTCACTAAATAATGTTTGATCTGGTCCATTCAATGAGATCCATATTGTATCAACATCTTTTAATAGCTTGTTTCCATTTGTAACACCGTTAGAAAAATTTTTAAACTCTGAAAATTGTTTGGGACTACGAGAAAAATATGCATAAGCCTCTCATACAAGATCTTCAACTTTTGAAATGGATGGAAACTTTCTTACTATTTTAAATGCAAGATTCATCCTATGAGCCATACAATGAATGCTCAACATATACGGTGAAGTTGATAGTTGTAGTCTAATAGAAAGGCCATTCCTTTGTCCTTACATTATTGATGCTCAATCCTCTCCAACACATACCAATTTTTTTGCGATCATTAAAGGATCCATACCACCACTTTCCTTCAAACTATTATTAACAAGTTCATAAATATTTTCAACTGTAGAATTCTTCTTCATTTTATGAACCCCAAGTACATAGGAATGCCTAATATGGTCATTAAGCATATAAATATTCATACAAATCCATGAAGTATTATCAATAGTTGTAACCTCATCCAAAGACAATGACAAAACCCTATCACTTGCAATCTTCTCTTTCATATCGTCCTTTTATACTTGAGCTAGATATTTTTCCCATTCCCAACCACTCGGTAAAGACCAATGAGAAGATGGAAAGTTTGGCATTTGAAGAAAAGATAGATATTTCATGTAATATGGATAATCTGTCATAGGACACCCTTTAGATAAGATGTGAAATACAGTGCTTAATTGAACTGTCTTGGATAACAAATTTCTTTCCATCGTCTTTTCGAATAGAGATCTGATTCTTCCTCCACCTGCCTCGAGTTTTTTCTTACTTATTAAATATTCATTATATCCATCAACATATTTGACATGCTGACACTCCTCAGAAGATTTCCATCTAATAATAGATTTCTCCTCGCCATCTACAATTTTATTTTCGTACACCTTTTCTACATGCTTCTCAATTGTATCTAACTTCATATGAAAAGTCGTTGGCGTGCCAAGTTTCCAACTACATATATTGCATCTAACTTTTGGTTTCTCTTTCTCATTTTTGTAGGTAATGGTTCAATAAATGGAAATTTTGAGACCCAATCAAGTTCAAAGCCTCTCCCTATGTCCCATTGGTCCTTTAGTCTTTTCCGTAAATTGGTTGTGTTCTTTTCCAATGAAATATTTTCGACATTTGTACTACCAATTTATCGTGAAAATGCATTTATCTCACTTTGATCACCAGAGGAACATATTTCTTTATATATTATTTGGATATTAGATGCATTCTCACAAGAGTTGACATCTCTTTCAATGATAGGTTGCTCAAAAGAGCTCGAAGCATGAAGAGAATGTGGATCCTTGGATTGAGGTCTTTGAAAGTATGATGATATATCATTTTGTATTGATCTTTTCTTCCCATGATTGATGTTTGACATCTCAATAAATATTCCACAATTGAAATTTCAAATCGATCTAGATGCAAAAAGTGAAACCTGTAAGAGAAATAATATAAAATTAGTAAAATTCCTTGCAACTATAGAATATTCAATTTGAACGAAGCTACTCTAATACTTTCTCCCAAATTTCTCCTCACATTGTGATATGCTTCAAGACCTATAAATACAACAAAGCTTAATGGATATAATGAAAACAGGTGCAAATCCATACATTAATATGTGTTATGTTAGTAATCTCTATAATCCAGATGGTATGTGGAAGTAGGAAATAAAATGTTACAAGTGTAATGAAAACAAGACTATGGGTCACAAAAAAAAACCAAAAGAATTATATCACTGTGAGATCAAGAATGGTGGAAAACTAGAGGTTTCCTTCAAATACTCGAACAATGACAATAATAAAGAAGAGAACACCATTTCTTCAGGAAGATTGGTGAATATTTGTTTCTAAATTTAGTGTTTACCCAATTAATGTTCGAGTGGATCTACAAGAAACAAGTTATCCAAAAGATAACCGTATCAATCTTTAGGAAGAAGCTAACACTACAAATAATCCATCTGTGTAGGTATAAGTGGTTTCCATGTCGTTCAACTAGGCTCACTTCTTGTAGTATGAATGAGAGTAAAGAGAACCTACCCACCATCATGATGGAAAAACAAATGTAAAAGATGGGCTTGGGGTGATGAGTGAATAGGAGACCAGTGCCTAGTATTCTTACTTGGGATATGGGGTCTAAGTCTCTCTTGAGTATTTTTCTTGTTTTCTTTGTCGTTGAAGTCTCAAACATCATATAGATTGCTTGGATGAGCACCAAACTAAGGAGATTGAAACCTTGGAAGGATTATAGGGAGGCTAATTCTAAAGAAATTAACCTAAGTATTACAAAATAAATCATATACTAAACCTAGGGTAAGGAAATGAAACCCTAATATATTCACCCCCAATCCAATAGATCTAGCCTAGAATTTGACAAAGAAATGAAATAGACACATAATTTATACCCCTTAATGAAAACTTGCAACCCAAATCATTTTTTGATTACCCTAGAACAAATACTAAAGGATAGACAATATTACACAATAGATTTGCAAAGGTGAGACAAGATTATTTTCATTATTCTCTATTGATCCAATCCATCTACAAAATGGAGAGAACAAACATGTGATTCACATGATTTTTAGGGTTTTGAGGTCATTTTACAATTTTACTTCAAAATACATTTATGAACAAATGGAGATGATTTTATCAAAAGAGAAATAGGTTTTTGTCATTCACATACCAGATAACAAAAAACCTCCTTCATTTTATACACATGTGTTATAATTTGGGAGAGATGCAACAAGATTTGAAGCACATTTTTCAAGAATATTTAATTTCCTTTCTTAGTCATTATTTTGTGGGATGGATTTCAACAATATGGGAAGGAATTTCAAAACTATGAGATAGGTTTTTCTTCAAAACAACCTTATGTACAAAAACCTCTCCTGGTTTTGTAACAGGTATTATAGTTAAAGAGATATCACTTCATATTTGACTCTTATTTTTACAAAGATGTAAAAAAATGTATCCTATTGTCTTATTGGCATCCAAGTTACAATGAAACAAAACTCAATGGCTTTTTATGTTGATCATATAGGGATATAAAAGGAATCCTTTCTTGAAAAGTCTTATGCCTTGTTTTCTAGACCATGGTAAGCAAATCCTGCACTCAAAGAATAATCCTAAAAACCCTAGGTAACTTTAAAGATAAAAACCTGTCAAAACAACAATCTTCAAATCCTAGATTTTACAAAATCATACTACATAAAATAATAATAGCAAGTACACAATACTAAACTATTAATCACATCTATCTTTTATTGAATATGGAAAGAAGAAAATATGCTACAATAGATTAAAACCTAAAATTTTCTAAGAAACCTAGTGGAAGACCCCCTTACTCCTTTATAGACTAGGAAGAGCTAGGTTTATAATCATTGCATTCCATCATTGTGTTGCACCTAGGTTAAAATACTAAGCCCTAACCCTAAATCGAATTCTATCTTAGAGAAGTGCAACCTAGGCATACATGAGAAAATTCCTAGATTAGAACGATAAAAAAAAAGTAGAAAACATACATATAGGCAAGCACTAGCTACTAGAGATCTGTTCCTACTTAGACCAAGTCTACTCATGCACCTATTTCTATAACTAGAAAATAAAATTGAATTAGAAAAATGACTGAACTAGAATCTGAACAAAAAATGGAACTTGCCAAAATTTAGAACAACAACAAAATGAGTTTAATTGAAGGTGGAAAAACTGGAAATATAGTAATATTGGTGCATGCAAGCACATTTTTCTCTCCTACATAACTATAACTCCCTCACACTCTGTTGTTCACAATAAATGGTGCAAATTGTTGCCATAACCAATGTTACACAGGCCTACTTTAAATGTACTCTTAGTGCTATATGGACCTATTGCTGAGCCTTTTGTCTATGTGAACCCTAGTGAAGTAAAGGATATTGTCTATGTGCACCATAGTGAAGTAAAGGAAATGGAGAGAACAAACAGGTGATTGGCATGATTTTTAGGGTTTTGAGGTCATTTGCTACACACAGGGACAATTTTACTTCAAAATCCATTTTTGACCAAATGGAGATGAATTTAACAAAAGAGAAAGACGTTTTTCTCTATCACATACCAAATAACAAAAACCTCCTTCATTTTATACATAAGTGTTATAATTTGGGAGATATGAAGCGTGATTTGAGGCCTATTTTTCAAGAATATTTAATTTCCTTTTTTTAGCCATTATTTTGTGGCACAAATTTCGCGAATATGGGAAGGAATTTCAAAAATATGATAGACCTTTTTCTTCAAAAACACCTCAGGTACAAAAACCTCTCTCGGTTTTGTAACAAGTATTATAGTTAAATAGATATCACTTCATATTTGAATCCTATTTTTACAAAGATGTAGAAAAATATAGGATGAAATATACAGGAAACAATGCAAGTGTTCCAAAAGATGTTAGATGGAGGTTTTATGCTAGACAAATCCCTTTCTAGTTTCTTTCTTATAATTTTGTGTGAAGAAAGAAAACTGATAGATGCTCGAAAATGTGCTGATGATTTACAAAGAAGAGGGTGTTTCACAAGTCAAATTATTTATCCAATTCTCATAAAGAGTTTCTCCAGGGTAGGAAAAATGTTAGAGGCCCTAGAGTTGGGGGATGCAATGAAAAAATGGGGATTTGTCATTGATGAATATTAGTATGGTAGCCTTCTCCTTGGTTTGTTGAGGGCAGTTCATGTAAGTAAGGATTTTGAAATGTTGGAGAGTATGAGAGATGTAGGTTATTTACCTATTGTTCATATATATACTGCTTTGATTATTGATTTTTTTAGGGAAAATAAATCAAAACAAGCATTATGGGTTGTTGAGGAAATGAAAAATGTTGGTCGTGAGCCAATTGTTGTTACACATACAACATCAATTAGAGCATATATCAATGAGGTATTAACTTCTAATGCTTGGAATACTTTCAATCTCATGAAGGAGAAAGGGCCTCCTCCTGATTTTGAAACTTACTCTACATTCATTCATTGTCTTTGTAGGGCCGGTAAATAAAAAATAGCACTGGAACTACTATATGAAATGATGGAAATCGATATTCAACCCAATGGTATAAACTTCAAGACTGTTATTTTTGGTTTCAATAGAGAAGGAAAGCAACAAGAAGCTCTGAGTGTGTTGTGGGCTAAATGGGCCTTGTCAAGAAGAAGAAAATATTTCCTTTTACCAAAGTATGCATCTTTGCAACCAAATCCTTTTCCACAATACTTGTAGAGCTTAGTATTTACTAATCTATTGGAATTTGAATCATTGAAGTCACTATTGGAAGATAATATTAAAGGTAGTGTTGTCAATGTATCATCGTATTTCACATTTTCATACTAAACTAATATCCAAACAAAATCCATAATTTGCTTAGGAATTTATCTGATGAGCCAGGCCTTATTGCTAAGCACACTATTCATTATTGACTTTCATGGCACAACATGTATAATTGCAATAAGATGTTTGTGTGCAATTTGGAACAATAATAATATTAAGGTCACCATTAGCCTTTAGGGTATAAGTTATAGGTTCATACTCAAAGACCTACATTGAGAAACTAAGACTGTTCCTCTATCAAATTTTTTATCACTAATGATATTAAGATTCCATGAACCTATGCAATGAATAAAGTATGATATTGGGAGTAAAATATGAATATATAATTATTTGAAATGTTCATAGGCTTGAAGATGTAAGTGGAAAGGGAAAATTATGGCTTGTAGCTGAAAAATTAGGATTGCACAAGTGTGGTTCTTACTAGTATGGATTTTTACTGTTTTACTAGCCTTCAAGCATTATGTTAGAGGCTTAGTTTTTCTCCTAAGAAACTTGGGAATCACTTCCCATAGTTGTGTTAGCATATATTATTATTTAGAATTTCTATTAAACACTTTATAAACTAGTTTGGGATGCAAACTACCTAATCAATCCACTAGTCCCATGGAACAAAGATTTCAAAATTTTGTTGGGATCATATACATGCTTGCTAGCATTAACACTGTTTTTATTCCATATGAAGGTTAGACTCTTGTCCTAATTCCCTATATTGTATATAATGCTAAAATTATATGGGAGAATCAAGGTGGGTGGTCTTAAAACAATGTAGATACATTGTATTGTAACAATGATGGACTACACTTCTAACAATGATGGACTACAGAATTTTCACTATCATTACTCCTAGCATTGAATATTTTATTACCATTCTTTTTATGGCACCAAGTCATCGTCTTCTTCATTTTTTAAAAGGTATGGGATGGATATGATAGAATGAATCTCTTGCATAGACCAAGAAGGCTCATATTCCAAGTCTAGAAGTATTTTCGTTTGAGAGAGTTGCAGCCTCCTTTAGACTAACCTGACTTCTATGGAAGGCTTTAAACTATGATGCAGAAAGTTTTATTGTATTTTGTATTTTGTATTAGTTCTTATTTCATTCAAAGTGTTGAAATGGCATGCACATAACTAAATATTTGTTATCTAGACAAGGCTAAACTAAGAGAAAAACTCAATTCAGAAAAAGCAGCCCACGACTTCGTATTTACACAAAGGTTTTTTTGTCTCTACTTCCAACATTGATGATTTTCTCTAGGAGTGTGCTGTCTTATTTGCTTGTTGAATGGTCCAGGAAGGAGTTGCTTGGAAAAATCATTTACAAAGTCCAAGGAGGCTTAGCGACCAGGGCAAGTGGAGCCTAGATAGATTGGGGGGTGTAGATAATTTGAGCCTCTTGGGAGACAAACAGGCCCAATACCTCCTTGAAATCTTGGTTTCCATAGTCTAGATGTGAAATTTGGTACAATAATAATATTAAGGCCACCACCATCCTTTAGGGTCTAAGTTATAGGTTCATACTCAAAGACCTACATTGAGAAATTGAGATTCTTTCTCTATCAATTTTTTTATCACTAATGATATTAAGCTTCCATGAACCTATGCAATGAATAAGGTCTGATATTGGGAGTAAAAGATGAATCTAGAATTATTTTAAATTTTTAGAGGCTTGAAGTTGTAAGTGGCAAGGGAAAATTATGGCTTGTAGCTGAAAATTAGGATTGCACCAGTGTGGTTCTTACTATTATGGATTTTTACTGTTTTATTATCCTTCGAGCATTATGTTAGAGGCTTAGATTTTCTCCTAAGAAACTTGGGAATCACTTCCGATTATTGTGTTAGCATCCATTATTATTTAGAATTTATATTAAAAACTTTATAAACTAGCTTGGGATACAAACTAGCTAATCAATCCACCAGTCCCATGGAACAAAGATTTCAAAATTTTGTTGGGATCATATACATGCTTCCTAGCACAAACACTATTTGTATTCCATTAGAAGGTTAGACTCTTGTCCCAGTTCCCTGTATTGTATCTAATGCTAACATTATATGGGAGCATCAAGGTGGGTGGTCTTAGAACAATGTAGATACATTGTATTGTAACAATGATGGACTACACTTCTAACAATGATGGACTACAAAATTTTCACTATCATTACTCCTAGCATTGAATATTTTATTCCCATTCTTCTTATGGCACCAAGTCATTGTCTTCTTCACTTTGTAAAAGGTATGGGATGGATCTGATAGAATGAATCTCTTGCACAGACCAAGAAGGCTCATCTTCCAAGTCTAGAAGTATTTTCCTTTGAGAGAATTGCAACCTCCTTTAGACTAACTTGACTTCTATGGAAGGCTTTCAAACTATGATGCAGAAATATTTATTGTATTTTGTATTTTGTATTAGTTCTTATTTTATTCAGAGTGTCGAAATGGCATGCACATAACTAAATATTTGTTATCTAGACAAGGCAAAACTAAGAGAAAAACTCAATTCATAAAAAGCAGCCCACAACTTCATATTTACACAAAAGTTTTGTTGTCCCTACTTCCAACATTGATGATTTTATCTAGGAGTGTGTTCTCTCCTTTTCTTGCTGAATGGTCCAGGAAGGAGTTGTTTGGGAAGATCATTTACAAAGTCCAAGGAGGCTCAGCTACCAGAGCAAGTGGAGCCTAGATAGATTGGGGTGTGCAGAGTATTTGAGCCTCTTGGGAGACAAACAGGCGCAATACCTCCTTGAAATCTTGGTTTTCATAGTCCATATGTGAAATTTGGAACAATAATAATATTAGGGCCACCATCATCCTTCAGGGTCTAAGTTATAGGTTCATACTCAAAGACCTACACTGAGAAATTGAGATTCTTTCTCTATCAAATTTTTTATCACTAATGATATTAAGCTTCCATGAAACTATGCAATGAATAAAGTCTAATATTGGGAGTAAAAGATGAATATTCTAGAATTATTTTAAATTTTTAGAGGCTTGAAGTTGTAAGTGGCAAGGGAAAATTATGGCTTGTAGTTGAAAATTAGGATTGCACCAGTGTGGTTCTTACTATTATGGATTTTTACTATTTTATTAGCCTTCGAGCATTATGTTAGAGGCTTAGTTTTTCTCCTAAGAAACTTGGGAATCACTTCCCATTGTTGTGTTAGCATCTATTATTATTTAGAATTTCTACTAAACACTTTATAAACTAGCTTGGGATGCAAACTAGCTAATAAATCCACCAGTCCCATGGAACAAAGATTTCAAAATTTTGTTGGGATCATATACATGCTTGCTAGCACAAACACTGTTTTTATTCCATATGAAGGTTAGACTCTTGTCCCAGTTCCCTGTATTGTATCTAATGATAAAATTATATGGGAGCATCAAGGTGGGTGGTCTTAGAACAATGTAGATACATTGTATTGTAACAATGATGGACTACACTTCTAACAATGATGGACTACATAATTTTTGCTATCATTACTCCTAGCATTGAATATTTTATTCCCATTCTTCTTATGACACCAAGTAATTGTATTCTTCATTTTTTAAAAGGCATGGGATGGATTTGATAGAATGAATCTCTTGAATAGACCAAGAAGCCTCATCTTCCAAGTCTAGAAGTATTTTCCTTTGAGAGAGTTGCAGCCTCCTTTAGACTAACCTGACTTCTATGGAAGGCTTTCAAACTATGATGCAGAAATATTTATTGTATTTTGTATTTTGTATTTTGTATTAGTTCTTATTTTATTCAGAGTGTCGAAATGGCATGCACATAACTACAAATTTGTTATCTAGACAAGGCTAAACTAAGAGAAAAACTCAATTCAGAAAAAGCAGCCCACAACTTCGTATTTACACAAAAGTTTTGTTGTCCCTACTTCCAACATTGATGATTTTATCTAGGAGTGTGTTGTCTTCTTTGCTTTCTCAATGGTACAGGAAGGAGTTGCTTGGGAAGATCGTTTACAAAGTCCAAGGAGGCTCAGCTACCAGGGCAAGTGGAGCCTAGATAGATTGGGGGGTGCAGAGAATATGAGCCTCTTGGGTGATAGACAAGCCTAATACCTCCTTGAAATATTGGTTTCCATAGTCTATATGTGAAATTTGGAACAATAATAATATTAAGACCACGATCATCCTTCAGGGTTTAAGTTATAGGTTCATACTCAAAGACCTACACTGAGAAATTGAGAATCTTTCTCTATCAAATTTTTATCACTAATGATATTAAGCTTCCATGAACCTATGCAATGAATAAAGTCTGATATTGGGAGTAAAAGATGAATATAGAATTATTTTAAATTTTTAGAGGCTTGAAGTTGTAAGTGGCAAGGGAAAATTATGGCTTGTAGCTGAAAATTAGGATTGCACCAGTGTGGTTCTTACTATTATGGATTTTTACTGTTTTATTAGCCTTCGGGCATTATGTTAGAGGCTTAGATTTTATCCTAAGAAACTTGGGAATCACTTCCCATTGCTGTGTTAACATCTATTATTATTTAGAATTTCTACTAAACACTTTATAAACTAGTTTGGGATGCAAACTAGCTAATAAATCCACCAGTCCCATGGAACAAAGATTTGAAAATTTTGTTGGGATCATATACATGCTTGCTAGCGCAAACACTGTTTTTATTCCATATGAAGGTTAGACTCTTGTCCCAGTTCCTTGTATTGTATCTAATGCTAAAATTATATGGGAGCATCAAGGTGGGTGGTCTTAGAACAATGTAGAGACATTGTATTGTAACAATGATGGACTACAAAATTTTCATTGTCATTACTCCTAGAATTGAATAATTTATTCCCATTCATCTTATGGGACCAATTCATCATATTATTAATTTGTTGAAAGGTATGGCATGGAGCTAATAGAATGAATCTCTTGCACATAACAAGAAGGCTCATCTGCCAAGTCCAGAAGTCTTGTTCCTTTGAGAGAGTTGCAACCTCCTTTAGACTGACCAGACTTATGTGGAAGGCTTTCAAACTATGATGCTGAAGGAGTTACTGGATTTTGTATTTTGTATTAGTTATTATTTTATTCAGACTGTCGAAATGGCATGAACATAACTAGATATTTGTTAACTAGACAAGGCTGAACTAAGAGAAAACAATAATTCAGAAAACAAAGCCCACAACTTCGTATTTACACAAAAGTTATGTTGTCCCTACTTCCAACATTGATGATTTTCTCCAGGAGTGTGTTGTCTTCTTCGCTTGTTGAATGGTCCAGGAAGGCGTTTCTTGGGAAGATATTTTACACAGTCCAAGGAGGCTCAACTACCAGGGCAAGTGGAGCCTAGATAGATTGGGGGGTGCAGATAATTTGAGCCTCTTGGGAGACATACAATCCCAACACCTCCTTGAAATCTGGGTTTTCATAGTTCACATGTGGAATTTGTAACAATAATAATATTAAGGCCACCATAAGCCTTTAGGGTCTAAGTTATAGGTTCATACTCAAAGACCTACACTGAGAAAATGAGATTCTTCCTCTATCAATTTTTTTTATCACTAATGATATTAAGCTTCCATGAACCTATGCAATGAATAAAGTCAGATCTTGCGAGTAAAAGATGAATCTAGAATTATTTGAAATGTTCAGAGGCTTGAAGTTGTCAGTGGCAAGGGAAAATTATGGCTTGTAGCTGAAAATTAGGATTGCATCAGTGTGGTTCTTACTATTATGGTTTTTTACTATTTTACTAGCCTTCGAGAATTATGTTAGAGGCTTAGATTTTCTCCTAAGAAAATTGGGAATCACTTCCCATTGTTTTGTCAGCATCTATTATTATTTAGAATTTCTATTAAACACTTTATAAAATAGTTTGGGATACAAACTACCTAATCAATCCACCAGTCCCATGGAACAAAGATTTCAAAATTTTGTTGGGATCATATACATGCTTGCTAGCAGAAACATTGTTTTTATTCCATATTAAGGTTTGATTCTTGTCCTAGTTCCCCATATTGTATCTAATGCTAAAATTGTATGGGAGCATCAAGGTGGGTGGTCTTAGAACAATGTAGATACATTGTATTGTAACAATGATGGACTACACTTCTAACAATGATGGACTACAGAATTTTCACTGTCATTACTCCTAGCATTGAATATTTTATTCCCATCCTTCTTATGGCACCAAGTCATCGTCTTCTTCATTTTTTGAAACTCTAGGATGGAGATGATATAATGAATCTCTTGCACAGACCAAGAAGGCTCATGTGCCAAGTCCATAAGTCTTGTTCCTTTGAGAGAGTTGCAACCTCCTTTAGATTGACCAGACTTCTGTGGAAGGATTTCAAACTATGATGCAAAAAGAGTTACTGGATTTTTTTATTTTCTATTAGTTCTTATTTTATTCAGAGTGTCGAAATGACATGCACAGAACTAGGTATTTTTTATCTAGACAAGTATGAACTAAGAGCAAAGCCCAATTCAGAAAACACAACCCACATCTTCATATTTACACAATTGTTCAGTTGTCCCTACTTCCAGCATTGATGATTTTCTCTAGGAGTGTGTTGTCTTCTTCTCTTGCTGAATGGTCCAAGAAAGAGTTGCTTGGGAAGATATTTTACACAGTCCAAGGAGACTCAACTAATAGGGCAAGTGGAGCCTAGATAGATTGCGGGGTGCAGAGAATTTGATCCTCTTGAGAGACAGACATGCCCAACACCTCCTTGAAATCTGGGTTTCCATAGTGTGGATGTGAAATTTGGAACAAAAATAATATTAAGGCCACCCTCATCCTTTAGGTTCTAAGTTATAGGTTCATACTCAAAGACCTACACTGAGAAACTGAGATTCTTCCTCTTTCAATTTTTTTATCGCTAATGATATTAAGCTTCCATGAACCTATGCAATGAATAAAGTCTGATCTTGGGAGTAAAATATGAATCTATAATTATTTGAAATTTTCATAGGCTTGAAGTTGTAAGTGGCAAGGGAAAATTATGGCTTGTAGCTGAAAATTAGGATTGCACCAGTGTGGTTCTTACTATTATGGATTTTAATTGTTTTACTAGCCTTTGAGCATTATGTTAGAGGCTTACATTTTCTCCTAAGAAACTTGGGAATCAGTTCCCATTGTTGTGTTAGCATCCATTATTATTTAGAATTTATATTAAAAACTTTATAAACTAGCTTGGGATACAAACTAGCTAATCAATCCACCAGTCCCATGGAACAAAGATTTCAAAATTTTGTTGGGATCATATACATGCTTCCTAGCACAAACACTATTTGTATTCCATTAGAAGGTTAGACTCTTGTCCCGGTTCCCTGTATTGTATCTAATGCTAAAATTATGTGGGAGCATCAAGGTGGGTGGTCTTAGAACAATGTAGATACATTGTATTGTAACAATGATGGACTACACTTCTAGCAGTACCTTGTTTAACAGGATTTATTGTAACAATTATGAACTATACTCTAAGAACCACCTTGTGTAACAAGTGCTCCTTATGGTTCATCACTACCATTTCTATATGACAGTGCTTTGGTTGGGTCCTATTGTGACACCTTTGTGACTTCACTGAATTTCACAACTGCAACCATGTAAATTGTCTTATTTCATTTGGTGTTCGATACTCTTGAAACACTATTAATTTTTTATGTCATGATATCACTTGGCCTCAATGGGTGCTACATGTAACATCATCCAGTCAAGTGATCATTTACTTACTTACCCACTTCATTGTATATTTGTACATAAAAATAATATTGTTGGCAAACACAAGTCACACATGGCTAATGTCATAAAAAGAATTATGTATGAAATTAAGTGTTAGAACACAACAATTAAACCAAGCAAAATTGTAATTGGCCTCTTCAATGGGAAAATAAGAGCTCCTCTAAGGCTGTCCAGAGTCCATTAAATTTGCAAATCAATGCATTTTCGTTGCGATCCTTCAAGGTTTCTAGAACACCCTTTGAATATATGTTTAAAACTTGGACCTCCTTTGATTCATCTCCCTTAAAATTAACTTTGCAAGACATTTTATCGTCTAACAATGTATTGGTGTTTTATGCAGGCATGTTTAAACTAATGGTTTTAGGAATTGGTAGCTTTAGACAACTAACAAAGTGTTAGGATTACAGAGAGGATGAACACGATGATTAAAATATGTTTCTATGGAAAATGTAAATAGAATCTTGGATTGAATCTTTGTCAAGTATATTTCTTGAAAATTGTCAAGGAACTTCCTTTCTTCCATCTAACATGATCTGAGTAATGCAACCAAATTGCTTGATCTACCCTTAGTTTCTGAGTTTTGATCCTAAGAAACGATTTAGATTTCTGAGAAAAATAAAACCAAGGCATGAAACAATTTTAAGTATCATATTATGTTGTGGTTGAAGTGGTCCCATTGGGGTTTGGTTTCCATCAGGTCTAAGGTCACATGGTCAAACCCAAGATAAGAAAAGGACTGCATGTATAACCAATACAATGCAAGCATTGCAATAAAAATAGAAATCAAGGCTATCAATCCCATGCATGCAATGAGCCTCTTGTGGACTATTAAATTACCATACCATATGATACCATGTTCTAAAAAGTTTTAAAATCTAGTATCTTAAAGTATTAAACAAAGGGCCAAAACAAATAAATATTAATAAGTCTCATATTCTTAAAGACTAATTCTCAAATGTTGAAAAGTAGATAGTAGCTCATATTTTCTAACAAAAGAATTTGTTTGAAATGTGAATAAAATAAAATAATTTCAAGAATGAAGTTATTTTGGGATGAGTCAATGACCCACTTAGAGAGGTGTTTTTACCTGGTATCTTGTGACTGATTTGAAGAACACGACAGAGCTCGAGAATCTCTAAGTAACAAGAAATGTGAACTTAGGGTTTAGGAATATCTCACAAATGTCCTTTGAAATTTTGTAAGAATCTAACAGCTACAAAATCATTTGTGCTTTTGTTCCTCTATAGTCTTGATCAGGGATTCGACGAAAGTTTATTAATGAGTGTAGAATCAGATTTGAAAATTGAGATCATGCATTGTTGAACCGTCCTCAAGCCTCTTCTCCATAATTTATAAAGCCTCGGCACTCATTGAACGTTCCCATAAAACATAGAAGGAAATGCATGGCCCATGGATTGTGGAACAAAATTGGAAATGCAGGGGAAGTTGGGGAACCCAAAATTGATGGTAATTGGGAAAAATTGTTCCCTCTAAAAAAGATACGCAATTTGTGGGAAAAATTGGTGTCGAAAAGATTCATTCAAGAGGATATGTAGGAAAAGTAACTCCAAACACGCCATGGTTTAGAAAATATGGGCGATGCATTTACCAAAAATCTAGATTCTAAAAAAACCAGGGTGAATTGACAATTTGTTCATGAAATCAGGAGGGAGAACTCTCTTTCCATGGATTTTCTTATTGTTTTTTAAGGGAAGAATTAGTTTTGACATCTATCTTTTATTTTATTATATGGGCTAAATATTCTAATTTTTTAAACACTTAGTGAATGAAAAATCACCCCTTCAAAAATTGGGATCCTAAAATTTCGCCCATCTGCGAAATTACACCCCTAAAATAATCTATGATAACGGTAGATCCCAGACATCTTTGATGGCTACCTTTACACTTTGTTTTTCAGTATGTGGCACACAATGGTGGAAAAAATAGTAATCCATAGGTTCACCTCCACCCCTACTGCCTCTGAGCGATACCCGTGAACCACAACGAGACAGACCTGATAGGAAATAGATATCCTCTATATCTATTGTGAGTGTGTGGACACCCACGCGAAATGCCTATTTGTTCACATCCCACATGTGAACCAAATACTCTAGCAGCCTCAACTGGGCTCTCATGGCCTGAATCTTGAAATTTTTTAGTAACGCACATTACCTTAGAGACATAAATGTCCTCGGGACATTCCCGGTGAAATAATACTCTCCTTCATGCTCTCGCTTACGCCACTCGAGCATCTTGATGAAGGAAAGTCTGAAAGGGAATAATAAAACAATATTAGAAACATAAAAATTATTTCCTTGGGGGATTTCTAGTTGGGTTTATCTTTTTAAATTTTTTGTTGCGGTCGTCGCAGGGCTACACATTCACACATACCGACGCCATCGCACACTTCCTGTAGGGTCACCTGAGACGATCCAAGATCATCATAGTTCACGATATAGGGCACCTGCGATGATATCAACGCGCAGGTAGCCCCAAAAAATCGACCCAACACACCAATTTAACCAATGAAAACAAAATTTGAAACCATGAAAAGATGAAGGAGAAGAAGATTACCTGTTTGATGGAGACGGTTCGCAAAATGATCCACCACACGCTCTACAATCGATAGTTGAAATTAGGGGAGAAGGAGGGCTTTGGAGCACTGTTTGGGTAAATTTGCAAATGAAATGGTAAAATGGTGTTTTAGGCCTATTTTATTGTTTTTTACCACTTTTTATTTGCAAAATTATATTATTTTTATATTTTATCCATGCCCTAAGGTCTTAACAACTTGGCAAAGTATTGACTTTTGCAGATTAAAAGGTCTAGAGACAAGATGTTGGAACTAGGGTCCAAACCTTTTTTATTTGTTTTTGCATATTTTTCTTATGTACAGATCCTTTTAGGGTTTTTCAGGAAAAACTCCGAGTAGAGTCTTAATTATTTCTCATACTCGTGAAACCATGAGAATTTAATTGAGTAGTCTTTTGTCATTTTTTCAAACTCACATTGGTAATACAAAAAAAGAAAATGATGGAGTATCATTTAAGCTCTTTTCAAGCTCCATAAACATGAAAACATGGTTGAGCGACCTTATTCTTTTCATGCCCATAAAAGTATTTGAAGAAAATGATAAATGAGTGGTAGGTTATCAATTTTTTGATATCGTTAGACTAACTTATGAAAAACGACCTAATGAAGTTCTCTTTAAGTGTTTTTCAGACTCTCTAAAATTGAAAAACCCCTAATTTTTCTTTCTTTGGACTCATTAACCAAACATTGAAAGACCCATATGGTATCGAACCACTCCTTCTTACGGTTCATTAAACATACTCCAAGGGACTCATCCGAAGGATGAGATTACATCTACAAGAATATGTTATCCTCATCAAACTTGCATAAAAATAAAGAGGTACTTGCCAGAAATTGGGGGGAGGGGGGAATTGAGAAAGAAATGTGTCTCTATATTTTTGTTTGTGGAAATAATAGTCTCTCTTAAACATGACACCCCCCTTTATCATTGTATCCAGGTTGGGAAATCCATTTGCCTCTTGTTTGACCATCCACAAGTTCATATGTTGGGTCCTCCTTGACTCAATGTTGCCAAGACAATTGTTGTGTCATTCATATGTTCAAAAGAAGTTCAACCCAATCAAGCCTTCTATTTAGTCAGCCACTTGCAGTTATAAATTCTCTACCATATCAACCTTCCTTGAGTTAGTTCTGAATCATTTCATACCTTGATCTACTTCAAACCTGTAACATATTTCATGTCATTCATGGGGGATACATCAAGGCCCTCCTATGACGAGTCTTTTCCTGTCGACTTCAACTCATTATCGAGGAACAAGACATAGAAATCATTTAGTACCTTAGAGCCTTCATGCCTCCAATGGAAGGTTTCTTCGCTTTCAAAAGTGGGTTCGCATCACTGATCCCTGATTGGAAGATTCCATCGAATGTTCGACTTCGACTCATTTATTCAAATTCATTGGATTGCACTAGGGTACATTGGGAGTCATTGACATCAATGGTGATTTCCCTCACACTTTTTAATGGTTTTCATTAATGATCAGTAATCAAGTGGTTTCTACCATGTTCGACTTCAAAACCTGTAATCACATGGCTAGATTTGTAGTTAGAGACGATAGAAATGATGACCCTCGATCTCATCATTTTGGTCCAAGTTGCGATGGAGTATTCATAAGTTTGTACTGACACATAGATCCATTGTGTATGTCTCGTGGCTATGTCCAAATTTTAATTATGTTAGAGCATAGATCCACAGTGTATTCCTGGTGGCTATATTGAATCATGATGACATGGATCCACGGTGTATGTTTAGTGGCCATGACTCACTTGAAACTTTCAATTAGAGTCACTTGTAGTCTGAGCATGGGAATGCCTACCTCATAAAATGGTATATTATTATGCACATGCTTAATTGTTTGCAGGTTCTTGATCGATGCACTCCTTGTTTTCGACACACATTCTACAAAGTATTTCATATGGCACAAGTTCCAGCTTCATCCTTTGGGGGGCATTTGGTTACACATTATTTTGGTCACCTCAGTGATCAACTGTCAACATGTGTTCATGTTCCCTGAAAATATTAAAAGAGACTTTCTCCATGGGAAAAGTGGTTTTCTTTCCTCTTTCAAAAACCAGAACAAGAAAGGTCATCGCACCTTGCTATATGCATGGGGTGCAATGATTCCTGATCGTCACACTCTACCCTAAAACTGGACTGTGACATCATTGCATGATTCTTGTGTATAGAGTGCGATGATGCTTAAAGAATAGGAAAAGTCAAAATTCATGAATGTTCTAGAAGGGAATCTTATAGAATATGAGGTGGCCTCCGATCGATTTGGATATTACTTGCTTCTCTGATTTAGTGGTATCATCCTAATTTCCTCATCCATCTCTCTTTCACACGATATAAAGAGGTATCTCTCATGGAAAAGGAAAAGGTTGAATAGGATAAGATTTGTATAGAGAGTTCTACTTCATATTATTATTGAGAGCTTTGCTTTAGTTCTTCAAGTCAGATTGTGGATCTTCTTCAATCAAGGCATTTGAGGAAAGGTGTGTATGTAGAAGCAAAGAACCATTGAAAGGGGACCTTGCAGCATCAAGGCATGGGTTTTATTCTCCACTTTACATTTAATTTAATACAACAATACATTTCTTCCTTATAAAAGCATCTTGTCTTCTATTGTATAATTCCTTGATCTTATACAAATACTGAACATTAGAATATATATATCTTTGTTTTCCCTCTTTGTTGGTTTGTGATTCTTAGACAAGCTTACCATTTTGCAAACTCAAAGAAGAAGATACAAGGACGATACTAGCGAGGATCAAATGTCATTTAAAATGTATGTCACTTGTACCTAACTAAAATAGTTTATATGAAAATGAAATTTAAGGCGAAGTATGTATTTTGTTATGTTTTGTTCTAGTTTCCTGTGGAAGTTAGCGAGATCTGTTTCTGTCTGCACTTACCGATTAGTTTGATAACAAGTTACCAGGTTTGCCTCCCAAAAGAGATTTGGAGTTTACAATAGACTTGAAGCTTGGAACTAAACCGATAACGAGAACACCATATCAAATGTCAACACCTGAATTATAGGAATTTAAAATGCAATTGAAGGAATTGTTGGACTTGGGACTTATACGTCCAAGCGTATCATCGTGGAGTGCACCAGTTATTTTTGTGAGAAAGAAGGATGGATCATGAATATTTCGTATTGACTATTGTCAATTGAACAAAGAGACGATCAAGATCCAATATATGTTGCAAACAATAGATGATTTGTTTAACCAGATGAAGGGAGAAATGATGTTTTAAAAGATTGATCTGAGATTGAGATATCATCAATTACATATTAGGGAAGAAGATATCTATAAGACCACATTTAAGACGAGATTTGGACACTATGAGTTTATAGTTTTACCATTCGGTTTGACAAATGCCTTGGGGGCATTCATGAGTTTGATGAATTGGGTGTTTCACGAATACTTGGAAAATTTTGTTCAAGTATTTATTAATGACATATTGATTTATTCTCGGATGAAAGAAGATCATGATGAACACTTAATATTGGTCCTATAGTGTCTACAAGAAAGAAAATTGTACGGGAAGTTATCGAAATGTTCTTTTTACAAATCGAGGATTCATTACTTGGGACATATAATATCTGGTGAAGGTATCATTGTGAATCCAACGAAAGTAGAGGCCATTATGGAATGGCCAACAATGATTAATGTACAAGAAGTACGTAGCTTTATGTGTTTAGCAGGATATTACCAATGATTCGTTGAAGGTTTTTTGAAAATAGCAAATCCGATAATGAAATTGTAAAAGAAAAAAAAAGAATTTTGTTTGGACAAATAAATGTGTGGAAGAATTTCAAAATATTAAAGAGTTTTTTACGACATCACCAATACTGAAAGTCATTGACATGGACAAGGAATTCTTGGTATGCATGGATGCATCTAAGGAAGGCTTAGGCAGAGTTTTTATGCAATACGGTCGAGTGATCGCTTATATTTCAAGGAATTTGAGAAAACATGAGGAGAACTATGCAATTCATGACCTGGAGTTATTAGCAATTGTATATCCCTTTAGAGTTTGGAGACATTATCTGATTGGACGAAAATTCAAATTAAAAATAGATCACTGTGGATTACAACATATATTTACTCAAACTGACTTGAACGCGCAACAGAGGTGTTGGTCATAATTACTTAGCAAATACGACTTTGATATTTCTTACATTAAAATAATGGTGAACAAGGTGGTAGATGCATTGAGTCGGAGACAATGCATATTATCGTTAATACCTCTTAAGACAAATCTCCAAGAAAATATTCTATCCTTACATATTGACAATGATTGGTACAAGGAGGTTAAGAATAGTATTGGAAAAGATACCATGATGGTGTCAAAGTATGAAGTTTATTCATTAGACAATGATGAATTTTTGAGATTTAACAACAAAATTTACATAACGCCTAACGACGAATAAAGAAATTTTATCTTGCATAAAGTGCATCGAGCAGTGTACATGGCTCATCCGGGTGTCACAAACATGAACACAAACCTTAAGCCTTTATTCCTATGGAACATAATGAAAACATACATAGTTAGTTACATGGTGAGATGTATAGAATGTCAGCAAGTGAGTGTTGAACATTGACATCCAACATGATTACTACAACCACACTCTATTCTGGAATCAAAATGGGAGGTCATTTCAATAGACTTTATCGTTGGATTTCCATAGATGGCAAGGAGGCATGATTCAATTTTCATGGCATTTGACACTCTTATGAAGAGTGCACATTTTATTCCAATATGTAAAACGTATCAGGTGCTAGACATAGCTAGAGTAAATTTATAATCGATATTGTGACATTACATGGTGTACCAAGAAGGATCATATCTGATCGAGGATTGTTGTTTACTGGATGGTTTTGGAAAAATTTCCAGCAGGCCTTGGGAACGCAACTAAATTTCAGTATAGCATATCACCCTGAGAAAGATGAAAAAATAGAGAGAACAAACCATATTTTGGAGGATATGTTGCATATGTATGTAATGGACCAAGAAAAACATTGGGAATACTTCTTTCCATTGGTAGATTTTGCATACAATAACAATTACCAGAGTACAATTAATATGGCACCATTTGAATTTCTTTATGGTAGACTATGTCGGATGTCGTTGAGTTGGGATTGACTTGAGGATAGGGTCCTGGTAGGACCAGAAGTAATTCAACAAATGGAAGAACAGATGAAATTGATAAGACATGGGATTAAAGAAGCGCATGATCGACATACAAGTTATGTTGATGTGCATCGCGTTGACTGTAGTTATGAAGTTGGAGATAGAGTTTTGTTATGGGTAAAACCACACAAGAGTTCGATCAAGTTTGGGAAATGTGCTAAAATATCTCCTAAATTTGTGGGACCTTTCGAGATTGTTGAAAAGAAGGGACCCATGGCTTATCGACTAGTATTGCTTGATTCTTTGAGGCATATGCATGATATATTTCATGTATCTATTTTACGACATTATGTTAACGACCCGTCACATGTTATTGACATGATTTCTTTGCAGGTGTCGGAAGAGGGTGCTATCATGGAAAAGCCAATCCACAGTCTGAACCATCGCATTCGACAACTACGACATTGAATAGTTGATCAGGTCAAGGTCCAGTGGGACTAATATAGTACACACTCGGCTACCTGAGAGGACGTATATGATATGCGTCAACGATTTCCATACTTGTTTGATAGATTAGATATATAGTTATTTTTCAAATACATTTACTTGCATTTATAATATAAAAACTTCAAGACGAAGTTTAAAACAAGAGGGCATGTATGTAACATCTCGCTCCAACAAACACACTTTTTTTGACCTATTCTTTGAGGACACTTGCGTGCAAGTCGTACGGTTATGGTATATTATGATTTCATTTCAAATATGGGATATATACGATGATGATGATGATGATGATGATGTGTTGTGAATTATTGTTATTTTGATGTATATGTATTGGCAGAGTCTATTGACGCATTCTCCTGAGTGTGCAGGACACAAGACAAGTTAAGAATGTTGATGGCATCAATGGACTTCCTTGGACTTCAGATTGAGTTAGGGAGTGGATTGTATTTATTCAAGTATTTTATTTTACGCACATATGATGTATGATTGATTTCAGTATGATTTATGTATATGGATTTTTAACATTGTTTTTATTAGTGGATATAGGATTGAGGATGCTTTCTAATTTGACTCACATAAGGAGTAAAGGGGCTATACAAAGAAACCAAACATTGAGGGAGAGGTGTGTCAATGTCCTTGTCATAGTCTACTAGCACTCTCACCATGATCCGAATGGTAGGTTAACGATTACCTAGTTCGAGAGGTCCATGATGTTGTGAGGGTGGACTGAGATAGTCGCTCATGAATATTTCTAAGGACCATGCAATAAGGTGGAGTCCTTATTCCTGATAAGCCCTTAGTCTTTCACAAGTTCGACTGAATGGAGTGTTGACTCCAAAGGGTTGGGAAAACTTAAAACATTAGTCAAAGGTGAGTGGCACCCTTGGAGCACAGAGGTGCATCTTGAAGGGCATGTCGCATAATTAAAAACTTGAGTCAATAAATCTAGGTGGCCTAGAAAACATTGAAGTGATTAGACCTTGTAAGAATAAAATAATTAAGTAAACAATAAATTTTTAATTATAATCCTAAGTCTAAGACTAATCTAAAGTCTAAGTTTAATTAAGGGACTAATTAAAAATATTAAATAAATTAAAAGAATTGAGATAAATCAAATTCTAGGAAAAAGTGAGTAAAATCTAAAGATTGGATAAAATGTACATGTGTGCATGAAATTAATAAATTGGATTTTTAAAATAGAAGAAATAATAATAAGAGAGAATAGGTGTACATGTAGAATGGTATCTAGAGTCAAGATACTAGTAGTCTAACTAGAAGAATACTCCTGACCCAACTCTAACTAAGATTTAGTTAGGAGACACTCATTAAATGAAAATTTAGGGAACAAAGGGACAACTAAGAGAGAAAATAGAAACACATTGAGGAATGTGAGGGAAATTGACTTTTTAAATAAAATAAAAAATGGTAATTACTTGTGCAACTTGAGGAGAGTGTGACAAGTGTGTGGGTGAATAATCTTAATTAAATTAATTAAAAATATAATTAATTGTTCATGAGGACATGTGTCAATGGGGATTTTTCTATAAAACAAAAGAGGTAGAAGAGTGGGGGACTCACTTTTTTTGTACTGTTATGCTGCCAAATTTTTAACTGAGTTTTTCTTGTGAGAGTTGGGACTTCAATCTTGTGACAAGAGTGGAAGCTCTTCATTGCGAGACAATCTTTGAAGCTATTGTGTTGTGGCTTTTGTGATTGGCCCTTTTGCAGCTTGGAGCGCTAAGGGGGAAGAAGAGTACCCTAGCATTAACTGGGAGGTACGAGTGAAGTTATTGGATTAGCAGACGAAGGAAGGAGAATGTTGTGTAACAATATGTGAAAGTTCAACCTCAATTGACAACCACAACTTGATTACAGTATTTATTCGGTTATCTAATCATTTCATGGATTTTGGATAAATTGTAGTAATTTCAATTGGTAGACAAAAGATTACTTAAGTCTAAACAATATTGGGACTATTGTAAATTGAATTATAATAGATTCAATTCAAATGTTTTATTAATGGCTATTGATATAGAATATTGTGCGAAATTTCAGATATTTTTAGTATTTGAATCGAAATTTATCTATGAAATAATTAATTGATATGCCTATTTGTATGTGAAGTCATTGTGATGGATTTTCGTTTTCTTAAGTGTGCTTGTTGTTGGTTGGTAGGCCAAATTCCACAATTACTGTTACTTGTTATTGAAATGAAATTTTGGATTGTTTTAGTAATTCTTTTAACCGCTTGAATGAATTGGATGTATATAAGCGCTACGATAAAATATTATGAGAATACAATCATGCTTACCTTGAGAATGGATTTTTCTTAATTTTATTGAGTTGTAAATATGTGTAACATTGTAATTTCTATCCTTTTTTTAAGTCAAATGTCTAAGCGTGTAAAATCTTGGGCGTTCAGACTAGGAAGTTATGAGAGATAGAGTTTTTTTTTTATAGTATTTATGGAGTCGCGCTTTTAGACAGCTAGAATCTCAACTGATTACCCCCGTAGAATCATGCATCTGGAATCTCACTCTGCAAAAGTTAGTTTAATGCATTCACAAATCCAACTGAAAGGTACCTTCTCACCCTTACCATGGTTGTGTACTTGTTTCTCTTGTATTCCTAGCTTGGTTAGAGAAATCGAAATTTGTTGGTTAGATATTGTTACCAAGTTTTCTAATGAAAGGAAAATTTGAAGCTATGATACAGTTAGTGTATCTTATGACAATTGTTGAATCGATAATTTAGTTTTTAGTTATATCTTAATTGAGGATCTTTTTAGATTAAAATATTATTTATAAAATGTGATATTTTGCAAATCCTAATTTATATCTTTATATTTATGGTATGGTATTAAATGTATAATGACTTGACATGGTTAAATAGTTAATTTGGATTTAGGTTTTGATTGCAAAAGAACGTGGGTTAATAGGGTTGGATTGTAGACATTATTTTAGTTAGGTGCTTAAATATATATTTTTAAATATTGTCGAACATATCTAGAGTTCACTAACACCTAGATGGAAATGTTAAGAAGTATATTGAGTAAGATTAAGAAAGTTTCTACGGTAATTTTTGTGAAGACTTTTAAGCTTTTAATTAAATTGGAATAAGTTAGTATCTACTTATTTACCCTAGTTAATTAAAAAGGTGGTGACTTTGTTAAATTAATATATAATTATATGGCCTTTCAATAATCAACTAAAGATTGTTCCTTGTATATATTTACTTGTTTCCGAATAGTGGATTGTACAACTTAAATCGTATCATGTAATACTTGAGAAACATATGTGTAATTCAAGTTGTCTTGTTAATCGTGATTAATTAATGAAATTCTAAATGAGAGGGAAACCTTAATTTCTTACACATTTTACTTACAAATGTTCAGATTCAGAAGTGGGTGTTACACATCAGTATGATCTAGTGTTTGCGATTGTTATGTTAGACTATGAAATGCTATTAATAACGGTGTCGTAATCTTGTGGTGTTGTGTTATTGAATAAGAGTAATATGATGTTAAATAATATTATATCATTGAATTTTTCCGTGGTCTCTTAAATGTATTCCTTATGCAATTTTCGTATCGAATTATTTAGTAAATTGTTTAGCCATCATTTAAAAAAAAATACTATATAAATTAAAAAAAAATACAAATTCCTACCTTTATTGCAATCGCTTACATAATTGACTAATGAGAGAGAGGGTTGTTACATTTGGCTTGCTAACTATCATCTTTTGATGGGAAGATGTAAGAGGATGCAATTTTTAACTTAATTAATGTGGTCTAAATAGATGAGACATCCAAGTTAAAAATAGTTGATTATGACTCCATGAGTGGGGAGCATGTTGTTGATTAATTGGGTTGGTTTTCATTGATGTCAACCCTTGAAGCAAGTCTGGTAGAAAATTATGATATCTCCAACAGTATTTTTAAAGGACTCAAATTTCTTTGATGTATAATGGTATGAATATCAGTATATTTACAGGTACGACTATTCTAGATGGATAGTACATGGCATGCCATTTCCGGTGATATGTGGAATGTCACATAACACCTCACGGTTAGAGAGTTACGGCCTTGCGAAGTTGGAGAACCTTCATGAGTTATCTAGAAGCTTCTAGAAGGTTAAAGAAGTCAAATTATTATAGAATATCATAGAAGAAGTTGACTAGTCAAAGTGGGTGAAACTAGGAGTTAATCAGGGTTAAGTTGTTTTAATAAGAAAATAATTAAAAATAGATTAGTTGCAGCTAGAAGTGGAGAGTTTAATATTTTTGAAAAATGTGGTTATAAGTGGACAAGTGGTTATAAGTGGGTTATTCCTAAAAGGAAGTTGGGTAAAGTTAGTTAGAAGGGAACCCCTTGAGGAAGCTATTTGGAGAGTATAAATAAGAGAGAAAGGGTCTCCTATTTTCACCTAATGAGCACATTAAATAACTATTATTTGTGAAAAGGTTTATTGCAGGTACTCATTGATACATATGAAGTTACATAAGTCGGAGGTAGAACATGAGGGTTGACGGTGAAAGTTTCAGAATTGCATAAATACTGGAAAAAAAACCCTAGTTTTTGAGGTGTATGTGTGTTGCAGTGGAAGAGGTCTCATACATACGTGGGATGAAGGATAATGAGGTGTGTACAGTAGGGAAAATCCATGAAAACTTGAGTTGTTGAGGGTGCCAGGTTCTCAAAGTCTGAAAGCAAGCTCCCATCAAGGTCTACAATGATCAGGTACGATAGATCTATCTACATGTTCAAAAGGTATGTCCCATTCTATGTGTAGTTGGATATTGTTGTCAACATGAGATATGGTTATGGGAGTTTGAGTATTTCCCCTAGAGAGACTATTGCTTGTATGGAAGTTAATGTATAAGACAATTCTACTAAAATACAGTGCGAGTATATATGATATTTATCATTGGTACATCTTGTTATTGTTGAGGCATATCTTGTATTCCCTAGCACACAGTTGAGGGATTTTGTGGTACATGGTTGAGGGATTTTGGTTATGAAATAGTTGTGAAGTTGTTGGTTTAGTTTGAGGTTGTGTATCAATGAGGGTTTTGATGTCTAGTCCATGTTAGGATTATTAAACTTGATCATGATTGTATACACATGTATGGCACATGACTAGAGAGACATAGATGAACTTGGTTAAGGGATATCTATGATGATGTATGCATAGGGAAAAACTATAGATTCGTCAGAGTGACATGGTACATATTGATGTGACAAAGGACACAAAGTGTCTAAGTTTCAGAAAAGTGAAAACCCTAGTGTTCAAAAGGTGTACGAGGGTTGCAATATAGATAGGTCGCATACATATGCAAGAGACAATATACATAGGTTGGGTACATATGAAATATGCACCATAAATAGGTTATGTACCTATTGGATTTGGTTGATATTGATTGAATTCTGGTACAGGTTGATTACAGGCTATTGGTACAGGTTGGTAACAGCTGGTTGGCACATATTGGTGCAGGTTTGTAGTTGTATATCTCACAGTGACATTGTGGTAGTGGTTTAATCATTTGACACTTATATTTCAGGGTGATTGTATGGGTCAAGGATAGGTGGTTGTAGCCGGAGAACATAGGGGGTTGTAGCCTCCTTCTGGTTGTAGCTAGAGAATTGGGGGGTTGCAGTTTCCCTTGGGTTTTAGCCTTAAAATATAGGGGGTTGGGGCCTCCTTCCATTTGTAGTTGGAGGACAAAGGAAGTTGGTGCTTCCAATGAATTCTTAAAGACATATAAGAAAAAGCATTTCGTGGTTTTCTCCTGCATTGGGTTTCCATGTAAAAATACTAGTGTATTGTGTCTTTGTATGATTGTTCATTGTTCATGGTTCATTTATTTTGCACTTGTTGAATGATAATGGTAAATTTATCATAAAGATAAAAAAGAACTTATATATTGTGGTTAAAAAGGATTAAATTACTCTATTACTGTTTCACCTCCCCTCTTAGTAATCCAACACATGTGTGAGTTAACTGAGAGTTGATTTTAACAAGTGTCATAAGTGAATCTCTATCACTGGAGGCCCCTACATCAGGGATTTCTAAAGCTGTGAATTTCCAAGGAGGGAAATGGATTCAAGAAAAGTCATAGGAAAAAGAAAATGATATATACAAAATATATGGGAGGAAGGACATTGCTTAGTATGTTGTGGAAAGGGAATATTTGATGTGTGAGCACTCATTGTGTTAGGAAAATTATTTTTTGAATTGTACAGTGGAACATTGGCTAAAGTGTGGAGGTCATTTTTCCCTTATGGAGTCATGGTTAGGCTAAGGGGTGGTCATGACAAGTGATTTGGTTGTCATGCATCTATGTTTGGGTGGAACATGGTTGTTCCATTTGTTTCCATCCTTTTACTACATATATGTATAATCTACAATTTTATGTTTTACATATGCATATTTTGTTTATGAAATCCTTGTTAAATTGTAGAGATTTTTATACATAAGTGTGATTTTCTAAATTTAAAGGAGTAAGGTTACATTATGTTGAATTATGAAAGTTACCATACCCGAGTACTATATTTCTTGTTATTATACATCTCACGTTAACCATGAAGAATTGTGTGTACCACCTAAGCTATCATCTCACGTTAACCAATCGGAAAACCACATCTAAAAGACGTAAACTTAAAGTCTAGATAAGTCTTGTTTGTAACTACAGTTTAAATTAAACCATATAAATGTTGAATTGTAACATCACCTCAACTGAAATTATATATATATATATATATATATATATATATNCAACATTGTTATAGTTCTATCTATAGTTTAGCTCCAAGGTTTTTCTTTGTAAGTAAAAAAGGTTGAGGCCTATTATATTACCATAAACAGAGTACATAGCTGTTAGTGATGCCATCTGTCCCGCCTGAGCAGGAAACCGGGACAGCTGGGCATCCATGTCCATGTGTCACCCAGTTTGCAAAATAAGAAAAATTAACAAAATTGACGCTGCTACGTCCTGCCCGAAGGAAACCAGGACTAGCAGTCCCGAGCATGGAACTGGTTCGTTCACCTAGAGCTAAGAAATACTAGTAGCTAGCTATCCTAATGCATAAATTATAATAACGAAACCAAAAGCAAAGTCTAGGTCTGAACATTAGGTAACCTATGAACTGGGATGTATGTCCTTGTACACGGAATGCCTCCATCTTCCTGGGAATGAGTAAGCTCGCGCGCAAGTCGGACATTGTTTCTTTGGTGGAGTTCTGGAATGTGCCGCAAAGAACATGTCAAGCCGTTGATCCATTCGCACGAGGTGGAAGATCTGATCTTCCAACATATTTCTCATCTCAAAAATGAGATTGAGGTATCCCCAGTCAACTGAAGGTGGCTGTTCCGGGCAGTGGCTGTCCATAAACTCCTCGCTAGTGGCCGCTTTTTCTTCCTGCGTCTTGTGCCCCTTTGCTTCCTTGGTGGGTTCGGGAGGAACCTCTTCTTCCAAATAGTAGGGGGAGTAAGGATTCTCTGCACTGGTGTCATGGGGGTCGAGCGTGTTGCTTGCTGGCTGTGGTTTGCTATCCGAGCCAAAGTGCGAGCTTGGATTCCAATTTTCCGATACCATGAACAAGGTATGCTCAGGAGGGCTTTCCAGGCCTCCTTCCGGGATTACCTCCTCTATGTACGCCATTGGAGGTGTGCGTGGTCTGTTCCTGCGCCTCTTGGCGGTCATCGCCATTGCTTTCTCAAAGTTCTCCTTCCTCTTGCGCCGCGACTCCACCGTATACCACGCCGCACCCCTTCACGGTTTCCCTCTGATTCGAGGCATGGTGAGGTTCCAGTGAATTATCCGAGTGCTGCCAAGTGGAGTCGAGTTGTTGCTGAGGTTAGGCAAGGTTGCCGAGAGCGGCCACCGCTCCAGTGGAACGGGAGAGCGACTACTGCAATTCTAGTCTGCCTGTGGAGCGGAGGCCTTTGGGAGCGACCTGTGACTTGGTCTTGCAACTTGAACAGTGAGCGTGAATGCAACAACAATCGCCATAGCTAAAACAATCACCGCATCCATTAAAGTCTGCTAGATAGTGCACTAGTGGCGGGTACCCTTCCCTTGCGCGAGGGGCCTCGTCGGTTGAATGCACATGCCGAGTTATTGTCCGAAGTGATGTGAGTCGGTGGATGCATTAACGCTGTGTCCCGGCTCGCTCCCACGTGGCAACATCGTGCCCCGTGTCACCCCATCCGGGGAATGAAGATCACTAGTGGCTAAGAATTGACACCAAGTGAGGATCTCTAGAGCTGGTGCGCCTTGGCCATCCCAGCAGATGCGTTCCTCGCTCGTTTCAACTGCCTCATTTGCTAATCGATCTACCACTGTATTTTCTTCCCGTTTCACGTGGGAGGTAGTGATACTGAAATGTGGTTGAAGGTGGTGAATGAAGTCTGCGAGCAGGCCATAGAGTCTCCATCTTGGTGAGATTTTATCAGGGTCGCATCCGTGTAGGATTCTAGTGGCTAGCCTTATGATGATTTGTGAATCTCCTTCCAGGATTATCCTGTGGTAACCTTTGTCAATGGTTTTTTGGAGTCCTTGCAGGAGTCCTGTTAGCTCGGCTACATTGTTGGTTGTTTTTCCAAGGAAGCCTACTTCCAGACCTAGGATTTCCCCACCTGAGTTTTTGAGCACTGCCCCATAACCTGCTGGTCCTGGGTTGCCTTTGGAGGCTCCATCAAAGTTGACTTTGATGAAGTGCGCTGGAGGGGGAGTCCAGTTGGTAGGGTTGGTTGGTTGCCCCATGTTGCTTCTTTGTCTCAGTTGGTTGCTTATTATGGGCTGCCAATTTTGAAGAATGTTGTGCTCCTCAGGGATGCACTGTTGATCTTCCTCTGTCCAGGACTTACTTCTGATTGTTTCTTTTATTAGGGATTTGATTTTCTCCCAAGTGGTTTCAGGTAGGGAGGATTGAGAGTGGAAAATTATCTTCTTTCGTTCCTTCCAAATTTGCCAGAGGGTGAATCCCGACAGTAGTATCCATATGAGATTTAGAATGGGGTTGTTGAAGGAAATGCTGTCCCAATTCTCAATTGTGAAATTAATGCTTCTCATGTCCCGGCTGGACTTGCGCATTAGTTGTGCTTCATAGTCCCAGATCCGTTGGCTATAGTGACATCCGTTGAAGAGGTGTTCTTTAGTTTCCTCCTGTTGGAAGCATAGAACGCAGCGGGAAGGTCCGATGAAGCCTCTCTTTCTGAGGTTGTCCCATGTTAAGGCTCTGTTGTGCACCACTAGCCACAAAAAGGTAGAAATCTTAGGCCAGAGAGTAGGATTCCAAACTTTGCTCCAGATATGTTCCTTTTCTAGTTCCTGTTGGTTTCCTTGCAGTGAGTAAGCTTCCTTGATAGTGAATAGGCCAGCCAGGGTGTATCCCCACCTCAGAATGTCTGGTCCCTCTCTATACAGTATTTTCCTACTGGTGGCTTGAGATTGCCAGCTCTGCAGATCAAGAGTTTCGGGGATCCCGAGCTCTTGATGTGAGATTCTCCATTGGCGCCACCGTTGCTGCGGGGTTTGTGTTATCTAGAAATATTTGAATCTTGGATGGGTGTTCTAGTGTAGGGCTTGTTTAAGGTCAGCTACTTCTTCCATTGATTCCAGTGGTTTGAGCTGCTGCCAAGAGTCTTGCCAGAACAGGGCACTTCCTCCATCTCTTAGCTCCCAAAAGGCGTGGTTCTGAACCAGTGTGCGATGTTGCCAAGCTGTGTTCTAGATGGTGGAGCCTTGTATGCAGTTGTTGTGTCGGATTAACTAATCTTCCGAAGTGTGGGGGGCATATTTTCTTTTCCACATTTATGCCCAGGCTGCTGTTGGATTTTTCAGCCATCTCCACCAGATTTTAGCTCCCATTACTTGATTTAGTTTCCCTGGATCGCAGAGCCCCAGTCCGCCTTGACTTTTTGGCGTGCAGAGCCTATCCCAGTTGACTAGAGCCCATTTCTTGTTTGGTTAAAGTCCTTGCCAGAGAAATTTTCACTGCAAGGTTCTAATGGCTTTGATGACTTTCTTGGGAGCCGCCAGAGCGGTGAAGAGGTAGGTAGGTAGAGCTTGCAAAACTGACTTGAGGAGAACCAATCGGGATGCAATATTGAGGGGTCTGAAAGTCCAGTTGTGTAGTCTGTTTGAAATGGAAAGGAGGAGGCTGTCCCAGGAGATGGAGGTGGTTGTCGCTCCTGTGAGTAGCACTCCGAGATAGTTGGACAGAAGGGAGCTCCTGGGTATCCCCAGAAGTCTGGAAACGTGCCGCTGGACAGAGGGCGGGGTGTTGAAGAAGTAGACCTTGGATTTATCCAAGTTGAGCGACATGTCGGAGGCTTCAGTAAAGTCAGAGAGGATGGAGTTCATCTTGGTAGCCTCCTGACAGTTGGAGAGTTCAGAAGGAGGGTGTCATCTACAAATTGACTGTGTGAGGGTGCAGGCTGAATGTTGTGCAGAGGTAGGCCTTTGAGGGAGCCTTTGTTGACCGCTACTTTGATGTAATGTCCCAGGCCTTCCGCTAAGAGTACAAACAGAAAAGGGGATAGGGGGTCCCCCTGTCGGATTCCTCTGGATGGAAAGAAGAGTTTGGATGGTACACCATTGACTAGGATGGAGAAGAAGGTGGAGGAGATGAGATTCATGACCCAGCTTACCCAACCCTGATCAAAGCAGAAGGAGTCAAGGACTGCTCTAATATACTGCCAACTGGCCCGGTCGAAAGCTTTTGAAAGGTCGAGTTTGATGAGCATACCTGGAGTTCTTGAAGTCTTGAGGGAGTGTATGACCTCATGAGCCAAGATGATGTTGTCCATGATTTGTCTTCCTTCAACGTACCCTGACTGTTCCTTGGAGATGACGAAAGGAAAGATGGGATTGAGCCTAGTGGCGATAAACTTCATTATAATTTTATAAATGATGTTGCATAGGAATATGGGCCTGAACTTTTTGGGATTGGTGACTCTTTCTTCCTTTGGAATGAGAGTGAGGAAGGTGGCATTGAGAGCTGGCAGTACCAGACCTAAAGCTCTCGACTCCTATACCACTTCCTACACTTCCTATCTGACCAAGTCCTAGCAATGGCGGAAGAAATCCGTGGTGAACCCGTCCGGGCCTGGGGCTTTGCCTAGGGGCATAGCCTTGACTGCTTGGTCGACCTCTTCTAGGGTAATGGGATGAGTTAGGGCCACATTCTGCTCTGGGGTAACTAGTGCTAGTATATGTCTGGTTACTCTCATGATTGCTTCCATTATATCTTCCTTCGGTTCTTTTAGGAGGTCTTGATAGTATTTAAGAAGCTCCTCCTCAATTTTGGAGTGTTCCCTGGTTAGATTGCCCTGGCTATCTTCTAGGTGGGTGATCCTGTTGATATGTCATCTGTGCATCATGGCTTTGTGGAAAAAATTTGTGTTTTTTTCCCCTTCTTTAAGCCACTGCACTCTGGATTTTTGCTTCCATAATATTTCCTCCTACTTCCTTCGTTCTTCTAATTGTGCCTGAGGTTTCTCCTCTTCCTCCATTAGTTCTGCGGTTCTAGATCCGGAAATGAAGATTTCTTGAATCTCCCCCAACCTGCTTTCTATGGTCCTTATGCTTTGAAGTATATTACCAAAGCTATTTTTGTTCCATTGTTTTAGCCTTTGCTTGAAATTTTTTAATCGCTGCTGAAATTTGTACATGCACGAGCCATGATCTATTTTCGCTTGTTCCCACCAGGATTTGGCTAGCCATTTAAAGTTTGGGTGTGATAACCAAAATTTCTCGAAGAGGAAAGGCTTGTATCTGGGAGGCTCCCCCATATCAAGCTGCAGAGCCAGGGGCCAATGGTCTGAGCTTGCTTTTGGTAGGATAAGGCTTTCCAGATGAGAGCCTGATTCCATGAGTTCTTCAGTTACTAGGAAGTGGTCTAGATGACAGGTAATGTGCCAAGTAAAGGTGCCATTGGACCAAGTAAAGGTGCCATTTCTATTCTCTATATCTACTAATTTTAGATGATCAATGAGAGATTTGAACTTACCACTGTCTTGCTCGAGTCTTTTGATGCCTCCAATTTTCTCCTCCAGTGTCAGGATCATGTTGAAGTTGCCTCCTAAGATCCAATTTGGGGTTGTTGTTAGGGTCTTGATCAGCTCGAGCCGCTCCATGAATTTGTCTTTGTCTTGGCTACCTTGAGGTCCGTAAACATTTGTGATGGCTCCTTCCTGGTTCATTCCCATGACCGCGAAGTGAGTAGTTATGGTGCCTATTGTTGTGAAGGGTTTGTTGATAGTCACATTGGATGGGTTCCATAAGATGGCAAGGCCACCTGAGGCTCCTATGGAGTTTGTTGTTATGGAGTTACAATCTCACCATATGCGCTGAAGGATTGTTTCCACCTCTGCTCCTCTGCATTTAGTCTCTTGGAGCAGTAGAATATATGGTTTCTCTGCTATGATGCAATCTCAGAGGATCCTTTGTTTGGATCTACCATTCAGTCCTCTGATGTTCCAGGTGATGATCTCATCATTAAGAGGGAGGTGATGAGTGGAGGTATCCCTCCGAGAGCTTGTGTATCTGACCTGAGTTTATCATGAGGTTTCCTGCTTCCTTGATCAGTTGGTGCGCAGTTTTCCTTCCCCTTCTTTTTTTTTCACGAAGGACTTTCTCCGAGCCAGAGTTCGGGTCCATTGCTATGCCCAAACATGTTGTTGATCCTACGGAGGAATTGAGAAAGACCTTGTGCACCTTGCGTAGTTGTTCCTCCGGGAGGCTCTGCAGGTTCTTTTGGTTCAGAGCTTCCTCCATCTTTTCCATATCTATCCCTGCTAGCTCTCGATCATCCAACATCATCGGGGTATCCCCATCTCCCTCTCCTCTTTCCTCCATGTGAGTTTCATCGTTTTGAGGAGAAGGGTTGGGATTTGGGCAATTTGTCTGCGGCTGCTTGGGATTTTTGTGTGGGTCCTTCACCTCTTCATATTCTGGTAGTTGCTCCAGATTCTCGTAAGAGTTCTTGGTGGAAATATTTTTTCTGGAGTCCGTGGTCTGCTTCTTTGGTGCATTTCTCCTTTTTGATGCAACTTTGATGAAGCCATCGTTCTGCATGGTATCATTTTCTTTTGTAACTTGCTTGATGAGAGGGAAATCTCGGTAGAGGTGGCCATTCTCATGGCATCTTCTGCATCTGAATGGTATATGTTCGTAGTCTAGAGTTTGTTGCCAGTCCTCATCCTGGTATTCAAAGGTGACCACACCAGGGAGTTCTTTGGATATGTTCATATACACACAGATCCTAGCATACGAGGTGTATTTTCGCTGTCTTGTGGCCTCTGACGCTTTCACATATTGCCCTAAGGTGTTTCCTATACCCATTATAATCTCTTCCAACTAGAACTCTTGAGGCAGGGAGTACAGGCGTATCCATAACGGGGCCATGGTGAATTCTTCTTTGTCTGGGCTGAATCTTTCTGTCCAAAAGTGGAGGAACATCCCTACCGAGTTGAAGAAGTACGGTCCATTCTCAAAGATTCTATCTTTGTCCTCTAAGTTGTATAAAATGATTGTGAAGAATCCCTTGGAGCTGAGTTGGAGCTCATAGTCCCACTTGGGATTCCACCAGTGTTTTATCCATTTGTTGAGGTCTCTTTCTATCGGCCAAAGCCCTAGAAATTTGTCGATGAGTGCATGCTCTCTCATAAATTGTGTGTTCTCTCCAACCTGGGTTGAGCTGATGAGGTATCTTGGTGGCTTCTCCATTTGCGGGATGCATTTACCTGGTTCCCAGCTTTGTGGTGGCTTGTGTTGAGAGGTTCCTGCTTCTGTTTCCATATCTACTCTGAGGCTCTGTTCCCTAGCTAGGAGCTGCTCTCATACCTGCGGCGACGGCTCGAAGGTGGGTCGTATTACTCTGGTCCCAGGTTTGTCATTAGCCGCAACATTGCAGTATGAGGGGGGTTTTCCCCCCTCCTCTGCCCCCATACTCCTGTTGCAGTGAGAGCCGAGTGTTCAGAATCGACGCTGGTTAGTCTTCTCACTGAAGATCTTTTCCTGGTGGTCGGCCGATTGCCTTACGAGGGGCCTAGGGTTTTTGCAGATCGTATCACTATCCCATCCAAAATATAGTTTAGCTCCAAGTTTAACATTACTACTCTTTAAGTATTTCCATTTTCTTTTTACATGAAAGGTTATGAGTTTCAAGCGATCACACTCATCAATGCATCCACAAAACATCCAAGGTAAAATGGTAGTTAAATTTTATATTCAATTTAAATATCAAGTTCCTCCTAACTGGTGTGTTTATTCTCCAATGTCTAGGGTATTACTATACTTGGGTCTTTATATAGTATCGAAGGCACCTTTCTAGGTTATAGTTTTCCAACTGGTAGTGGTGCACATAAATATTTACATGGGTATACATAAATTCATTATATAGATTGATTATGGTAGTCATCAACACTTACTTATAACTTCCTCTTAGAATTATTAAGTATGGATAACATATACAAATCTAATCCTAAGGTAATAACCCACTTAATTACATGGGTAAGTAACTTTGCCCTTCCCAATGTTATCAACTGTAGTTCACCCACAACACCCTTATGATCTCGTTCTCATTGATTATGACACAAAATTGAATAAACAAAAAGTTGAACCAATTACAAATTACATCCTTTGGAATAAATTACCAATGCTATTTAAAATAATATATTTATTTCCTTCTCAAAGTCTTTTTCTAAGGTATTATTCCTCACACTTCACTATTTACATCAAGTCTGTCATACCTGGGCCAACTTGGAGTATGGAGCCTTAATCAAATAGGTCTTAATGGAATAGACAGGTCTTTACACAAGCTGGTACTCCACTCAACCTCCTCCTACCTACCACTATCAGTTTTTCATTTCCAATGGAAACTTGGCCATGTGAACTATGATACTACGGATCACTCACCAACCAATATCTCACCAAATTTATAGGTCATGGAGGGTGAGGTAGATCATATATAGAGTTATCTCTTGTTGAACTTTGTGCCATTAAAATACATTACCCGGGTTCCCATACCTTAAATATTCTCTATGTGAAGAGGCTTTTGAATGCTAAGACTATTCCTCCTTTTGTTTCCAGTAAACTTTAGCAAAGTAATACTCTAGTGTTTTTCTCTCATAAGTTCCTTGTTTTGTTTCCTCTAGGAAGGAACACTCTAGTAAGTCTTGTTCTAAATATCTTGTGACATTTAATCCATGCATTTGTTACCTGCATTGCCACTGTATTGTTTTTTTTTAAACTAGGTACTCAAACCCTTGCTAACTGTAACAACTCCTCTGTTACGAAATAAATGTAAGTGAGTACAGTAGTGGTACATATTTGTTTTTTCTAAAGACATTGAAGAAATAAATGTTACTTGACATTAACATACTTCAATATTACAAATTCATTTCTGAATTATATCCTACAATGCAAGTTCATTATACAACATCATTGCTACTAAAAACATAAATCATAACACCAAGCAATACAATATATCTACCCATCCAACCTGCCTACAAGGTTAGGACCTCCAAGACACATAATCAATGCTCAAGTCTAAGATTCATCCAATTGATTTTGACCATTTAAGGTCTCAATATTGGCGATTTTTGTGAGGAACAAGAAAGCATATAATTCCCGTACCCAAACTCAATCTAGACTCATGATTAAGATAACAATAAAGTACTTAATCATAACGCAAATTTAATCATTCAATTTTTCAAATACTAGACAAGTTTTCTTCCCTTAAGGTTACAATAAAAATAATTAAACATCATCTAGATAGTATGCCATCTCCTTATGAAATCTATCATATAATTATTACTCACCATGAAACAAAAATCTCTGCCCTCAAGGAAATACAAGCATCAACCATTATTCAATATTGTAACAACTT
>SNQJ01S0002190.1:249206-281733 GCA_010110895.2 Picea sitchensis
TGAGAAGAAAAATGCCCCATGCAGTTCATCCATCAACTCGTCAATGCATGGGATAGGGTACCGGTTCTTGATGGTTTTCTTGTTCAAGGCTCGATAATCAATGCACATCCTCATGGTGCCATCCTTCTTCATAACTAAGACAACTGAAGAAGCAAATGGGTAGTTGTTGGGTCTGATGTGTCCCATCGCCATCAATTCCTTGATTTCCTTCTGTATCTCATCCTTGAACCTCCTAGGATGGCGATACGGGGGGGTGATCATAGGTTTGGCCCCCTATCAGGTGGTCTCCTTGGTGGAATTGCCACAAAGATCTGCTGATGTCGTCCCAATAAATTCTTGATAGTTGTATGGTGATGTTGTCGACCTTCTGAATCCTTCTAAGTAGTGATCAAGCATTCTGTGGCATATGCTATCTCCCCATGTCTAAATTTCCTCTCCATCCCCTTGGATAAAACTATCCTAGATTCTCTTGTCAACATACCTCTTAGAACAACCTTCTTCCCATTCTGATCTCTGAATCCCATTTCCAAGGTTTGGTAGTTGGTAGTGATTTTTCCCAAGGTAATCATCCACTAAAATCCTAACACCACATATGTGTCTGATAGGTCAACCACATAAAATGTGTCTCTCACTGTGTAGTTTCCTAACTTCATCTCTTTGTTTGGAACTATGTCTAGACACTCCATTGTGTGGCCATATACTACCGCAACATCAAACCCCTCAAAATCCTCTGTCTAAAGTGCCCATCTCGATACTAGTGAAGCATCGATGAAGTTGTGGGTGGCCCCACCATCTATCAGGGTGATTATTCGTTGCCTCTGAATAATCCCTCAAATATAGAGGGTATCATACCTAGGAACACTAGAAAGGGTCGCTATGACTCCTCCCTTTGTTGGTTTCCTCCTGTTAGCCTACTCTAGAGGTTGTGGGACTACTAGAGGATGGGCTCCTGTCGGTTTTGGTGGTCTACGGGGAGGATGATCCTCTGTTGGTGCTGACTCCTCCTATGAACTAGTGGATCCATTGTCGTGCTCCTTCTCCTCACTCTCCACGCTGTCTGTTGCTACCTCAATATAATGAATCTCTCTCTTGCCCATGCACCTGTGGCCTGGGACCCAACGATATCTATAGTTGAAGTAAATCTTCTTCCTCATAAGCTCTCACCTAGTCTTAACATCCAACCTCTTCTTGCCCTTCCATTTTCTCTGGAATGGATTCTTGTCTCAATCCTTCTAGGGCACAAATGGTTTGGAGAATGTTTTATTCTTTGGCACTGAGTCTGCCAGATCTCAAGTGCGAAGGATGGAATCCTGCAAAGTGGGAGGCATGTATGCCTTCACCCATCCTCTCAAAGGATCTATGAGTCCTTCTTTGAATAGAATGATCGGCCTTGGCTCTGATATATCTATCACTGCTACAACTACCTACTGAAACTCTGTGATGAACGCCTCTACTATGCCAGTTTGTCTCAACTGGGATAGATCTATGAAGTGTATCTCGAGATTCTTCCTTTCAAACCTATCCATGATCCTATCTATAAACTCCCTATAGGAGGTGATGCAACTGTGACCCAATGTCACCAATCCATGATACCACCCCTCGTGTTCCTCACCCTCCAAGTGTAAGGTCGCAAAACTGATGGCCTATGTCTCGGTCATTTGGTTGAGCTTGTAATACGTGTCTAGCTTCTGTACCCAAGATCTGGTGGTGTATTTGGACGATCCGTTGAAAGAATGGATGGTGAGTTTCCCAACTTTTCGGATGAAATTGAGGTTATGCCCCTACTGCAATTGTGGTCCTCCCCTCTGCGGCTCTCTGGGGCGATTCTTGAGTTTGAGTCCATAGTACTTAACTAAGTTCATGTCCTGAAGAAAGTCATGACCCAATGTTGCGTACTCCCTCCTATACTCTGCAATGTCATCTGCATGAGTCGGTGGCCTCTGTGCTTTCGGTGGTGGTGCTGCTACCGGGGGTGCCCTCTGGAAACTGGGAAACAAGGGTTTGAGAATCCTACTCGCATAGGTGTATGTGTGAGAGGGTGACTGGGGTCTACTTCCTACTCTTGAGTTCCCCTATGTTGCATGCGGGACTTGTGTGTCTGGGGTTCCCACTCTAGCCAATATATCAACCACCTGTGCCAAAGAATGAGACATGGTCCATTGATTAGCTAACATATTGTTGATAACATGCATGAAAGTTGTCTCTAGATATACGGGGGCCTTGCCACTACCCTCTGGTTACTCATATATGTCTCCTAGCATCCTCTAAGACTCGCGCTCAGCCTCACACTCTACCCTTCTCACTACTTCTCTGTGTGCATCTTCCTCTTCCTCTGAGCTAGGAGGAAAAGGGGGGAAATCAAGCCTATGCCTTCTTTCCTTATCCCTTTTGTAAGTGACATATTCATCACCTACGTGTTCACAGCCCTTTGGGTCTTCTGCTGCACTCATTGTCTTTAGTCACAGGCCGACAAGACTAAAGCTCTGATACCACTATAATTTTCTTGACTTGGCTAGTATAGGAAATGCTGCCAATGTGTGTGTAGGACTAATCGCTTACAACATATAAATGATCATACAAATAACAAATGCGACAAAGTACCATGAAGTTTATGATATCTCTGTGGATTACAAAATGGTTGAATGTGGCTGAATAAACTGACAATACTCGACTAGATCAACAGACAAAGGATATTAGCTGTAATACAAATAAGAAACTAAAAGTTAATAACCAGAATATGGGAGCACTACGGAATCAATGGATGTGTTGGGACAATGGTAGCTCTGACGGTAACTGCTAGAAGTCTAGAAATTTCACCAGAGGAGCTGTACTTCTTGGAATGGCCTGGAAACTGTCCCAAATGATGCACCCTGGTCTATTCTTCAGTACTGGTAACTGTCAGATCCTTCTGCTGGTAAGTTTGGACCCCGGATGGATCCCCCTGGGTAATGCACCCCTCTTTCTCTGGAAAAATGTGTCGTAGTGATTCCACCATTGGAATCGGATGAGATGTGTCTCAAAATGACCACCTTCGTCTACTAGGAAATGGGTCTGAAGGGTTTCCTTGAATATGGCCCGATGCTCTCTCTGGAACCCCAAATGTATCTACCAAAAGTATCACATGTCCAAGTCTGGAAAATGCACCCCAGTTGATTCCTCTATCAGAATTTGATGGGGAAATAGGAAAAATATGCACCTTACCTTCCTCTCAAATGGGTCGGGGGGAAATCTCATAATTCTCCCTAGATGGGATAAGTCGACTAAAAACCCTTTCAGAAGTTGCGCCCTTACTTTTGAACACTGTGTAACTGCTGCTGAAGAATGATGTAAAACTTAAATGGTCTCATTAGTGACTAGAGTGTGTCTCTCAACACCAAAATCAACCAACTGGTGTCTTCCTCCTATAATCCACTAAACTATCTCTCCTGAGATGCACCTCTTCTCCTCAATGACAAGTCATAATCTGCATAATAATGAATTAGGTCGGTGACCCTTCCTTTATATCTTTCCAAAACCCTAAATCATGTTGAAACCCTAATTCACTGTTGACTTCCAAAACCCTAATTCACTATTGACTTCTATTTTTAGCTCATAATGACTTAAAAGTGATTTTAACTCTTTTTAGCTCAATGTCACTTTCTGAATATAACACCTCTGACTGGAGTGACCTCTAGTAACCCTATTTACCCCTCTCTAGCCCTGGCTATAGTCTAATGGGGCAGTTTATACCATTGACCCTCCTCTCTGGAGCTCCTATTTGGAAAGGGACATTACATATACAAGGGATGTTGACCATTGATCCCTGAAATATTCAGGAGTTCAACGATAAGGGTGTATTAGTTAAAAGTTGAAAGGTGCAGAGAAACTATGAAGCCTGGAGTTCCAGAGTGGATATCCACTGTAAATTCTTGTATGAGGAGGAATCCTGTCAGTTGTTCGATTAAATTCAGAACCAATGACAAAGGAAGGTGGAAGGTAGGGTAGAACTTACATATGTTGATCAACCTCGAATTAAGACTGAGTTCGGCTGGTAACACTCCGAGTGAAAATAGAGTGTTGGAGTTGAAGAAACCTTCAAACCTTCGGAGTTCTAGAGCTCTGAATGACACCTTTTTGGGTCAGCACTAGGTTCTATCCCACAGTCACATGCATAACTGTCAAGGTAAGAGGACTAATTCCTATGGTTATGTTGGCTGCCAATTCACATTTTTCTACTATCTTATAAGCTGCCTACACCAATGTTTTGCAAACCTTAATTTTCGTCACAATTCTCAAATAAAACGACACTTTTATTTTTGCTCTATTTACACACTTACCTTTCTTCTTGTTTTCATGAATGCAAGCGTGAAAACTTGGTTTTTGAAGTCACATTAAAATTGTCACTTAATTTTCGTTATCATTATTGTTGATATGCCCATTGCGTTTACATTTTACTTATCATTATACAGTTGGCAAGACCTTTTGATCTGTACTCATTTGACATTCTTTGATTGATTATGTAATTTCGTTTCATGAGTGATTGAGTTTGTGATGCATTGGTGATTGGATTTACATGTTACTTGATCAATTCACTTGTCACATTGGTTACATAAAAAGCATTGGCACATTGGTTAAACCCTTGGTGTGAATCGTTTCATACAACACTTGGTATTGGTGTCGATTCATTTGTTTGGTTTTAAAGCTATGGTATAACTATTGTTCGTGCAAATGATAAATCCACTTACCAAAGGTTTCGATTGATTGATTGAAGTGGCATAATTATTAACCTATCCATAGTCACTGGAATAGCTATTTGCACCGGCGGTTGTACTGTAGATATGGCTATCGTGCATGTATGAACTAGCTCCACCACCTTCGCACGATATGTCATTAATGTTTACTCCTATCCCTGTTTCACCTCTGCTAGCATCGGGTAAGCCTTTGAGCGTTCTTCCCCTGCGTATGTTGTGATTCAAACCTTGGCTCGTTCACATCACTTACTGTGTGCTCCTCTCTATGGAACCGGTGGTGCGAATTGAGTCGAATGGTAGTCAAGCCCTGTTACTGTTCGATAATTCCTGGAAAGATTTAGAGGATAATGGTTGGCTCACGTTTGTATAGAGGTTTGAGGGTTTCAATTTGTTTGTTGCACAACAATTCGCCCTTACATTTGATGGGTGTAGGGACAAAGTAGGTGACATTCATCTTGAAATCAGTGAAGAGCTCATTAGCTCTGCCACAGGATTAGCATCCATGGGCCAACGATGGTTTAAAAAATCTAAAGTTGATGAGGTGCCATGGCCGTTACTATTCATATCACGAAAGGTCACGTCCTGTGAAAACGGTATGCCTATTTCCACACTTAAACCAAGGTGGAATGATCTTTTGATGGTGGTTAAACAATTTGTGACTTGTGAGGGTCAGTATGGATTGGTTTTTCTTTATCACCTTCAACTGTTAATGAATTTCATGGGTTATCCATTGAACATGCCATTTTATTTCCAGCGTAGTCTTTACAAAATGTCTAAGAGGTTTAAACGAGAGAAGGCCGCTAGTATCTTGTTTCACCACAGCCTGATCAGACTCATCGTCGTTCATCATTTAAACCTCCATGACGATAATTGGCAATCTTTTCTCTCTCGGAACGGCTTTGTTGATTCAGATCCTGTCCAGATCGATAAGTCTGTGGTCAGTGAGGCTAAGGTCGAGCCACCCGTGCCTTTTCATGCCCTTCTACCCTCTCCCAAACCCTCGGTCTTCCCTGATATCAACCTACCTGACATTATAACAAAAAAGGTTGAGGCTGTTAAAAATCCTATGAGCAAAAAGGTCAAGGGTAACACTACTGTCGACGGAAAAGGTAAAAAGAATGCTCAACTTATATCGAGACTTGCTAGGAATAAACCTAAACCTAGTGTTGATCAAAATCCCATAGTCCTAAATGAAGACTCAGAATTTGATAATGAGCGCTTCCTAGCTAGTGAGTACGCTTATTCCCAAGGTCTGTGCTCTGAGACACCCTATGAATTCGTTTCTAATTTTCCCCCGTGCTTAAAGAATAATCCTCACTACCCAGGGATCAAGCTACCTAATGAAACCCTCGGTGATTTAAACAAACCCACCCTTGCAATTCCGAATCCTAGGCAGTCGACATGTAACCAATGTAATGTGTGGCTAGAACGCTACTATACCGGTGTTCCCTTATTACAGTCGAAAATCAAATCATTGGAAAACCAAGTTATAGTGTTGATGAGTGAAAGGGAAAATCTTCAAGCTAATGAGAAGAAGCAGAAAACCATTGGTTCGATCGTATTTAGGAATGTCGTGTCGGCTACAGCCTTCGTCAATTCCAAACTATCATGACCAAGTTGTCTGCTCATTGTCCAGGTATGATTTTCAATTTTCAATTTCGTTTTATGAATTGCTTGAATTAATATAATGAATTGAGTTTTGGTTTTCGATTAGCTCTGTCCATTGTTCGAAATGACTGTCATAGTTTGATTATCAAAAACGGTTATGTTGTGGATCCTGTACATTGTTTTCGTTTTGCTAAAATTAAATGAAGTTATGATTTGGTTATACGATTTGGTCGTGCCCAGTTTAGCAATTGATTGGTTTTCACTGGGTTTGATTCATTTTGAATAATTATGTTGGTTTGAATTAACGAAATCAATGGATTTTGTTTTTGCTTGGATTTTGTTTGTATCTAACCTGAACATGAGGTTTTTTACGCTAAAATTAGAACACAGTTTTGTTTTGATTTAACATGATTTTGTTGTTGCTGGATATCAACGACTCTGATTTAGTTATTGTGATTTGATTTTTGAGACGATTTCATAGGATTGAATTGGCTTGATAAATACGATGAAATTGGAAAAACGACTCTGTTTTGTCAACATTCTCATTCTTGTTTGGATTTAGATTATATCTGACCCGTGCAAAAGATATCTTCGCTGAAATCATGGAACTATGTTGATTCATAACGATTATGTTAAACTCAAACTATTCGATTCGCTCTTGTTGCTTCTCTTTTGGTTTTGATTTTATCTCTGTTGAATTCGGATGAGAAAATTCGGCTAATAGTTCGTTTTGAAATGAATTCAAGTGATGATTTCATGGACTATAAATTGATTGTGTTTGCCCCCAATTGGAAATAACAAACGATTGGACGAATCCTACAGATCCTGTTATCAACCGATTAATTCCACGATGATTTCGTTTGTGATAATTTACATACCTGTTTGATTTGATTCACTAATAGCATGGATCATTTGTTTATGATTAATATAGTCCTATCAATTTGAGAAAACAATCTCGTTGATTTGGTTTGGATTCGAAGTGATCTTGTGGATAGCTAAGGAAACTATTTATGTTGATTTCAATTGGTCCATGAAACGATTCCATTGCTGTTGAGTTATCCAATATGATTTCGTTTACCCGATTTTGTGACAACAAATGGAACAGAGTACATGCATCTCTGTAATTATTCGATTGATCTTAGTCTTTTTTGCTCTCAAATTAGTATAACAATTTTGATTTGAATGATTCGTTTGTCTTTCAAATAAAAATTAGATACTTGTTTAATAGTTTGAATTAAATTCTTTAATATTCAAATTGATTTTAATATGATTATGTGTTTGATTTAGACCATCTACAGAATCGCAAGATTCTGTAGCTAGTCTTTAAATTTAGATTTTTATCAATTCTATCTACAAAATATCCTCTAATATTGTCTATTTTTGTACTTGTTCAGGTACATACGAATTGCAATGGTCAATTTGGGCATGCTGTGACAATATAGGAGATATTTGTGTGATGTAGTTTTTATTTCTAAGTTGTTAGTTTGAGTTAGAGATAGAAACTTGGGATATTTTCCCATATTTGTGTAAACAGTTTTGATAACTTCAATAGGGATGTTTTACCCTGTGTAAGGTCCTTAAATACTTGTCATTTTTTGTAATAATAATCATCATCCTCACTTGTGGGAGAACTAGGCTATGGATTTATGATACAAATTGAGCCGAGAGTTGATGTCTTGTAACAACTTTCGCTTTCAATATATCAATCTTTTGTTTCAATTTTTTGCATATCACTTTGCAGTTGATTATAGACTACTTTAGCTATCATAATCTATTGCAGGATGATATGATTTGATTAATGTGCTATCCATATCTGATCTCTTTCATTATTTAAAAGTACAGTAATTACTTTGTTTCAGTTAATGAATCACAGATTTCTCTTCTTCGTTAATTGATTCATTTTGTATAGATCATTGCATACAGATTTATCTAACTGTGAAGATTTATAAATCATAAGGTTGCTATAAATTTTTATGTCTTGTTTGTCCTATAATTATATTTGAAGAGCACAGCTGCTTCTAGTTTACGAGAAGATCGTGGATAATTCGATGCGGGTTTCCTCCCTCCGATCAACTAAGGCAATCATTACACACATGATGAACATGGAGCGTTTCTTCAGGTCAGTTTTTTATTTATTTGATAGTTAGTTTGTTAGTGTAATTTAAGTAGTTTAGTTAGATATATGTGTAGTTTAGATTTGTAGTTAGAGTTAGTATCTTAGTTGTTTAGTTTAGATAGTTTTTATTTTATTTCTTTTTCATAAAATCGTAAAAAATAAAAAAACAATAGCTCTCGCTATCTTAGGACAGGATACAAATGAGTTTTTCAGGTTTTCCTTCAAATCTGTAAATTGTAAATATTGTACATTTGTGAATAAGATTTATTTCTGTTAGTAGTTAGATATTTAATTTCTTAGAGTTAGCATAGTATTAGATAGTCGATTGTATATATAATAGTTAGATTTGTTTAGTTTGTTTTAGTACTAATTTTTAGTTAGATTAGTTAATTTAGAGTAGTTTTCTTTTGTTTTATTAGGACTTATATCAGCTAACTGAGACGCTAAACCCATCAGGGTGGTTCATCCCAAACAACTTGGGTTATTTAGACAACCACGGACCGGTTCCACTCTCCGAGTTGACGGACAGTCAATTTCGCCCGTCAACAAATGGTGCTAAAAAGAGGGCCTGAAATTAATTAATAGCACGAGGCGGTCGTAAGACTCCTCCACCACCTAATCGCTCACCTATAGTGACAATAAATCATTCGAACGATAATATTCCCCCTCAAACAGAAACCACATCAGCCGACGATCCGCAGTTCATAGTTGAACCAGTAACCCCAAATCCTACATGTGGTGACATACAAGAGGTTGTCCGCCAATCTCTTATAAGAACACATAGTACCTTAGCCCATTTGAGGCAACCAAACCGTCTGTTGGACCAACCTTTGGATTTATCTGATATCAGAGAACAATTAGGAGGCACCAACCTCACTGTGAACCCTACAGATCCAACCCTCAATCCTGCTGCAGGAGGATCTGGGATACCTCATTCACCACCTCCATCATCTCCTTCCTTTTCTAGAGGAGGTTCCTCTGACGAAGGCAGTTCCCCTTCTCAGCCTTCCACACTCACTACACCAATGGCCAACCAGAACAATCCTGCTAGACCTTAGCTCGACCAGGATGTCGTAGCTGTACCTGGATCTCAACATCCCTTACCTAAACATCCGGAGAAATGGATTTCCAAGTTTGACCCTAACTCAAAAAAGATCGCTGAAGATCACATTAAAAAGTTTAGGTTGTACCCTAAGACTCCGCAATGTCGAACATGAAGACGTAGTGTGTAGGTTGTTCCCCTATATGTTTGAGGGCAATGCATCTACATGGTACTTTTCCCAACAACCCCATACCATCATGTCTTGGGAAACGTTTGAGTCATTCTTTTTGGAAAAGTTCGGAGATGGTAAGCCTCTGGAAGTCCTAGTCATGGACCTTTCTAGCTTAAGAATGAACCCAAAAGAAAAAGTTAAAGACTTTAATCAAATATTCTTAACACTTAAAAACAGAATCCCTACGGATTCCATGCTCGCCGAGAATCTTATAATAACATACTACACTAAAGCTTTGCATAAAAGTATAGCTATTTGGGTTAAACAATCTAAGAAAGCCACATTGTTAGAAGCCTTCGAGGAGGCCAACCAGATTGAAAAAGACATACTTATTCTTAAAGACTCTACTAGCAACGAAACAGAGACTAGTTCTTCTTCCAAAAAGAAGATCGAAATCCTCCCCAGACCTACTCAAAGTAAAACAGAACCTAAAATCTCTAATTTAGAAAACTTAACTAAAGTTGTTCAAAGACTATCAAATCAAGTTATAGACTTAAAAAGAACAATCGAAGAAGATTCCTTGAGCAAAGGGCCTTACAAACCCCCGTTCCGGAAGCCTTTTCCCACCAACCGACCTAATTCAACCACCGAAGGCCTTAATCTAGGAAGTCCGCAATGAGCCCTTCAAACCATTCTAGAAGCCCAAGATAACTTGATGCCTCCTAAGATCCCTGAGGAGGTAGTTGAACAAGAGACAGTTCAAGAAGAGGAGTCTTCTCTGAATATTTTTGGACACTTCTCGGATAGTATATTTCAAGCTAACTTCGAGACAGTACATCCCTATAATACTAGGAGTAAGACAACAAACAAACCCTCTTCCGAAAATACTACAACTTCGCCTCCAAAGAAGTCTAAACCAGCTGAGACTAAACAGAGTAATGTGAACCCCAACTTAGATTATGATCTAGTTGAAGATCTTAAAAAGTTGAGAGCTAACATTTATGTTTATGAGTTATTGAAATTTCCATTTCTGCTAAAAAAAATGTTACAGAATATCTCAGAGAATGGAAAAAATGGTAATTCAAGTGGTAACAAGGTTGTACAGAACAAAGTTCCTCAGAATACTTCCACTAAAAACAATCCCGATCCTCAAGATAAAGGAAGCCTTCCTGTAAATAATGTAAATAATGTAGATAAAGTATCTTTAGAAACTACGAGTAAAAAGCCACAAACTACCACCCTTAGCACTCGCAAAAATGTACCTCCATTTTTGTTAACTTTTGAAATCTTTAATAGAAACGTACACAATTGTATGGTAGACTCAGGAGCATCATCCAATGTGATGCCATGGTCTGTGTGCCAGAAGATTAACGCTGAAGTTGAATCCTCCACTTTAAAAATCATACAACTTGATCAGACCAATGTTAAAGTTATAGGCAAACTAAAGAATGTTCTCATAAGATTATCATCTAACCCCAAGGTTCATCAAGTCATTGATATAATTGTTGTGGATATTCCAGAAGTGTATGGTCTATTTTTAAGAAGGGACTTGTCGAAGCAGCTACACAGTTATTTCGCGACAGATTGGTCTCATCTATGGCTTCCAGAGAACGACAAGCCTAACAATATCAAGGTAAATCGTGAACTCTACCTTAAGTTCACAGTCACAGATTTGAATGATCCCAATGAACCATTTACACCTTCTGTGGATTCACCCGAAGTACAAGGGATGGACACCTTTTTCGGCAATTTCATGGCCGAGGCTTTACCTATCACCAATCCAGAACAACAGTCCAAGATTGTAGCATATTTTCAGTCAACAACTTCTACGCAACGCTCTCATGTACCCAATGGAAATCAAATTTGGTATCTTTATTTTGACGGGTCAAAATCCAAAGGAGCTGGAGCAGGCTGCATTATTATCGATCCGGCAGGTAACAAAACATTGATTGCATGTAGGTTAGAATTTGAATGTACTAATAACACTGCAGAATATGAGGCTTTACTGCAAGGTCTCAGAAAATATTTAGATATGAACATTCAAAATTTGACCATCTTTGGTGACTATGAAATAGTGGTTAGACAGGTAAGAGATTCTATCCACTATCTGTCTCCACATATCAAAAGCTACCAATCCGAGGTATGGAATTTAATGAATAAATTTTCTTCTTTCAATATAAATTATATTCCTAGATTGAATAACTCTGAAGCAGATCTATTAGCTAACGTAGCCTCTAAACTCTTTCCTGCAGAAGGCTTGTCCCCAGATACATTCTCCGTCGAACTGTTGTTTTGGCCATCCGTTCCCGACAACATCACGAACTGGAGAGTCTTTGACGACGATCAACAAATTATTAACTTTCTGCACATGGAAGAAACTTTTCAAGGTGCGATGATAGACGAACGCACGCACGATAACAATTTGCACGATTTCACGGTAATACCAGATCCGAGAACTCCTGAATCTTCGTCGGACATGGTAAACTTGATCCCTAAATCTGTAGTTAGATTAGAGAAATTTTATGATCTTCAAGATAAATTCAAAAAATCGGTCAACTGTAAAACCAATAGTTCCTCGTTATCTTATGAAAAAGTAAACTTAGGAACTAATGATAATCCAGAGTGCATTAATCTAGGGGTAGAATGTTCTGAACAAGAAAAAGTTGCATTTATTAAATTATTCAAAGAATTTAAATATGTCTTTGCATGGACGTATGACGACCTTAAAAATTTCGACCCTAACATCATACAACATGTCATTCCTAATTTCTCAATCTCTTAACATCATACATGTCATCTCTAAGGAAGCTTCCCCAAACCTTAACCTTCCAACAAAAATTGAGAAAAATGCACCCTAAGCTTGAATCGACTGTTCAAAAAGAATTGAATAAGCTCCTAAATGCTAAGATAATTTTTCCTGTTAGGCACACAATGGGTTTCTAACCTTGTCCCTGTCCGGAAGAAAAGTCGGGAAATCCAACTCTGCGTCGATTTCTAAAACCTTAATAGAGCGTCTGATAAAGACAACTATCCTGTCCCACCCATGGAACAGATCCTTCAACAAGTATCTGGTTCTGAGAGGCTATCCTTGCTGGATGGTTTCTCAGGGTACAACCAAGTCCTGATGTCTCCTCCAGACCAACTTAAAACTACCTTCAGTACCCCGTGGGGCACTTATGCTTATCAAAAAATGCCCTTTGGATTGATTAATGCCGGTGCCACTTTCCAGAGAGCGATGGACATCGCTTTCCGAGGCTTAATCAATCAGTCCATCGTGGTTTACTTAGATGATGTTACTGTATTCTCTAGAAACAAAACCAATCATCTAGCTCACTTACGAGCCATTCTACAGCGATGTCATAGATACAACATCTCCTTGAATCCTAAAAAATCCATCTTTGCAGTAGAGTAGGGTAAACTCTTGGGATTTATCGTGTTAAGCGAAGGGATGATTATTGACCCCAAAAGGACTCAAGTCATCATGAAACTTCCCCCTCCTACATCCAAAAAATCTATGGAGTCTTTCTTATGCCAGATTAACTTTGTGAGAAGATTTATCCCCAGTTTCTCCAAGATGGTCAAACCTTTGCAAAACCTAATTAAGAAAGACACCCAATATCACTGGGGATCCCTAGAAAATCAAGCTTTTAATGCAATAAAGAAGGCCATAATAGACGCTCCATCTCTCATGAGCCTCGACTTTTCTCGAGACTTTACACTCTACACTTTTGCTTCTGACCGTTCCTATGCCGTCGTCTTAACTCAAAAGAACGTCGAAAACAACGAAGTACCCATTTCCTTTATGAGATCTTATTTCAAAGGCACTGAACTTAATTACCCAGTGGTAGATCGGCAAGCCTATGCTATTTTCAAAGAAGTCAAGCATTTTCGGTCCTATCTTTTGAAGTCTAGGACGAAAGTCATTGCCCCTTACCTAGCCATCAGGAACCTGTTAGTGTAGAAGGAACTAGGAGAAAAGAGGGCTAACTGGGTCACCTCCTTGCAAGAATATGACTTAGAAATTACCCCATCTCAAATAGTGAGAAGCCAAGGGTTATGCAAGTTAGTTGTTAATTCAACAGCAAAACAACAAGTAGAAAGTGATACGTCAAACCTAGGACAACACAATCAAAATGCAATCTGTTGCGCACAAAACTCTGTTCGTCCTTGGTACGACGATATAAGATTCTATCTTGAACATGGGTCATCCCCCTGTCACTTGAACCCCACTAAAAGAAGAGCGTTGAGATTAAAGTCTGCCTCCTTTCATTTGGTTAATGGTATCCTATTTTGTCAAATTTTTTACGGCGTACTGATGCGCTATCGTGAAAAAGATGAAGCAGAAAGGGTCTTGCTAGAGTTGCATGCAGGAGAAGTTGGCGGTAATTTTGGTGGTGACACCATTTCCCATAAGGTTTTAAGAGATGGTTATTACTGGCCCACGCTTTTTAGGGATGCCCATGTCTTGTGTCATCAATGTACCATTTGTCAAAAAGCATCAGGGCGGTTACAAAAACCAACCTTTCCTCTGCAGCCCGTTTCAGCAGACTCTCCTTTTCAACAGTGGGGCCTTGACATCATAGGTCCGATCAACCCCCTGTCCTCACAAAAGCACAAGTTTGTTGTGACAGCCACAAATTACTTTACCCAATGGTCTGAAGCTACCGCGTTAAGGACCGTCAACACCAGTTAGGTAATTGCCTTTCTAAATTCGAATATTATCACTCGTTTTGGTATCCCTGACTGTTTAGTATTCGATAACGCTTCTTACTTTTCTTCTCTTGAGATGAGCGAGTTCGCTTTAGAAAAAGGAATCAAACTAAAGTATTCTGCTAGCTATTACCCCCAGCGCAATGGATTGGGAGAATCAACAAACAAGAACTTGATTAAAATCACCAAGAGAACGGTGGATGAAAATCACAAAAATTGGCACAATGCATTGTTGAACGTACTGTGGGCTGATAGGGTAACGCCAAAATATGTTGTAGGTAACTCCCCCTTTTTTCTCGTTTATGGCAGAGAATCCATTCTGCCACCACACATTCTTCTTCATTCACTCCAGTTATTGCAGAAAGTTCAAGAAGAAGTTTTCCCCCCTTTAGAAAACCAAATTAACGCTTTGATGAAGCTAGAAGAGGTAAGAGTCCAAGCTAAACGTAAGTTAGATCAACATCAACTATTGGTTAAAATCTGGTTTGATTCCAATGCTGCTTCTGATAGGAATTTCAAAATAGGTGATCTCGTCTTGAAATGGGACAAACCGCATGAGGGAAAGGGAGAGCACATGAAATTTCAAAACTTATGGCTTGGACCATTTTTAATTGATGAAAAGTTGGGTCCCAGTTCTTTCTGATTGCAGAATCTTGAAGGACAACCTGACACCTATCCGGTGAATGGCCAAGACCTGAAAAGATACTTTGCTTGATAACAACCCTTGTATATTATGTACATATTTTTCTTTTGTTTGCTTTTTCTTTTGCTCTTTGTTTTTTATTTCTCTTTTGAGTTTATCAGCTTGTGTTTCTGGAAATACACATACCTGTATACTGAGCTATTCAGACAAAGTAAAAAGAAAATTCCTTCGCTGAAATAACTGCTAGCAAAATTGTATAAACATCAATTATATACTTCTAAAATTTACATCTGTGATTGGCAAAAGTTTGTCGTTTGAAAGAAGTTAACTGATTTCAATCTCTAACATAAGCTTGTTGGGATCATCTATTATATTTTTACGCTGTCCCTTTTTCCTTAAGGGAATGACTCAGAATATGTCTCCCTACCTTAGGAAGTTGCTTCTATAAATGAAACATCTCTGGATCTTAATAAAGGACAGTTCTAAAAAATTCTGCTGAATTCTGAAAAAATTATGTTAAAATATCATAATTTTCAGCGTCACCCCTCTCAACTATATACCTTTGAAAAGAAAAACAAAATAAATCATTAATAGAGCTGTGGGAAGTGCTTGTAAACCCACCGAGATGCTCAACAGGCCTGTTGGCAGCGGGTAAATGCATGCATGGCACCAAGACAACTTCGTCGGAGTACTGAATAGGCCCGCTGGCAGCGAAGCAATGTCAGGTATATGAAAATTTGCAAATAAGAAACCTCTTAATGTCCTTTATTCTGATCTAGAACTTCTTGGAAGGATATAGATGTCAGAGTGGGTTAAATGGCAACCCTGTCAAGGCTATGGATGCCTGTTGGAAATAGTGGCTCTGTCAACAGTATTGGAGATTTTATCTTTAATATCGCAACTCGCTTGTGTTGAGACTGTTATCAGCTTTCATCCTTTAACCATTGTTGCAATATTTGGTTAATGATGATGTTTACACGATTTTCTGGTTTTTATTTTTGGGTTGGAATTATCTTTGCTGTCCTAATCTGAATTCGTTATTTTGGAAGAGATAACTACTTCTACCAGTGTGTCACCATTGTTGGCAGCCAATTCACATTTTCTACTATCTTATAAGCTTCCTACACCAGTGTTTTGCAAACCTTAATTTTCGTCACAATTCTCAAATAAAATGACACTTTTATTTTTGCGTTATTTACACACTTACCTTTCTTCATGTTTTCACGACTGCAAGCGTGAAAACTTGGTTTTTGAAGTCACATTAAAATCGTCACTGAATTGTCGTTATCATTTTTGTCGATATGCCCATTGTGTTTACATTTTACTTATCATTATACAGTTGGCAAGAACTTTTGATCTATACTCATTTGACATTCTTTGATTGATTATGTAATTTCGTTTCATGAGTGATTGAGTTTGTGATGCATTGGTGATTGGATTTACATGTTACTTGATCAATTCACTTGGCACATTGGTTACATAAAAAGCATTGGCACATTGGTTAAACCCTTGGTGTGAATCATTTCATACAACACTTGGTATTGGTGTCGATTCATTTGTTTGGTTTTAAAGCTATGGTATAACTATTGTTCGCGCAAATGATCAATCCACTTACCAAAGGTTTTGATTGATTGATTGAAGTGGCATAATTGTTAACCTATGCATAGTCATTGGAATAGCTATTTGGGCCAGCGGTTGTAATGTAGATATGGATATCGTGCATGTATGAACCAGCTCCACCACCTTCGCACGATATGTCATTAATGTTTACCCCTATCCTTGTTTCACCTCTGCTAGCATCGGGTAAGCCTTTGAGCGTTCTTCCCCTACGTATGTTGTGATTCAAACCCTGGCTCGTTCACATCACTTACCGTGTGCTCCTCTCTATGGCACCGGTGGTGCGAATTAAGTCGAATGGTAGTAAATCCCTATTACTGTTCGATAACACCCGGAAATATTTAGAGGATAGTGGTTGGCTCACGTTTGTACAGAGGTTTGAGGGTTTCAATTTGTTTGTTGCACATCAATTCACCCTTACCTTTGATGGGTGTAGGGCCAAAGTAGGTGACATTCAACTTGAAATCAATGAAGAGTTCATTAGCTCTGCCACAGGATTAACATCCATGGGCCAGCGATGGTTTAAAAATGCTAAAGTTGATGAGGTTCCATGGCCGTTACTATTCGTATCACAAAAGGTCACATCCTATGACAAAGGTATGCCTATTTCCACGCTTAAAACAAGGTCGCATGATCTTTTGATGGTGGTTAAACAATTTGTGACTTGTGAGGGTTAGTATGGATTGGTTTTTCTTTATCACCTTCAACTGTTAATGAATTTCATGGGTTATCCATTGAACATGCCATTTTATTTCCAGCGTAGTCTTTACAAAATGGCTAAGAGGTTTAAACGAGATAAGGACGATAGTATCTTCTTTCACCACGTCCTGATTAGACTCATCGTCGTTCATCATTTAAACCTCCACAACGATAATTGGCAAGCTTTTCTCTCTCGAAATGGCTTTGTTGATTCAGAGCCTATCCAGATCGATAAGTCTGTGGTCAGTGAGACTAAGGTTAGGCCACCCGTGCCTTTTCATGCCCTTCTACCCTCTCCCAAACCCTCGGTCTACCCTGATATCGACCTACCCGACATTATAATAGAAAAGGTTGAGGCTGTTAAAAAGCCTGTGAGCAAAAAGGTCAAGGGTAACACTACTGTCGACGGAAAAGGTAAAAAGAATGCTCGACTTATATCGAGACTTTCTAGGAATAAACCTAAACCTAGTGTTTATCAAAAGCCCATAGTCCTCAGCAAAGACTCGAAAACTAATAACGAGCGCTTCCTAGCTAGTGAGTACCCTTATTCCCAAGGTCTGTGCTCCAAGCTACCCTATGACTTCGTTTCTAATTTTCCCTCGTGCTTAAATAATAATCCTCGCTACCCAGGGATCAAGCTACCTAATGAAACCCTCGGTGATTTAAACAAACCCTCCCCTGCAATTCCGAAGCCCGGGTAGTCGTCATGTAACCAATGTAATGTGTGGTTGGAACGCTACTATACCGATGTTCCCTTATTACAGTCGAAAATCAAATCATTGGAAAACCAAGTTATAGTGTTGACGAGTGAAAGGGAAAAGCTTCAAGCTAATGACAAGAAGCAAAAAACCATTGGTTCGATCGTATTTAGGAATGTCGAGTCGGCTACAACCTTCGTCAATTCCAAACTATCATGACCAAGTTGTCTGCTCATTGTCCAGGTATGATTTTAAATTTTAAATTTCGTTTTATGAATTGCTTGAATTAATATAATGAATCGAGTTTTGGTTTTCGATTAGCTCTGTCCATTGTTCGAAATGACTCTGTCATAGTTTGATTATCAAAAACGGTTATGTTGTGGATCCTGTACATTGTTTTTGTTTTGCTAAAATTAAATGAAGTTATGATTTGGTTATACGGTTTGGTCGTGCCTAGTTTAGTAGTTGATTGGTTTTCACTGGGTTTGATTTGTTTTGAATAATTATGTTGGTTTGAATTAACGAAATCAATGGGTTTTGTTTTCGCTTGGATTTTGTTTGTATCTAACTTGAACAGGAGGTTTTTTATGCTAAAATTAGAACACAGTTCTATTTTTATTTAACATGATTTTGTTGTCGTTGGATATCAACGGCTCTGATTTAGTTCTTGTGATTTGATTTTTGAGACGATTTCATTGGATTGAATTGGCTTGATAAATATGATGAAATTGGAAAAATGACTCTGTTTTGTCAACATTCTTGTTTGGATTTAGATTATATCTGTCCTGTGCAAAAGATATCTTCACCGAAATCATGGAACTATGTTGATTCATAACGATTATGTTAAACTCAAATTGTTCAATTCGCTCTTGTTGCTGCTCTTTTGGTTTTGATTTTATCTCTGTTGAATTAGGATGAGAAAATTCGGCTAATAGTTCGTTTTGAAATGAATTCAAGTGATGATTTTGTGGACTGTAAATTGATTGTGTTTTCCCCCAATTGGCGATAACAAACGATTGGATGAATCCTACAGATCCTGTTATCAACCGATTAATTCCACGATGATTTCGTTTATGATAATTTACATACCAGTTTGATTTGATTCGCTAATAGCATGGATCATTTGTTTATGTTTAATATAGTGCTATCAATTTGATAAAACAATCTTGTTGATTTGTTTTGGATTCGAAGTGATCTTGTGGATAGCTGAAGCAATTATTTGTGTTGATTTCAATTGGTCCATGAAACGATTCCATTGTTGTTGAGTTATCAAATATGATTATGTTTACCCGATTTTGTGACAACAAATGGAACAGAGTACATGCATCTCTGTAATCATTCGATTGATCTTAGTCATGTTTTCTCTCAAATTAGTATAACAATTTTGATTTGAATGATTCATTTGTCTTTCAAATAACAATTAGATACTTGTTTAATAGTTTGAATTTAATTCTTTAAGATTCAAATTGATTTTAATATGATTCTGTGTTTGATTTAGACCAGCTACAGAATCGCAAGATTCTGTAGCTAGTCTTTAAAATTAGATTTTTATCAATTCTATGTACAAAATATCCTCTAATATTGTCTATTTTTGTCCTTGTTTAGGTACATACGAATTGCAATGGTCAATTTGGGCATGCTGTGAAAATAAAGGAAATATTTGTGTGTTGTAGTTTTTATTTTTAAGTTGTTAGTTTGAGTTAGAGATAGAAACTTGGGATATTTTCCCATATTTGTGTAAACAGTTTTGATAACTTCCATAGGGATGTTTTACCCTGTGTAAGGTCCTTAAATACTTGTCATTTTTTGTAATAATAATCATCATCCTCACTTGTGGGAGAACCAGGCTATGGATTTATGATACAAATTGAGACGAGAGTTGATGTCTTGTAACAACTTTCGCTTTCAATATATCAATCTTTTGTTTCAAGTTTTTGCATATCACTTTGCAGTTGATTATAGACTACTTTACCTATCATAATCTATTGCAGGATGATATGATTTGATTAATGTGCTATCCATATCTGATCTCTTTCATTATTTAAAAGTACAACAATTACTTTGTTTTAGTTAATGAATCAAAGATTTCTCTTCTTCGTTAATTGAATAATTTTGTATATATCTTTGCATACAGATTTATCTAACTGTGAAGATTTATAAATCATAAGGTTGCTGTAAATTTTTATGTCTTGTTTGTCCTATAATTATATTTGAAGAGCATAGCTACTTCTAGTTTACGAGAAGCTCGTGGATAATTCGGTGCGGGTTTCCTCCCTCCAATCAACTAAGACAATCATTACACACAGGACGAACCTGGAGCGTTTCTTCAGGTCAGTTTGTTATTTATTTGATAGTTTGTTTGTTAGTATAATTTAAGTAGTTTAGTTAGATATATGTGTAGCTTAGATTTGTAGTTAGAGTTAGTATCTTAATTGTTTAGTTTAGATAGTTTTTATCTTATTTATTTTTCATAAAATCGTAAAAAATAAAAAAACAATAGCTCTCGCTGTCTTAGGACAGGATACAAATGAGTTTTAAAGGTTTTCCTTCAAATCTGTAAATTGTAAATATTGTACATTTGTGAATAAGATTTATTTCTGTTAGTAGTTAGATATTTAATTTCTTAGAGTTAACATAGTATTAGATAGTAGATTGTATATATAATAGTTAGATTTGTTTAGTTTGTTTTATTAGTTATTTTTAGTTAGATTAGTTAATTTAGAGTAGTTTTCTTTTGTTTTCTTAGGACTTAGATCGGCTAACGGAGCCGCTAAACATGTCAAGGTGGTTCATCCCAAACGGCTTGGGTTATTTAGACAACCCCAAACCGGTTCCACTCTCCCTGTTGACGACGGTCAATTTCGCCCACCAACAGGTTAAAACGCAAGTCAAACTCCAGAAAATAAAAAGAAAAAGACACTGAACCAACAAGTTCTAAATTCTTAGATTCACATCTTGACAGCGACCCTACGAGTTTTCCCAAAAAATTGGATTTATAAAAATAAATAGAGACTCCATGCTTCTAATAAGTTCAGATTTACCAATAAACTCAATAGAGAATCGAGGATACAAATTTAGGAATTAATTCCTAAATTTACCAGCGAACAATACACTATTAAATTTCTTTAAAACTAATCCCAACTAAAAAATATGATAATATTGACTTGAAGTATGGAATAAAATACAATTTTTTAAAAATAGGCCATACACAATATCATTTTGAATTTTACAAGAGGATCAAGCCACCCAAAAATAGAGCCTGGAAATGCTAGAAATTACAATGAAAATTTAAAAATTGTAAGCACCATAACAATTATTTGTTTGAAAACAATTGTAACAATTCGACATTAATACTTTCTATTGATTCTACCATGAACATACCAAATCTAAAATACAAATATACTCATACTACAAACAAACACAAAATATAAAAATATTGGGACCATTGAAGGTTGTGTAATGAAGATTTCCTTCCAAGTCTTGCGCTCCTTTCTTACTTTTGCTTGCTAATCACAGAGACTTCATCGATACCTCCCAGGAAATTCTATGGCTACTCTTCTTTCCCCTTAGCCCCCCGAGCTGCAAAGGGGCCAAGAACAAAAACCAGAACACAATAGCTTCTGATCTTGCGTTGCAAGGAAGAACTTCCACTCTTTTCATGAGATTGGAGTCCCAACTCTCACAAGTAAAACACAGTCAAATCAAAATTCGACAGCATAACAATGCTCAAAAGGTCTGATCCTTTTCCCTTCTACATCATTTTTTTATATAAATTTTCGTCACTGACACCTGTACTCATGCAAAAATAATTATATTTTTAAATAAATTAATTAGTATTATTCACCCATAGACTTGTCACCCTCTCCCCAAGTTGCACAAGCAATTACCAATTTTATTTTATTTAAAAAGTCAAATTCCCTCACATTCCCCAATCTGTTCCAATTTGTGTTCTTAGGTGTCCCTTTGTTCCCCAAATTTCAATTTAATGAGTGTCTCCTAACTAGATCTTAGTTAGAGTTGTATTAGGAGTCTTCTTCTAGTTAGATTAGTGGTAGCATGACTCTAGATACCATTCTATGTGTACACCTATTCTCTCATATTATTATTTCTTCTATTTTAAAAATCCAATTTATTAATTTCATGCACACATTTGCATTTTATCCAAACATTAGATTTTACTCAATTTTTTTTTAGAATTTGATTTATCTCAATTCTTTTAATTCTTTTAATTTTTTTTAATTAGTCCCTTAATTAAACTTAGACTTACGCTTGGTATTAGACTTAGTCTTAGACTTTTTTTAGGCTTATAATTAACAATTTATTGTTCAATTAATTATTTTATTCTAACAAGGTCTAATCACTTCAATGTTTTCTAGGACACCTAGATTTGTTGACTCAAGTTGTTAATTATGCGACATGCTCTTCAAGACACACCTTCATACTCCAAGGGTGCCACTCTCCTTTGACTTGTTTTGGAATTTTGTCTAACCCTTTGGAGTCAATAATCCATTCGATTGACCTTGTGAGAGACTAAGGGATTCTAAGGAATAAAGACTATGCCTTATTGTGCACCCCTTAGAAATAGTTGTGACCAATTGTCTCAGTCTTCCCTCATGACATCGTGGACCACTCAAACTTGGTAATCGTTAAAATATAGTTCTATCCACAATGAGAGTGCTATTAGGTTGTGACAGGGATGTTTCCACACCTCTGCCTCAATGTTTGGTTTTCTGTGCAGGACACCTCTACTCCTTATGTGATTCGGATTAGCAAGCATCGTCAAGCCTACATCCACTGAAAAAAAAAAAACTATCAATAATCCATATGCATAATCATACTATGATCAATCATATGTCACAAGTGCGGAAATTAAATACTAAATCGAAATATAATACACTTCCTGACTCAATCTGGAGTCCAAGAAAGTTCATTGATGCCATCAGCTTCTGTAACCTGTGATGTGTTATGCACACTCAGGATGAATCACCAATAGAATATGACAATATATATACATCATATTAACAACAAGTTACAATAAATCCTCATTATCACCATATATAACCCATAAGAGAAATGAAATCATAATATACCATAACCGGATCACTTGCATGCAAGTGTCCTCAAAGAATAAGTCAATAAAAGTGTGCTCAATAGAGCAGGGTGTTACACTAACTTTGTGATAATGATTTATGTAACAAGTTGAAACCATTGGTCTGACAGTGTTATCAGAAGATAGGGCAATGTTTCCCACACATGACCCAATACATTACTGCAAGGTAAGTATGTATGAGCTACCATATCTCATACTGAGTTTGGTTCTTCCTTTAGTTCGTCTTGTTTCTCACCCACACTTAATTAATTCATACCTGCAGTTGATTATCTTTCTAGGGAAACATGATTTAGGATATAGGTGGTTGTGGATGACTTGACATATTGTATACCTTCAATGGTTTTCTAATCATCACAGGTAAGGAACAATCACTATAACCATTCCAAGTCTTGATTTGAATGACTTATTTCTACCTATATTTACTCGATACCTATGTCTCTTATTTACAAAGATAGATATATTTTGAGACTTATAGGAAAAGTTGCCTTCCTCGATTAAAATTTTCTACCTTTTGTAATCATGTTCTCAGATACGGAAGAGGTAATTCATGTATAACTACCATCTAAGGCTTGTCGTTGGACTTTGCAATGTTTACTATTAAACCAATTTCATGGTGTCCGTCGTTATGGTCACGAAGGTTCGTTGCACATTCTATTTAAGGTTTAAATCATACCCATAAAGAATTATTTATTTTCATTTAATTATTCTTTACACAGAATCATTATGTAATAGTTTTATTGTGGAATCAATATCATAGGGTTAATTTTCATCTCTACCTGTGAGTTTGCAACCTCTTAAATCTTTCATATATTTTAAGCTGGTTGTAATACCATGTCATTTTGTTTTATGAACAGTACATTTGTTTGTAACGACTCTGGGGTATTTTCTTTTATTGATGAAGGTATTTCAGTATAATGGATAACATGATTATGTATGGATAATGGATAATTTGATTTTTTATCTACATAATGTTTGTAATATAAAATTTACCATTCATTTTGGTTACACACACAATGGTTTGTCCATTTACTTCTAATCATTGAAAAACAGTAAAGAGAATCTAGTTTTATAGCCACAAACTATTGGAGATACTTCACACACACCTATGATTTATTTTTCCTAAGTTTTTTCCTATGTTTATTAGTCATTATTCAATCCCCTATATTTTAGGGAGAATATTCCTCTAGGATAATATTCCTCTAGGAGAATATTCTCTTCAGTTCACACTTCAGTTTGATTAGTTGAGTGGAGTCTAAATGCCACAATGGGATTATCACCATGCAACATTGGGATAATCACTAGCTAATTCACATTGTCCATGGGATCATCACCATAACAGTGCATTACTCATGATTACCTGATCTCCTCCTCCCTTCACTATGTGTTAGTCCATTAACTGAAGACTGAGAGACTAATTAACACAGACTAGGTGGCAGTTCACTACCGTAACTGCCTGAGAGACTAGACTAGGTACAAGTTTACTCCCGTAGCTGTTGGTGTGTGTCCAAATCACTATAGACCACCAATATGGTGCATTTTATTTTCCTCTAGTGCACATTAGTTGAGTTATACATAGTATATCATGTGTAAATTATCATTCATTCATTTGATTAATGTGAATTCTTCCATTCTTTCTCTTCTTCTTCTCTTTTCTCATATTTTCACTGCGACTATGTATGTAAATTCCTAGCTAGATCTATTTTGTGTCGGTTCAAAAAATTTACATGGTATCAGAGTCAAGATACTTCTAGGGAAAAGACACACCAAATTACTTTTGCAGGTATTGAAGATTGAAGACAACAGGAAAATGGAATTTCCAAAAGAATTCATTCTTACATCGTACAATTTCTTTGCATGGAAGTAGAATATGATAATGCCTATTCAAGCCAGAGGATTAAACTGGTTAACCATGAACACAGAGACAAAACCAACATCAACCATAGAAAAATCCAAGTATGTAAATCGAATGTATGAAGCGTTTGGAACAACTTACAGTCTCATTTCTCCTGAACTCCTCTTTCACATATCCTCCTGTAAAGCCCCCAATGAAGCCTGGACCACCATGGAAGGAATTTTTGGAAAATAGGACAAGATGAGGGGACACATTCTCAAGGTGTAATTTCTCAGATTGGATCCAAAAATATTTGGTAATCTCCAAGATTTCTTTACCAAATACAAGGATTTGTTGTCACAAATGGTTCTCACCATTCTCTTTGAAATTGGTCTAGAATACTTAGTATTTGTATCCACATTATATTCAGTTAGTTTCACCTCTAGATCAACCTGGATGATTCCCTCTCTTGAGGCCTTTATCAAGTCTCTGACACAAGAGCGGAACAAGCTCATCAATATGGGAAAAATCAAAAGCCCAAATACAGATGGATTTAATGTGCAAGATTGTAGTGGTCATCAATACCAGAAATATAAATACAAATAAAAAAGGAAATCACATGAAAATCTAAAGAAGCAAGGGTACTCAAAACCCTTCAGCGATGCCTTCAGATCAAAATGTGGAAAGTGAAGAAACTGGGAGAAATGCACTTACTTCCATAAAGGATTCCATCCAAAATCCGCATGTATGAAGAAATAGATAGATCAAATGGCCCAAATACTTCAACAAAACAACCTTGGAGATTGTATCCCTGAGGATGCCAAGAAGAAGAAGCAAAAAGATCAGAATCCCAAGAAAGGAAATTCTAGTCATGCTTTGATTCTGAAAAACTCCTCTCTTGGTGCTTGGATCATAGATTCAAGTGCATCAAACCACATGGATTCCATAAAAGAAATATATTATTCAATGGATTCTTGCAAAGGTCCTACTATTCTGATGGAGGACAACTCTCCAGATGAGGTCACTGACAAAGGAAGAATTAAACTCACAAACGGAATCTTTGAGAATGTTCTTCACGTTCCAAAAATTTCCATCAATATTCTCTCCATGTATCAGATGACTAAATATGACACCAAAAGAGAGTCATATTCACAATTGATGCAGTGGATATCTATGACATGCAAACCAATTCCAAGGTTTCTACTAGTGAGGTAAATCATCAATCTAGACTCCACACATTTTCTGAATTTATTGAAAGAGATTCTCCATTACTTCTTACCCATGCTAATGAAAGAAATAGGGTATGGCATGAAAGGTTCAAGAATTTAAATTTAATATATATGCAACAACTTATCAAGCATGGAATTTTTTATGGTCTACCCAACATCCACTTCTCCAAAGGAATTTGTGAGGGGTTTGTTCTTGGAAAACACCCTCAAGAGAAATTTGATAAAGGAAAGACTCAAAGGGATTCCTCTTCTTTAGATATGATCCATAGTGACCTCACAGGCCCTTTTCCACATCCATCAATCAATAAATCAAGGTAAGTGCTCATTTTCTTTTATGATTTCTCACGCTTCACATGGATTTTCTTTCTTAGGAAAAAATCATAGGTCTTTAAACACCTCAAAGATTTAAAATCCCTTGTTGAGACACAATGAGGAAAGAAAATAAAATTCCTTCGAATAGATAATGGGGGAGAGTATGTCAACCATGAGATACAAAATATTTGTCATGAGGAAGATATTTAGTTGTAGAACATGGTTCCCTATACTCCGCAACAAAACATAGTTGTTGAGTGGAAAAATAGATCTCTAAAAGAGATGACATATTACATGCTACATGAAAAGTCTCTTCCATAGATATTATGGACTAAAGAACTTAATTTTTCAACCTACATCCAAAATGTATCTCCCCATAGATCTGTCAAGGATAAGACCTGCTACAAGGTTGGAGCAACCTCAAAACAAAAGTGAGCCACTTCTATATTTCCGGTTCACGTGCATGCACTAGGATTCCCTCTAATAAGGGGAAGGAAAATGATCCACATAGCATAGAGTGTATATTTGTTGGATACCCAGACAGTGTGAATAGATATAGAGTCATTGATATTTCCTCAGAATGGCTCATCATTGAGCTAAGTTTCCAATTCGAGGAAAGTGTCTCACATATACCTTAGCAGATGCAAGCATAAACTTTTTTTCTTCCACTTATCAGAGATGATGAGAATGCACATGACGAATCTTCTTCAAATGAGAGTTTTGATTCAGAGGATTCACATGATCTAGATATAAAGTTAGTATAGTTAGATGCAGAGTCAGTTCATCCAAATGAAGATGCAGGGCCGGAGCAGAGGCCCAAGTGGGTCAATACTACTCTTCAGGATGTAGGGGATATTGTTGCAGATCTAGATGATACTAGGAGGACTCGATCTGATTTCTAGGAGCCTCCTCTTGAACTCACTGCCACTTAATTGATGCCACCCAGGCATATTTTCTTGGCTCATTCTTCATATCCATAGTCTTATGGAGAATCTACTGGAAATACCTTTGGGGAAACCACCATGCAGTAGGAGTACAACTCCCTCCTCAAGAACCATACTTGGGATCTGGTTCCCCTTCCTTCATAAAACAAAATTGTCAGTTGTAGATGGGTCTACAAGAACAAGAGCACAAAGGATGGATAGGTTAGCAGATACAAAGCTAGGATAGTTTTCAAAGGCTTTCATCAAGTGCATGGCATTGACTATGATGAGATGTTCTCTCTAGTAGTGAAGATGGATTCCGTACATTTGGAACTTTCCATTGCAACAACCAAGGGATGGGAAGTCCATCAGATGGACGTGAAGAATGCATTTCTTCATGGTGATATTTTTGAGGAGATATATATGGAGCATCCCTGGGGATTTATGCAAGATTCATCTTTTCTCTGTCGACTGAAGAAGTCTCTTTATGGCCTTAATAAGGTTCTGAGGGCATGGTGTTTCAATATGGACTCCTACCTATTGTCAGATAACTTTGTACATTGTAATTCAAACCCAAATGTTTACATACTGAGGACGGTTGATTCACTTCTACTCCTGGTTCTATATGTTTATCATTTGTTGATCATTGGTTCATCAAATCCAATGATTGTTGTAGTAAAAAGGATTATGCATGATAGGTTCTTGATGAAAAACATGGGTATTCTACATTTATTCCTTGGACTCAAGATCAGTCAGGATGCACCAGGAATCAAACTATCTCAGGCCAAGTATGCATGATATCTCCTTGAGAGATTTCACATGACAGATTTCAAGTCTTCCCCAACTCCTTTCCTATGAGTAGTCATACTTGTGGATGGCAGGGAAACTCCACTAGTTGACAACACATTGTAAAGACAACTAGTTGGGAGCTTGTTATATCTCACACACTATAGACCAAACCTCTCCTATGCAATTGGAGCAGTCTCCAGGTTCATGTAGAAGATGCATGAGATACATTGGAAGGATGAAAAGTGTATCCTTCAAGACATACATGGAACCATCACCTTTTGGATTCACTATTCAACAGACTCTGCATTGGACCTCATTGGGTTCACTGATTCTTACTAGGTTGGCATTAACATTGATCGCAAGTCCATATATGCTTACTCACTTAGTCTTGGTTCTGGGCCTATTTGTTGGTCGATCAAGAAGAAGGATGTTATTTCTCTATCTTAAGCTGAGGAAGAGTACAGAGGGGTAGTTAACATAACCATTCAGTCTATGTAGCTACAACAATTTCTCACTAAGTTGGGGATTCAATTTCATCAATCGATCATGATCTGGTGTGACAACCATAACACTCTAAAGTTCTATAGAGATCCAGTTCAAATGGAGTGGATGAAGCACATCGATATCCACATGCAGTACATATGAGACTTAGTGCATGAGGGGATCATTGACCTGCATTTTTTTCCTTCAGCAAAACATACTACAAAAATATTCACCAAGACCCTCACTGAGCAAGATTTTATTTCTCTGCACAGTCATCTTGGAGTGAAGGACACCATTTCCTAGCAACTGTCAGTTCTTCTTTTTACATACCTTGTACTTTGAGGGGGGTTTTTTCTATGAGTTTTTCTCTCTTTCCTAGTTTATTTCATTGTATCTTTTGTATTTGGGAACCTAATATGGCCTCGTTTCTCAGACCCATTCTTTATTTTCACCATAGTGATGTTTAGGGGGTTGTTGGAGATACTTCACACACACCTAGGATTTCTTTTTCCTAAGGTTTTTCCTATGTCTATTAGTCATTATTCAATCTCCTAAATTTTAGGGATAATATTCCTCTAGGAGAATATTCTCTTCAGTTCACACTTCAGTTTGATTAGTTGAGTGGATTCTAGATGCCACATTGGGATTATCACCATGCAACATTAGGATCATCACCAACTAATGTGCATTTTCCTTGGGATCATCATCATAATATCTCATTACTCATGATTCCCTGATCTCCTCCTCACTTCACTCTATTTCAGTTAGATAATTGAAGACTGGGAGACTAGTTGACTCAAACTATGTGACAGTTCACTCCCATAACTTCCTGAGAGACTAGACTAGGTGGAAGTTTACTCATGTCGTTATAATATATGAACCTAGCTTCATACCTGAGAATACTAGGGTTGATAAAGCATTATATTAAGCCCCAAAATCATGTCGTTGCAATATATGAATAGAGCTTCATACCTAAGAATACTAGGGTTGATAAAGCATTATATTAAGCCCCAAAATCTAGTGACGAGTCTAGTAACCAAAAGAAGAGAAGGAAATGCAACATCATGAATTGTTATTAAACTTGTTTTGCAGATGACTAAATGGTAGTATGGTTGCAGATCGATTCACTCCATATTTTGTGAGTGAGAGAGAAAATGAAACCCATGGGATAGAAAATGAAACCCTTTTATTTCATGCCTCCCTAAGAACCTAAGGCCCATAACTGTACCTTACACAGAGAAGGTAGTAAATTTTGAAGTCATACGATCCAGGTAAATGAATAATCGTGTGTACCACCTAAGATATCATCTCACATTAAACCGACCGGAATACCAAATCTAAAATACTTAAACTTAAAGTCTAGATAAGTCTTGTTTGGAACTATAGTATAAATTAAACCATATAAATGTTGAACTATAACATCACCTCAACTGAGATTAAAAAAAATTAAATTATTCTTCTAATCATCATTTAAACATCTTTATAGTTCTATCGTTACAGCCACTCAAAACCGTGGCTGATGAACGCTGAAAGGCGCAGACAGAAAATGAAACCCACAACCAGAAAATGAAACGCACAACCAAAAAATGAGCGTCTATAGCCAGCACAACTAGCATGCTAAATTCAAAGTTTAATCTTTTAAACATGGCAATCATATAGTGCTACAATAATTTCTTAATATGATTAGGTAAATGTTAAAAGGTAAACAGGTTAATTGATGCATTCAAAAATACAAGGAAGTTATGAAGAGGAAATCACATTCATTGATTTGGGAGGATGACTAAGAATATGCCAGCATCTTCAATTGTTAGCCATCATATTAGAATTTTAGATTAAAAGGTGATTAATTATGCTCATTGTCAATAGTTGTACACCTTTCGGCATAATTAAGCCATATAAATGTTGAACTATAACATCACTTCAACTGAGATTAAAAAAAAAAAAATTATACTTCTAATCATCATGTCAACATCGTTATAGTTCTATTGATATTTTAGAGCCAAGGTGAACTTTACTACTCTTTAAGTATTTCCATTTTCTTTTTAAGTGAAACATTATGAGTTTCAAGCATTGACACTCATCAAGGAGTCCACGCAACCTTGAATGTAAATTCGCAATTGAATATAATGTAAACTCGCAATTAAATTTTACATTCAATTTAAATATCAAGTTCCTCCTAACTGGTGTGTTTACTATCCAATGTCAAGGGTATTACTATACTTGGGTCTTTATATAGCATCGAAGGAACCTTTTGAGGTTATAGTTTTCCAACTGGTAGTGGTGCACACAAATATTTACATGGTATACATAAATTCGTTATATAGATTGATTATGCTAGTCATTAACACTTACTTATAACTTCCTCTTAGAATTCTTAAGTATGGATAAAATATACAAATCTTATCCTAAGGTCGTAACCCACTTAATTACATGGGTAAGTAACATACCCCTTCCCAAAGTTAGCAATTGTAGTTCACCCACAAAACCCTTATGATCTCATTGTCATTGATTAAGGCATAAAATTGAATAAAGAGAAACTTGAACCAATTACAAATTACATCCTTTGGAATACACTACCAATGGTATTTAAAATAATATATTTATTGCCTTCTCAAAGTATTTTTCTAAGGTCTTATTCCCCAAACTTCACTATTTACATTTACATCAAGTACGTCATACCTGGGTCAACTTGGAGTATGGAGGCTTAATCAAATCGGTCTTAATGGAATAGACAAGTCTTTACACAAGCTGGTACTCCACTCAACCTCCTCCTACCTACCACTATCAGTTTTCTATTTCCAATGGAAATTTGGGAGTGTGAACTATGATACTACGGATCACTCACCAACCAATATCTCGCCAACTTTCTAGTTTGTGGAGGGTGAGGTAGCTCATATATATATTTATCTCTTGTTGAACTTTGTGCCATTAATGGACATTACCCAGGTTCCCATACCTTCAATATTTTCTATGTCAAGAGGCTTTTGAATGCTGAGACTCTTCCTCCTTTTGTTTCCAATAAATTTTAGCAAAGTAGTACTATGGTGTTTTTCTCTCACAAGTTCCTTGTTTTGTTTCCTCTAGGAAGGAACACTCTAGTAAGTCTTGTTCTAAATATTTTTGTGACACTTAATCCATGCATTTGTTACTTGCATTACCATTGATTTTTTTTTTTTTAAAACTAGGTACTCAAACCTTTGCTAACTATAACAACTCCTATGTTACGAAATAAATGTAAGTGAGTACATTAGTGGTACATACAAATTCATTTCTGAATTACATCCTACAATGAAAGTTCATTATACAACATCATTGATACTAAAAACATAAATCATAACACCAAGCAATCCAAGATATCTACCCATCCAACCTACTTGCAAGGTTAGGACCTCCAAGACACATAATCAATGCTCAAGTCTAGAATTCATCCAATTGATTTTGACCATTTAAGATCTCAATATTGGTGATTTTTTTGAGAAACAAGGAAGCATCTAATTCCCATACCCAAACTCAATCTAGACTCAAGATTAAGATAACAATAAAGTACTTAATCATAACGTAAATTTATTCATTCAATTTCTCAAATACTAGACAAGTTTTCTTCCCTTAAGGTTACAATAAAAATAATTAAACATCATCTAGATAATATGCCATCTCCTTATGAAATCTATCATATAATTAATACTCACCATTAAGCAAAAATCTCTTCCCTCAAGGAAATACAAGAATCAACCATTATTCCATATTGTAACAGTGCTTCATTGTACGACCAAGTAAGTAGATACTATTAGTTCGAATACTATATATATATATAT
>SNQJ01S0002190.1:281762-303760 GCA_010110895.2 Picea sitchensis
AGAAAAGAAGATAAAAGAAAATCTCTCAACACTAAGAGGAAACTGTAAGATTACTCTGTACTTTCTGAACTAAAAGACATCGTGATGAAATAATTATGCAACTATGTGAATGTCTGTTCTGAGAATGAGTTAAGATTTTGTTTTGAGACCCAAACTTTCTCTTCTGAGTGTCACAGTGAAAACATGGCCAGTGCCAACTCCAGATGTGGGAAAATGGGCCCTTGAAGTCACAAAGTTTAGGAGAAACAACGCAAGTTGTGTGCAGAGACCATTCAAGGTGGGAAATGACCCTAAAGTTCTGAATAATGAACATCATAAGAGACAATGAAAAACTTACACAGAGTAGGAGCATTAAGTGCGCATGAAACCTTTTTAAATTCCAGAGCTCATGAGGGAAGTGCAAGTGAGTGTTGGAGTTCACTTCATATAAGTGACAAGATCAAGAGAAAAAGTGTGAGTAGGGTTTCAAGTGGGGACTCAAGGAGTGTAAAAAAAATCCCTTTTTAAGAAATGGTGGATGAGATATTCTCATGAGGATTCAAAATCCCCAAAACCATTAGATCATATAGGAGGAGTGCACTCATTAATCCCTGAGTCCTTCGGACTTCATCACTTCGACACATTTGAGTCGTTTGTATTAAGTGAGCCTCGAAGCCCAAATTCATGGAGTGAATATACACCGAAGATCAGTGGGTGAATGCAAACTGTTGGATCCTCAAGGGGTTTGACGATTCAACAAGTTTGATTCGTAACTAACTAAGGGATAAGAATCCCCTAAGCTCTGAAGTTATGGAGTAAAGTAAATCTATGGATCTAGTGATCGAACAAGGACCGTTAGATCTCTGAGCCTTCATCCTTAAGAAGTTTAGTAGTTTGAAACTTCAACAAAAATGAGTCGTAGTAGTTAGGGAATAAGAAACCCTGAAGATCCAAAGTTCGGAGTAAATCCTGATCATTAGTTGTTGGGTACATGTGTCTGAAGATTTCTGATTATTCAACATTCGACTATCCATAATTTTATGGGTGAAAGTTACTTGGGTGTGGAAAGTCCCAAAGTCTCGAAGCCTGGTGTCAGTCCTAACCATTTGTTCATGGGTGAACATGGACCATAAATTTCCTCCCTTCACCAATTCTTCATTCGAGAGTTCGGGAGTTTGGTAGTGATCAGGAGGAAGAATCTCCAAAGCCCAAAGTTTCGGAGTTGATCATTGTTGTCATCTATACGAGGGATGTCGAGCATTGATACCTAAACTTTTTGGGAGTTCAATAATAAGGGTGTATTAGTTCAAAGTTGAAAGGTGCAGAGAAACTTCGAAGCCTGGAGTTATAAAGTGGATATCCACCGTATATTCTCGTATGAGGAGGAATCATGTCAGTCATTCGATTAAAGTCATAAACAATGACGAAGGAAGGTGGAAGGTAGCGTATAAATCACATATGTTAGTCAACCTCGAATTAAGACCAAGTTTGGCTGGTAACACTCTAAGTGAAAAGGGAGTGTTGGAGTTGAAGAAACCTCCAGAATGTCAGAGTTCCGGAGCTTCGAATAAGACCTTTTTGGGTTAGCACTAGGTTCTATCCCACGGTCACATGCATAACTGTCAAGGTAAGAGGACTAATTCCTATGGTTAAAACACAATTCAAACTCCAGAAAAGAAGAAGAAAGAGACAACGAACCAATGGGTTCTAAATTCTTAGATTAGCATCTTGACAGTGGCCCTACGAGTTTTCCAAAAAATTTAGATTTATAAAAATAAATAGAGACTCCACGCTTCTAATAAATTCATATTTATCAACAAGCTCAACAAAGAATTGAGGATACAAATTTTGGAATTAATTCCTAAATTTACCAACGAACAATACACTATTAAATTTCTTTAAAACTAATCTCAACTAAAAACTATGATCACAAGGACTTCAAGTATGGAATAAAATACATTTTTAAAAATAATAGACCATACACAATATTATTTCGAATTTTACAAGAGGATCAAGCCACCCAAAAATAGAGTTCAGAAATGCTGGAAATTACAACGAAAATTTGAAAATTGTAAGCACCGTAATAATTATTTATTTGAAAAAAATTGTAACAATTTGACATTAATACTTTCTATTGATTCTACCACAGCCATACCAAATATAAAATACTAATATACTCGTACTACAAACAAACACAAAATATAACAATACTGGGACCAATGAAGGTTGTGTAATGAAGATTCCCTCCAAGTCTTGCGTTCCTTTCTTACTTTTGCTTGCTAATCACAGAGACTTCACCAATACCTCCCAACCAATTCTATGGGTACTCCTTTTCCCCCTTACCCCCCGGAGATGCAAATGGGCCAAGCATAAAAACCAGAACACAATAGCTTCTAATCTTGCGTCACAAGGAAGAGCTTCCACTCTTTTCACAAGCTTGGAGTCCCAACTCTCACAAGTAAAACACAATCAAATCAAAATTTGATAGCATAACAATGCTAAAAAGGTCCAATCCTTTTCCCTTCTACATCATTTCGTTTATATAAAGTTTCGTCATTGAAACTTGTCCTCATACACAAATAATTAGATTTTTAATTAAATTAATTAGTATTATTCACCCACACACTTGTTACGCTCTCCCCAAGTTGCACAAGCAATTACCAATTTTATTTTATTTAAAAAGTCAAATTCCCTTAGTCGCCAATCTGTTCCAATTTGTGTTCTTAGGTGTCCCTTTGTTCCCCAAATTTCCATTTAATGAGTGTCTCCTAACTAGATCTTAGTTAGAGTTGGATTAGGAGTCTTCTTCTAGTTGCACTAGTGGTACCTTGACTCTAGATACCATTCTATGTGTACACCTATTCTCTCATATTATTATTTCTTCTATTTTAAAAATCCAATTTATTAATTTCATGCACACATGTGCATTTTATCCAAACTTTAGATTTTACTCAATTTTGTTTTAGAATTTGATTTATCTCAATTCTTTTTATTTATTTAATTTTTTAATAAGTCCCTTAATTAAACTTAGACTTACGCTTAGTATTAGACTTAGGCTTAGAATATTTTTAGGCTTATATCTTGATCAATTAATTATTTTATTTTAACAAGGTCTAATCACTTCAATGTTTTCTAGGACACCTAGATTTGTTGCCTCAAGTTTTTAATTACGCGACGTGCCCTTCAAGACACACCTTCGTACTCCAAGGGTTCCACTCTCCTTTGACTTGTTTTGGAATTTTTTCTGACCCTCTGGAGTCAATAATCCATTCGGTCGACCTTCTGAGAGACTAGCTTCAAAGGAATAAGAACTCCACCTTATTGTGCAGCCTGTAGAAATATTTGTGAGCAATTCTCTCAGTCTGCCCACACGACATCGTGGAACACTCAAACTTGGTAATCGTTAACCTATAGTTCTGGCCACAGTGAGAGTGCTAGTAGGTTGTGACAGGGATGCCTCCACACCCTTGCCTCAATGTCTGGTTTTCTGTGTAGGACACCTCTACTCCTTATGTGAGTTGGATTAGCAAGCATCATCAAGCCTGCATCCACTGACAAAAACAATATCAATAGTCCATATGCATAATCATACTATAATCAATCATATGTCACAAGTGCGGAAATGAAATACTAAATCGAAATACAATACACTTCCTCACTCAATCCGGAGTCCAAGGAAGTTCATTGATGCCATCAGCTTCCATAACCTGTGATGTGTTATGCACACTGAGGATGAATCGTCAATATAATATGCCAATATATATACATCATATTAACAATAAGTTACAATAAATCATCATTATCATCATATATAACCAATAAGCAAAATCAAATCATAATATACCATAACTGGATCACTTGCACACAAGTGTCCTCAAAGAATAAGTCTTATAAGTGTGCTCAATAGAGCGGGGTGTTATACTAACTTTGTGATAAAGATTTATGTAACAAGTTGAAACCATTGGTCTGACAGTGTTATCAGAAGATAGGGGAATGCTTCCCACACACAACACAATACATTATTGCAAGGTAAGTATGTATGAGATACCATATCTCATACAGAGTTTGGTTCTTCCTTTAGTTCGTTCTCTTTCTCACCCACACTTAATTAATTCATACATGTAGTTTATTATATTTCTATGGAAACACGATTCAGGATATAGGGGGTTGTGGATGACTTGACATATTGTATACCGTCAATGGTTTTCTAATCATCACAAGTAAGGAACAATCACTATACTCATTCCAAGTCTTGATTTGAACGACTTATTTATACCTATATTTACCCAATACCTATGTCTCTTATTTACAAAGATAGATATATTTTGAGACTTATAGGAAAAGATTCCTTCCTAGATTAAGAGTTTCTACTTTTTGTAATCATGTTATCAGATAGGGAAGAGGTAATTCATGTATAACTACCATCTCAGGCTTGTCGTTGGACTTTGTAGTGTTTACTATTAAACCAGTTTCATGGTGTTCGTCGTTATGGTCAGGAAGGTTTGTTGCACATTCCATTTAAGGTTTAAATAATACCCATAAATAATTGTTTATTGTCGTTTAATTATTATTTACATAGACTCATTCTGTAATACTTTTATTGTGGAATTGGTATCATAGGGTTAATGTTCATCTCTACCTATGAGTTTGCAACCTCTTAAATCTTTCATATATTTTAAGTTGGTTGTAATGCCATGTCATGTTTTTTTATGAACGCTACATTTATTTGTAATGACTCTAGGGTATTTTGTTTTATTGATGAAGTTATTTCAGTATAATGGATAACACGATTCTGTATGGATAATGGATAATTTGATTTTGTAGCTACACAATGTTTGTAATATGAAATTTACCATTCATTTTGGTTACACACACAGTGGTTTGTCCATTTATTTTTAATCATTGAAAATAGTGAAGAGAATCTAGTTTTTTAGCCACAAACTATTGGAGATACTTCACACACACCTAGGATTTATTTTTCCTAAAGTTTTTCCTATGTTTAGTAGTCATTATTTAATCTCCTATATTTTAGGGAGAATATTCCTCTAGGAGAATATTCTCTTCAGTTCACACTTCAGTTTGATTATTTGAGTGGAGTCTAGATGGCACAATGGTATTATCACCATGCAAAATTGGGATCATCGCCAGCTAATGCACATTTTCCTTGGGATCATAACCATACTAGTGCATTACTCATGATTCCCCGATCACCTCCTCCCTTAACTATGTTTTAGTCAGTTAACTGAATACTGAGAGACTAGTTAACTCAGAATAGGTGGCAATTCACTCCCGTAACTGCCTTAGAGACTAGACTAGGTATAAGTTTAGTCCCGTAGTTGTTGGTGTGTGTCCAGATCACTCTAGAACACCAATATGGTGCATTTGCTTCTCCTCCAGTGCACATTAGTTGATTTATATAGAATATATCATATGTAAATTAGCATTCATTCATTTGGTTAATGAGAATTCTTCCATTCTCTCTCTTCTGCTTCTCTTTTCTCATATTTTCATTGAAACTGTGTATGTAAATTCCTAGCTAGATCTATTTTTTGTAGGTTCAACAAATTTACATGGTATCAGAGTTGAGATACTACTAGGGAAAAGATACACCAAATTACTTTTGCAGGTATTGAAGATTGAAGACAACGAGAAAATGGAATTTCCAAAAGAATTCATTCTTACACCGTAAAATTTCTTTGCATGGAAAGAGAAGATGCTAATTCATATTCAAGGTAGAGGATTAAAATAGTTAACCATGAACACAAAGACAAAACCAAATTCAACCATAGAAAAATCCAAGTATCTAAATCGAATGGATGAAGTGTTTGGAACAATTTGCAGTCTCATTTCTCCTAAACTCCTCTTTCACATATCCTCCTGTAAAACCTCCAATGAAGCCTGGAAAACCATGGAAGGCATTTTTGGAAAATAGGACGAGATGATGGGACACATTCTCGAGGTGTAATTTCTCAGATTGGATCCAAAAACCTTTGACAATCTCCAAGATTTCTTTACCAAATACAAGGATTTGTTGCCGCAAATGGTTCTCACCTTTCTCTCTGAAATTGGTCTAGAATAATTAGTGTTTTTATCCACATTATATTCAGTTAGGTTCACCCCTAGATCCACCTAGATGATTCCCTCTCTTGAGGCCTTTATCAATTCTCTGACACAAGAGTGGAACAAGCTCATCAATATGGGAAAAATCAAAGGCCCAAAGACACATGCATTTAATGTGCAAGATTGTAGTGGTATCAATATCAGAAATATAAATACAAAGAAAAAAGGAAATCACATGCAAATCTGAAGAAGGAAGGGTACTCAAAACCCTTCAACGATGCCTTCAGATCAAAAGGTGGAAAGGGAATAAAAGGGGAGAAATGAATTTACTTCCATATAGGATTCCATCTAGAATCCGCATGTATGAAGAAATACATAGATCAAATGGCCCAAATACTTCAGCAAAACAACCTTGGAGATCGTATCCCCGAGAATGACAAGAAGAAGAAGCCAAAAGATCATAATCCCAAGAAAGGAAATTCTAGTCATGCTTTGAATGTGATCAACTCCTCTCCCGATGCTTGGATCGTAGATTCAAGTGCACCACACCACATGGATTCCATAAAAGAAGTCTATTATTCAATGGATGCATGCAAATTTCATCCTATTCTGATGAGGGACAACTCATTCGACGAGGTCACTGACAAAGGAAGAATTGAACTCACAAACTAAATCTTCGAGAATGTTCTTCACGTTCCCAAACTTTCCATCAATCTTCTCTCCATGTATCAGATGAGTAAATATGACTCTGAAAGAGAGTCATATTCACAACTGATGTAGTGGATATCTATGACATCCGAACCAATTCCATGGTTTCTATCGGTGAGATAAATTATCAATCTAGACTCCACACATTTTATGAATTTATTAAACAAGATTTTGCATTACTTCTTACCCATGCTACTGAAAGAAATAGGGTATGACATGAAATGTTCAAGAATTTAAATTTTAGATATATGCAACAAATTAGCAAGCATGGAATAGTTGATGGTCTACCCGACATCCACTTCTCCAAAGGAATTTGTGACAGGTGTGTTCTTGGAAAACACCCTCAAGAGAAATTCGATAAAGGAAATACTCAGAGGGATTCCTCTCCTTTAGATATGATCCATAGTGACCTCACAGTCCCTTTTCCGCATCTATCAATCAGTAAAGCAAGGTAAGTGCTCATTTTTTTTATGATTTCTAATTCTTCACATGGATTTTCTTTCTCAGGAAAAAATCATAGGTCTTTCAACACCTCAATGAATTAAAATCCCTTGTTGAGATACAATGAGGAAAGAAAATCAAAGTCCTTCAAATAGATAATGTGGGAGAGTATGTCAACCATGAGATACAAAATATTTTTCATGAGGAAGAGATTCAGTTGCAGAACATGGTTCCCTATACTCTGCAGCAAAACAAAGTTGTTGAGCGGAAAAATAGATCTCTAAAAGAGATGGCATATTGCATGCTACATGCAAAGTCGCTTCCATAGAAATTATGGACTAAAGAACTTAATTTTTTAACCTACATCCAAAATATATCTCCCCATATATCTGTCAAGGAAAAGACCCACTACGAGGTTGGAGTGACATCAAAACAAAAGTGAGCCACTTTCATATTTTCGATTCACGTGCATGCGCCAGGATTCCTTCTAAGAAGAGGAAGGAAATTGATCCACATAGTGTATCTTTGTTGGATACCCCAACGGTGTGAATGGATATAGAATCATTGATATTTCCTCTGAATGGCTCATCATTGAGCTAAGTGTCCAATTCGAGGAAAGTGTCTCGCATGTACCTCGACAAACGCATGCAGAAAATTTTGTTCTTCCACCTCTCAGAGATAATGAGCATGCACATGATGAATATTATTTAGATGAGAGTTCTAATTGAGAGGATTCACATGATCCAGATTCAAAGTTAGTATAGTCAGATGCAGAGTTAGTGCATGCAAATGCATATGAAGAGCCAGAGCAAAGGCCCAAGTGGGACAGTACTACTCTTCAGGATGTAGGGGATATTGTTTCGGATACAGCTGATACTAGGAGGAATTGATCTGATTTTGAGGAGCCTCCTCTTGCACTCACTACCACTAAATCGATGCCACCCAGGATGATTTTCTTAGCTCATTCTTCAGATCCATAGTCTTATGGTAAGGCTGCTGGAAATACCTTTTGGGAATCCACCATGCAGTAGGAGTAGAACTCCATCCTCAAGAACCATACTTGGGATTTGGTTCCCCTTCCTTCATGAAATAAACTTGTTAGGTGCATATGGGTCTATAGGACCAAGAGCGAAAAGGATGGATAGGTTAGCAAATACAAAGTGAGTATAGTTTCCAAAGGCTTTCATCAAGTGCATGGCATTGACTATGATGAGACCTTCTCTTTAGTAGTGAAGATGGATTCTATACGTTTGGAACTTTCCATTGCAGCATCCAAGGGATGGGAAGTCCATCAGATGGACGTGAAGAATGCATTTCTTCATGGTGATCTCTCTGAGGAGATATATATGGAGCATCCCTGGGGATTTAAGCAGGATTTGTCTTTGGTTTGTCGACTGAAGAAGTCTCTTTCTAGCCTGAAGAAGGTTCCAAGGGCATGGTATGCCAATATGGACTCCTACCTATTGTCATAGAACTTTGTACTTTGTAAGTCAGACCTGAATGTTTACATGCTCAAGATGGTTGATTCGCTTCTACTCCTAGTTCTATATGTTGATTAATTTTTTATCATTGATTGCTCAAATTCAATGATTGTTGTAGTAAACAGGATTATGCATGACAGGTTCTCGATGACAAACGTGGTTGTTCTATATTTCTTCCTTGGACTCCAGATCAGTCAGGATGCATCAGACATCAAACTGTCTCAGGCCAAGTATGCATGATATCTCCTTGAGAGATTTCACATGAAAGATTGAAAGTTTGCCCCGACTCCTTTCCTATCAGTAGTAATACTTGAGGATGGCGGGGAAACTCCACTGGTTGACAACACATTGTAAAGACAACTAGTTGGGAGATTGTTGTATCTCACACACTATAGACTAGACCTCTCCTATGTAGTTGGAGCAGTATACAGGTTCATGCAGGAGTTGCATGAGATACATTGCAAGGCTGAAAAGTGTATATTTCAATACATACATGGCACCATCACCTTTGGGATTCACTATTCAACAGACTCTGCATTGGACCTCATCGCGTTCACTGATTCTTACTAGGTCCGCGATAGCATTGATCGCAAGTACACATATGGTTACTCACTTAGTCTTGGTTCTAGGCCTATTTGTTGGTCAATCAAGAAGCAGGATGTTATTTCTCTATATTAAGCCGAGGAAGAGTATAGAGGGGTAGTTACCATAACCATTCATGCTATGTAGCTACAACATTTTCTCACTGAGTTGGGAATTCAGTTTCATTGGTCAATCGTGATCTGGTGTGACAACCATAGCACTCTGAAGTTCTATAGAGATCCAGTTCAAAGGCAGTGGACGAAGAACATCGATATCCACATGCGGTACATATGTGACTTAGTGCATGAGGGGATCATTGAACTGTATTTTTTTCCTTCAATCAAACTTACTGCAAACATCTTCACCAAGACCTTCACTAAAAAGAAGTTTATCTCTCCGCGCAGTCGTCTTGGAGTGAAGGGAACAATTGCCTAGCAATTGTCAGTTCTTCTTTTTACATACATTGTACTTTGAGGGGGTGGGGGTTTCCCATGAGTTTTTTTCTCTTTCCTAGTTTATTTCAATGTATCTTTTGTATTTGGGTACCTAACATGGCCTCGTTTCTGGGACCCATTCTTTATTTTCACCATAATGATGTTCAGGAGGGTGTTGGAGATACTTCACACACACCTAGGATTTATTTTTCCTAAGGTTATTCCTATGTCTATTAGTCATTATTCAGTCTCGTATATTTTAGGGAGAATATTCCTCTAGGAGAATTTTCTCTTCGGTTCACACTTCAGTTTGATTAGTTGAGTGGATTCTAGATGCCACATTGGGATTATCATCATGCAACATTAGGATCATCACCAACTAATGTGAATTGCCCTTGGGATCATCACCATACTAGTGCATTACTCATGATTCCCTGATCTCCTCCTCACTTCACTCTATTTCAGTAAGATAATTGAAGACTGAGAGACTAGTTAACTCAGACTAGGTGATAGTTCACTCTCATAGCTTCCTGAGAGACTAGAATAGGTGGAAGTTTACTCTTGTAATTGCTGGTGTGTGCCTAAATCACTCTAGACCACCACTATGGTGCATTAGCTTATTCTTCATTGTGCATTAGTTGAGCTATACATAGTATATCATGTGTAGATCATCATTCATTTATTTGGTTAATGGGAATTCTTCCATTAATCTTTCTCTTCTACTTCTCATTTCTCATATTTTCTCTGCAACTATGTATGTGAATTCCTAGCTAGATCTATTATGTGCAGGTTCAACACATTTACACAAACCACATGCATATTATTTTTATGATATATTTGCAACAAGAAAATTCACTTTGTTTAAAAAGGGTTACAATAGCTAGTCCTAAAGAACCATCATAATCTTTCTTTATTTAAATTTTATCATAGGTAATCTTTAACCAAGAAATATTTCCTTACTAGGGTTTCAAGTCATATTCAAAGATTACTTATGTGAGATTATTTCTCTACTAAATACAAATGAAAAATATTTAAATAGGAGTATTTAAGTCGCCTCTGCAAGGAATGATCTGGCTCAGAATACTCTGATTATTTCTGTATCTAATCTTCCTCTCCAAAAGTTAATGGTAATGAATTGGATAAGAATTATCAGGTTAATTCTAATCTCACATCAATATGTCTAACAATATATTACTAAGAACATATATAGAACAATGTAGATTAGCATCCAACTAGGTTGAACAAGATTTTACCAGTCATCTAAAACTTTAAACAATTGAGATAATAATTCTAAAGAAGTAAAATAACAAAGGTAGATACACATATGTGAACCACAATTCTTTACTAGAACAAATTGAGGAGAGTTTCCATCTCCTCCAAACCATAGACTAGAGTAGAAACACACTGTTATCTCTTGTCTCCCCCAAGCAAACTAATTTTTCCAAAGGAAAATGAAAATGTCAAGAACCTTCTCGAGGTAATTTCCAGAACTTGGTTCTTTCTCAGAACCACCAAGATCTAACTCTGCACAAGTGCTCAACAATGTCTTGTTTACACCATACTTTTTTTTGTTTCTTCTCCCTTGTTTTACCAGGATGAGAATCATAATAGACTACCTAGGTCCTTTTCTTTCCTTTTTCCAGTTAGACTTCTCCCTAAATCTTGGGAGTCTTGGCCTAACTTTTTGCTAGCTTGTTTCCCAACCTCTCACACTCTTGGGGGTAGGTTCACACTTGTCCTCATGGACAAAAATCACTTTTACCCTGGTGATTTCTATCCTTTCTCCACTTTTACCATGGAATAAAACATTTCTCTTATTATAGCTAGGTTCTCTCATCATTTTATCTCAAGAAATGTTTTTTAAATAAAATAAAATTAAAAATAATATTTACATAAATATTTTTCACCATCTATTATATATGATGATCAAAATGTTAATCAATTTTTTTTCCAATGTAATAACTCAATATTCACAATCACTTAAGATTATTCAAATATTTAAATTGGAGGGATGTCACATCCTTCCCCCTTGAGCTTATGATCCGGATTATTTTCGGCACGAAATGAGATCGGAGATATAATAAAGAAATGCACAGAGATATCACAGATGTTCAATACTATAACAGAAATGTATCAGAGATGCAACCATAAAAACATATATACAGTAATACACTATTTCTATTAATGAAAGAAATGTACAGAGATTGTAAAAATACAAAGTGAAAGACTCGCTAGAATGGTGGCAGCTTATCTCTGAGAAGAGATGTGACGGCTACTCGCATTAAGCAAGAAGATGATTATAATGAGCTCTGAGGGCCTTTTTTGCAATAAGCGGGAATGCAAAACCCTAGACATCCAAACACCTAACCCTAGGAGATGAAGCGCCAAAGTCATGGGGGCCCCGTTTGGGTGAGTTAGTAAATCAACTTCGGGGTGTGCTTTTGCTGTCACGTCTCCGTTTTATGTGAATGATAGCTGGTTGGAAAGGTATCATAGAGGGAGAATCTCCGTTTTAGGCGTGTGATAGCTCGTTGGAAAGGTATCATAGAGGAGATTCATTTTGGGGGCTCAATCATGCCTTCGGCTATCATTGAGAACCTATATCTCGAAAAACCTTCATTTGGGCCCTCAAAATGGCCCCAGAAGTTAAAACCTACTAAAAATAGTAAATTGTCAAAATTGCCAGAAAGCCGTTTTGAGCCATTTGGAAAAGGCGGGTGGCCACCGATATCCACCTGGATCAACTTAACACCATCCTTGGTGTTCTGATCAAGCATCCCAACCTTGGAACATAAATTGATAGGCTTTCCTCATAACCTCCTCCATTTCCCAAGTAGCTTCCTCGTGACTAAAGTGCCTCCACTACACTATAACCTGAGTGATGGATTTGTTCTGTAATAGAGTTTATTTCTTGTCGAGTGTATATAGCGATTACACTCGAAACTCTCCCTTCGGTTCCACCTAGATCATATTCCAATTTACAAAATGAGTTATATCAGGCACATATTTCTTCAATAATGAAACATGAAACACATTATGTATTTTCAGACGGAATGGTAGTGCAATTTGGTAGGCCACTAGTCCTACTCTGGATAATACTTCAAGAGGTTCACAATAACATGGTGATAACTTAGAACTCTTTCCAATTTTGAGTGAATTGTTTATGGGTTTTATTTTTGTGTAAACATTGTCTCCAACATTAAACTCCATGTGTGTCCTTTTTTAATCTACATAACTTTTATGCATGTCCTATGCACTTTTCAAATGTTGTTTCTCTTTCTGCACTACTATTTCCATTTCCTTTATCATGTCAAGTATTATAATAATCATGTCAACGGGATTATCCCAAATCAACAATGTCCTACACCTCCGACCATATAATACTTCAAAAGGACTTATCTTTAAAGATGATTGATTAAATTAGGTGAATATAATCTTACCATTTTGTTGGGAAATGTCAATCCATAGTGTACATTCGCAACATATCCTAAATAATATAGTTAGTCCTTTCGGTCTGACCTTGAATTTGAGTATGGTAAGCAGTGCTAAAATTCAATTGTGTATCCATTCCACTAAACAAAGTATTTCAAAAGTTGGAAGTAAATTTTGTGTCTCTATCGGAAATGATTGGTTTAGGCAACCCATGCACCTTGAAATTTTCCTTCATAAACAATTCTTCAATGTTTATAGATTTATAAGTGGATTTTACTAGAATGAAATGTGATGCTTTTGTAATTTTATCTATCACAACCATAATCAAATCATTGTGCTTCTTTGTTATAGGTAATCCGGTGATGAAGTCAATACACATCACTTCCCATTTCCACTCTAGAATGGCTATGGGCTGTAATCCAACCGGGTGTTGGTGCTCTTATTTAACCTCGTGGAACTCTAGACATTTAGTAATATATTCAACTACTTGTCTCTTCATTTTAGGCCAAAAATATTTTTTATTTAATGACGTTATTGTCTTTTGATACCCTAGATGGCCTGACTATGGTTTCTTATGAACCTCTCCTAATGTTAAGTTTTTCAGTTCTGCATTATTCGGCACAAAAATTATGTTCTTATACAAAATTAAACCTTCTAGGATGCAACTAAATTTTGACCATTTATAGTTAGAGAATCAATCTGACAGTTTTCTCAAATTATGTTCTTATACAAAATTAAACCTTCTAGGATGCAACTGAATTTTGACCCTTAATTAGTTAGAGAATCAATCTAACAGTTTTCTCAAAATTTCCAATTCTCTGTTTTAAATTAGATTGGATGTTGTTACTACAAATTGAATTTAAATTTCTAGCAAGGGAATATGCCACCTTATTTTCCATTCCTTTAATGTGCTCTATAATAAAATCAAACTCACTTAGGAAATCCAAACACCTAGACTGTTTCGCATTTAAGTGCTTTTAATAAAGAAAATGTGTGATACTAACATTGTATGTTTTCAACAAAAAAATATTTCCGAGTAGATAATGTCACCACATTTTTAAAGCATGTACAATAGTAGTAAACTCAAGGTCATCCAGAGAATAGTTTTCTTCATGAGACTTTATCTTTCTTGACTCATATGCAAATACATTCCCTTCCTACATTAGTACTCCCCCTAAACTTTCCTTGGATGCATATGTACATACTACAAAGTCTTTGTGTGGATTTGGTACTTTTAAAATGGGTGCGGTAGTTAACCACTGTTTTAACTTTTAAAAAAAATCTTGACATTTTTCTATCTGTTTAAAATTGGTTCCCTTTTTCTGTAAAGATGTAAAAGGGTAAGCCAATTTTGAAAACCCTTCAAAGAATCTCCTATAATAACATGTAATGTCCATAAAAAGATTGGATATCTAAAACATCTTTCAGAACTGTCCAATCCAAGATGGATTTGACCTTCTAAAGGTCAACAACAATTCACTCTGTGGAAATCACATGTCCTAAGTATTGTAACTTACTCTGATAAAATTCACACTTACTATACTTTGCATACAACTGATGTTCCATTAAGTTTTGCAAAACCATCCCCAAATGTTCTTCGTGTTCCTCCTTTGTTTTGGAATAGATTAATATATCATCTATAAACACTATCACAAACTTATCCAAGTATTTTATTAGCACGCTATTCATGAGGCTCATAAAGATTGCAAGAGAATTTGTTAATCCAAAGGGTGCCATTGTGAATTCATAGTGTCCATACATGGTTCTAAAAGTAGTTTTATGTATGTATTCATATTTTATGATGACTTGATGATAACCTAACCTTAAATCTATTTTAGATAAGATTTTAGCCTCTCCAAACTGGTCAAATAGGTCATCAATATGGGGTAAAGGGTACTTGTTTTTTATTATCATTTTGTTCAGTTGTCGATAGTCAATGCACAACCTAAAATTTCCATTCTTATTTTTCACAAATAAGACCGGTGCACCCCATAGAGACACAATTGGTATTATATACTTCTTATCAAACAACTCTTGGAGATACAATTTTATTTTAGTCATTTTATGAATACTCATCCTATATGGCGCTTTAGACACTAGTGTTGATCCTGTTACCAAATATATTGTAAAATCTATATCCCTTGTAGGAGGTATTCCTAGAATTTCTTCTGGAAACACATCCTAAAACTTACTTAATATAGGATCATCAGTCAACAAATATTTAACTGTATTTTCTATACTTTCATTTATATGTACAACATATATTTCACAACCCTTTCTAGCATTTTGTTTCAATTGTAAAACAAAAATATTCCTCATTGATGCACCACAAGGTATTCCCTTAATGTTTATATTACGTCTCAGCTCATCTAAGCAATCAAAATTTTTTATTTTTACAATTCACTACAACTGTATGATTTTCAATCCAATCCATGCCTATGAGTTTTTCATAGGATCCCAAAGGTGATATATTCAAATCCACACTCGTTTCCATTCCATCTATTTTTATCATACAACCTTTGACCAGTTCAAATACCTTTTGCTTAATACCGGTGGCTAATTTTACTAACCAAGACTTATTATGTTTTACCTTATTCAATTTTCAGTCCTCAACAACCATGGGGAAACATAGCTTAAACTTGCACAAGGGTCAATTAAAATAGAGACAGATTTTTGGTTTATATTACCTTCAATTTCTACCATTGTAGACTGATGGTCATCCTATCGATTCTCCAATTCCGCAATAATCTTGTGATTGCACCATGCCATGTCATTAACTTTCACTGCCTTATGAACATTATGCACTGTTGAGTTTCTATTCTCATTTTATGTTTCTTTCTAAGATCAAACTTGCTATTTTTGTTCTTATCTTGCCATGTTTTCGTATTTTCAGACCTTTGTTTAAACTTGTTATAACACAATTTAGTGTGTCTTATTACCTTGTCCATCATCTTAGGATTACGAAACTCAATTTTATCCTTATATACTTGAGGAAAACAATGCATAAACCATTGTACCTTTGCTTTCTCTTCTCTAAGGTAAGGTATGTACCTCATCATATTTACAAATTTGGTAATAAAGTATTTGATGGTGATATGTCCTAGTTTATGGTCATGACATTATTTAGTATTTTCATTGAAATACATTTCTGTTAAGTATTTTTATTTAAAGTATAAATATTTTCCAAGTGAGCTCACTGCTCCTAATTTTTTTTACTGTATTTGTTTCCTTCCACCAAATAACATCTTTCCTACCTAGTTGATATACTTCCAATTGATCCCTTAAATTCTTAGAGTAATTATAAGTCTGGAAATATTCCCCCATGTTTAGGAGCTAGGATTATGATCCCTCTTCAGTCTTTGCATAAAAATTGGGTGGTATTATTTTTTTAAATTCACCAGTCAATTCAGTTGTGTACTATTTCCATTTTTGTTTTTTAGGTGTTTCCTTTTGCAAGGTGTTATCTTCATAAATGCTATTGTTATTTTCCTCAATCACCGATGCTACTATGTCACTAAACACCGGGTGTTCCCTTTTCTTATGAGATTCATATTTAGAGACTTCCTTCTTAGCATTAGTAGAGGTATGTCCTACATTGTTATTCTATTTCATCTTGGTCATATTCTTGAGTAAGATTTCATTTAGTTCCTCTTGTGCTTTACTTTCTTTCAACAATTTTTCATTGTCTGCTTTAATAATATGCAATTCGTCCTTTATACTTCTCATGGTTTCAAGTACCTCTAATGAATTTTTTTGAGCATGTTCATTGTTGAACTCTACATACATTTTAGGTCCACTTGGAGTTGTTTACCCAACTTCATCAACCACGTTTTTTGTAGTTTTTCTTTCTGATAAGTGTAGGACAATTTTTATGTTAATATCCTCTTTTAAATAATTCTGCAATAATTTCCTAATTTATTAATGAGACAATTTCTTTTTTAAATTACTTGAGCTCATAATGCCCTAATGTTTGGAACCTGCTCTGACACCATTTCTAACATCACCTTAAATGGATATATTTTTTTTAAATCTACTTCTGATCATTGTTTCAACATCGTTATAGTTCTATTCATAGTTTAGTGCCAAGGTGAACATTACTACTCTTTAAGTATTTCCATTTTCTTTTTACATGACAGGTTATGACTTTCAAGTGACGACACTCATCAAGGCATCCACGCAACCTCCAAGGTAAATTGGTGATTAAATTTTCTATTCAATATAAATATGAGGTTCCTCCTAACTAGTGTGTTTATTCTCCAATATCCAGGGTCTTACTATAGTTGGGTATTTATATAGCATCAAAGGCACCTTTCCAAGTTATAGTTTCCAACTGGTAGTGGTGCACATAAATATTTACACAGGTATACATAACTTCATTATATAGACTGATTATTCTAGTCATTAAAAATTACTTATCATTTTCTCTTAGCATTGTTAAGTATGGATAAGATATACAAATCTTATCCTAAGGTCGTAACCCACTTGAGTAGATGGGTTAGTAACTTACCCCTTCCCAAAGTTATCAACCCTAGTTCACGCAAAAAACCCTTATGATCTCATTGTCATTGATTAAGGCATAAAATTAAATAAATAGAATCTTGAACCAATTACGAATTCCATCCTTTGGAATACATTACCAATGGTATTTAAACTAATATATTTATTTCCTGGTCAAAGTATTTTGCTAAGGTCTTATTCCCGAGACTTCACCATTTACATCAAGTCTTCCATACCTGGGTCAACTTGGAGTATGGCACCTTAATTAAATTGGTCTTAATGGAATAGATAGGTCTTTACACAATTTGGTACTCCACGCAACCTCCTCCTACCTACCAGTATCAGTTTTCCATGTCTAATGGTGACTTGGCCATGTGAACTCTCATACTACAGATCACTCACCAACCAATATCTCGCCAACTGTCTAATTAATGGAGGGTGAGGTAGCTTAGATATATATTTATCTCTTTTTTAACTTTGTTCCATTAATGGCCTTCACCTAGGTTCCTGTACCATGAAGGTCTTCGAGGTGAACATGCTTGAGAACACTCAGACTCTTCCTCCTTTGTTTTCTAGTAACTCTTAGAAAAGTAGTACTCTGGTGTTTTTCTCTCATAAGTTCCTTGTTTTGTTTCCTCTAGGAAGGAACACTTTGGTAAGTCTTGTTCAAATATTTTTGTGAAATGCGATCCATGCATTTGTTACCTGCATTCCCACTATATTTGTTTTTGTTAAAAATAGGTACTCAAACACTTTCTAACTCTTTGATAACAATTTATGTAACAGGTTGAATTCATTGGTATGATAGTGTTATCAAAAGAGAGGGGAACACCTCCCACACATGACCCAATATATTATTGCAAGCTAAGTATGTCTAAGAAATTGTATCTCATGGCTGAGTTTTGTTCTTCCTTTGGTTTATTCTCTTTCTCACCCACACTTAATTAATTCATACCTACAGTTGATTCATTTTCGAGGGCAGCGAGATTCATGATAGAGGTGTTCATGGATGAATTTGAATCTTGGAAACCGTCAAGGGTTCTCTAATCATCACAAGTAAGGAAAAATCGTTGTACCCATTCCAAGTCCTGATTTGAACAACTTCTTTCTACCTATATTTACTTGATACCTTTGTCTCTTGTTTACATAGATAGATATATTTTGATACTTACAGGAAAATCCTCCTTCCTAGATTAAGATTTTTGACCTTCTGTAATCATGTTCTCAGACAGGGAAGAGGTAATTCATGTATAATTATTGTCTCAGGATTCTCATTGGTACATTGTTTACTATTAAACCACTTTCGTGGTGACCATTGTTATGGTCAGGACGGTTGGTTTCACATTGTATTTAAGGGTTAAATAATACCCATAAAAAATCGTTTATAGTCGTTTAATTATTCTTTACACAGACTCATTATGTAATAGTTTTATTGCAGACTTGGTATCGTAGGTTTAATTTTCGACTCTACCTGTGAGGTTTCAAACCTCTTAAATATTTCATATATTTTAAGTTGCTTGTAATACCATGTCATTTTTCGTGATGAATGCTACCTTTGTTTGTAACGACTCAGGTATTTTCGTCTATTGATCAAGGTATTTTAGTATAATGAATAACATGATTCTGTATGGATAATTAGATACAATGGATAAGTTGATTATGTATCTACAAAATGTTTCTCATATAAAATTTACCATTCATTTTGGTTACACATAGTGGTTTGTCAATTTATTTCTAATCATTGAAATAGTAAACATAATCTCATTTTATAGCCACAAACCACATGCATATTATTTTTATGTTATTTGTGCAACAAGAAAATTTACTTTGTTTAAAAAGGGTTACACTAGCTATTCCTGGAGAACCATTACAATCTTTCTTTATTTCACTTTTATCATAGGTAATCTTTAACCAAGAAATATTACCTTACTAGGGTTTCAATTTGTTAGACACAGTGGTATGATATTGTCATTGATGTCAACCGTGTGTAGAAGAATCTAGTACAAACCCAAATCTCAGAAGGAAAAACATTAATCAAATCTCAGAAGAGATGACGCACATGAGTCATTCATTCTTATTTTGGGACAATCCTAGATCATTAGATTGAGGCGAAGTCAAAGGTTGGGAAGGATTAAATCTCAATCATCAGATCTGAAGCAGGAGATTCATACGATCTCTCCATTCGTTAGATCAAGGAGGGACTTCCTATGAATTCTCGACCATCCGATCGAGTTTAGTGGAAGGACAGTGTAAGACAAACTATCCCAGAGTCGCATATTAAAATAACTCATGGAAACCATTGATCTAATACCGTTGGATTAGGTGGTCAACTCTGGCAATGACCACTCTGGAGAAAAGGATTCTAGAGTAGGTGAATTTACCTGAAGGTCGAAGCCCCGACGTCATGAACTCCAGTCAACTCCAACATTGACCATTCCGGTGAAAAGGAGTCTAGAACAGTTGAATTTACTCGAAGGCCAAAGCCCCGAAGTCATGAACTCTGGTCAACTCTGACGCTGACCACTCTAGCGAAAAGGAATCTAGAACATGTAAAAGTTCTCGAAGGTCGAAACCCCAAAGTCACAAATTCCCGTTGACTGACATATGAGAGGAAGAATAGGAAATCCCATCAACCATTGATATATTCAAAGTGTGACACGGAAGAATGTGGTAAAATCTGGCCTTGACCTACTCTGACGATAAACAAATCAGATAAACCAATAACTCCCAAACCCCAAAGTTCCAGAATAAATTAAGTCCATAGGATCAAGACAAGTTGAAAATATACGGTGTTAGATCTATTCAACACTTCGACAATAATTGAAGGATATTACAAATGTGTCAAAACTCCTGAAGCCATGAAGTATCGAAGTCATGAATTAATACATGTGGAAAAAGGAAAATATGACATGTGCCTAAATCAAAGGCTGACAAGTGTGAAGTTCGATGTGGCACATAAGGACTGTAAAAATCACAAGACAGGGTGACACATGGCAACCACTCATCTAGTTCCATGTCAACAGTGACGTTAGAAAGAAATGTCACTCTTGTAGTACATCCTTCAGGGATATCCATCTTCTCCTACAAACAAAACTACCCGAAGCTCCGAAGGTCGAAGTCATGAATAGTCAAATACCTAGAGAGAAGGAGCTCCTTTGTTCCTAGGTCTATGGTCCGAGCTCCTGGACACATGAAGGTTATCAAGAAGGGAGTGTTGATACACCCTTCAAAATAATTTTATCTGGAAGAGTTGGAATGTTGCAATGGCATGAGTCTCGAAATGTCGAAGTCCCTAAATGAACAAGAAGCGTCCATCTCAAATGTGCAAATAAAACGTGACTATCAATATTGATAAGTGATTAAGCACTTTTTTGGATTAACACTTAGACATCGCCTATGGTCATATGGAATAGAGGTCATGAAAGTGTGTCTGTGCAAATTTAACGTACATAGGAAGAATGTTTCCTATGTCAGGAAGAAACTTTGAACCAAACATGATCTAGATTCTTTCCTGATCGATATTAAGTGATCTAATACATCCAATGCATTGGAAATATAATCCAAAATCTCAAATATGATCTGTTGGAGAACCAAGGATGTAGAAGAATCTCAAGAATAAAATAAAAAGGCATGAGATCAAATTAAAAGAAATCGATTCATACCTGTGATTGATTTAGGAAAAAAACCTCTTACTAAATTAAAAAGATTTCACGTTAAATGGGTGAATAAAATAGAGGGAGTTATTAATTCTAAATTAAAATACAATTTATATTACTGTTAATTTAACTGAAGAGGTGAAATGGTCCAAACAAAGGGACAAAATGCTTCAATTATCACACCAGTAGGAAGACGATATAAGCAAGAAATAACGATGAAGAAGAAGTGTCTCTGCATTCCAGATAAAATACCTAAAATAGAAGCAGAGTCCAAATAAGAAGGACCAATGGTATTTATGCAGTGGGGGTGGAAGGGAGGATCAATGAAGGATTCACATCCTTTATTAAGTAAAGTGTGGATAAAATGGATTTGGTGCTTCCTAGGTTTGGTGCCCTAAAAACAAGGGAGTTGGTGCTTCTTAGGGTTGTTTCCCTTAAAAAAGGGAGTTGTTTCTTCCTAGGGTTGGTTCCCTAAAGACAAGGGAGTTGGTGCCATAAAATAAGGGAGTTGGTGCTTCCTAGGGTTGGTTCCCTGAAGAAGGGGATTTCTGTCTCCTAGAGTTGCTTCTCTAAAAATGATTGGTGTCTTTCACTATCTCAGATTATTCTTTATAAAAACTTGTAATTCTAGTTAATTATATTTATATAATTTATTTAATATACGAGTACTTTTTTTATCTCTTTGGTGATTAATAAAATAACAAAGAAATTACTAATTTTTTAAAAAG
>SNQJ01S0002190.1:303825-330472 GCA_010110895.2 Picea sitchensis
AATAACTGGAAGGTAGATCGTGACATGGACCAGCAAGAGGGAATTTCTTCCAACAAAGCACCTTTGTTTAATGGAGTTGGTTATGCTCTATGGAAAATATGAATGAAAATATACATGCCGGCTATTGGTTTTGATGTCTGGAAATTTGTTGTAGATGGTTACATTGCACTAGGTACTCCACCCACATATACTGCAGGAAACAATATTTGCAATGACAACTCAAGAGTTGTTAATACCATTCTAGGAGGATTGACAAATTCTATATGTGTGAAGGTAATGCATTGTAAGTTAGCTAAGGAAATATGGTACAAATTTGAGGTTTTATATGAAGGTAATAGCAAATTCAAGGAAGTCAAAATACAAACCTATAGAGATCAGTTTGAAAATTTGAAAATGAAAGAAGAAGAGAACATTATTGAATACTTTGATAGGGTAGATGAGGTAGTTAATTCAATCAGAGAAACATGAGAATAACTTACCGATAAACCTATTGTATAAAATATCTTAAGGTCATTACCTATGAGATATGATGCCAAGGTCTCCACAATTGAACATAGTCCAGAACTTGACAAAATCACAGTAGACCAACTTCATGGAATTTTTATAGCATATGAGATGAAACCAAGGAGTGAAAAACCATCAAAAGGAGAAACACCCTTGAAATCATCTAAAACAAATATGAGGTAGGAGAAAAAGGCCAATGACGAGTTATTAGATATATCTGATGAAGAAATTGCCAACTTCATGAAAAAACTCAAGAAAGGGACTGGGAAATACAAAGGAAAGATTCCTCTAATATGTTTCAAATCTGGAAAAATTGGACACTTTACCAATAAATGTCCCTATCCTAAGAAGGAGGAAAGTGATGATGAAAGAACCTTCAAAGATCATAAGAAAAGAAAAATCAAAGATAAAAAGAAGTTCTACAAGAAGAAGAAAATGTTCTTTACCCAAGAAGACAATAGCTCATCTGAAGAAAGTGAAGAAGAGGAGCCATAGCTTCTATTTATGGGAATAAAAACTAAATATGATAATCATTCGGAATATTAAGAAGAAGTGAACCTCGAGGAAGAATTCATTCGTGCAATTGAAGAACTGAGAAAAACTAAAAGGAAAAACAAGTTACTAAGGGAACAACTTCTAGAGATTAAAGAAGCTACCAAATCAAGAGAAAATGAAGTTTCCAAAACCATTAATGAGTCATACCAATTGATTATTGAGTTAAAAACTCAACTTCAAGAAACCAAAAGAAAAGAAGAAATATTGAATAAATAACGCAATGAAAAACAACAAATATGTAAGATATTGGAGGATGAAATAGTTCAACTAAAAGGGAAACTAGAAAAAGAAGATATTCAGTATAAGTTTAAAAACAACACAAAAATCCTTTATAACATTCTTAGCAGTCAGATATCATCAAATGATAAGACATGAATAGGATATGATCCCTCTACAAAACAATAAAATAACAAAATAAACTATTCAGATGTTCTTAAGAACCCCATAAGAAGAATAGAGAACAATACAAGAACAAAATCATTGAAAACTATCCCAAATAAATAGAAATATGCAGTTCCTACCAAAGAAAAAGGTGACGAGAAGAATAGAATCATCAAAAATAATCCCTCTAATATAAATCAATATATCTTCCTTGGTTATTTCTATTCCTGCAAAAATTTTGGACATAAAGTGATACATTGTAAAGCTTATAGAAAGTACAATCCAAGAAATGTCCAAAGACATGAATATAATAAGGATAATGAAAAAAGAAGAAATTATAACTCCTTCTTTCCATTACAAGACTACAATGTTGAATGTAACAAATACAACAACTATGGTCATAAATCTAGTGAATTTAGATTGTCAAAATATGAGAAAAAGATAAATATTCTCAATAATCAAAAAGTATGGAAGAAATAGAAAACATAATGCAATGTATCCCTATATGAAAGAAACCAAGGATGGCATTGGTATATATGCAGTGGATGTTCCAAATACATGACTGGAGATGAAAGAAAAATTATCAATTTAAACAAGAAAGGAAAAGGAAAAGTAACCTTTAGAGATAATATGTGAGCCAAAATACTGGGTAAAGGCATTGTCAGTTTAGGAAATAACAAAACCAAAGAAGAATATATAATTTTGGTAGAAAATATGAAACCTAATATCCTAAGTGTAAGTCATACATGTGATCAAGGTCACATACTCACCTTTGATTCTCATAAATGTGAGATCAGGAAAAAGGACATTGGAAAGCTAGTAGAAGTTGCACCAATAACATCTAGCAATGTGTATATCCTTAATACAGATGAAGGAGAAAATTGTTGTTTAAGACAAGTAGATGAAATTTGGATATGGCATAGAAGGCTGGGACATTTAAGATTTGACAATTTTATCAAAGACAATGAGAAGGAAGTAGTAAGGGATTTACCAAAAGTTATTAAGCCTTCAAGTTCTATTTGTAAACATTGTCAAATAGGGAAGCAAACAAGAGTTAGGTTAAAAAAAAAAAAGAATTCCACAAAAAAGCCTTTAGCAATTATTCACATAGGTCTATGTAGACCTACCATAACTAACAGTCCTTATGGTGGAAATTATTTTATGTTGATTGATGATGATTACACTAGATTGACTTGGGTATACTTTCTAAAAGAAAAATCAGAATCCTTTGAGAAGTTTAAAACATACAAAGCGATTGTAGAGAATGAAAAAGATCTCAAAATTAAATGTTTGAGATCATACAATGGAGTTGAATTAACCTGTAAATAATTCATTAAATTTTGTGAAAAACATGGTATCAAAAGATAGTTTTCATCTCCCAGGACTCCTCAGCAGAATGAAGTAGTAGAAAGGAAAAATATAACAATTCAAGAAGTTGCAAGAACCATGCTAAATGAGTCCAAGCTTCTAGAAAAATTCCAGAGAGATGCAATATACACAACAGTTCGCATACTTAATCAAGCTCAGTTGAGACTCAACCATGAAAAAATTTCTTATGAAATATGGTTCGACAGACGAGCATCTATAAAACACTTTAGAATTTTTGGAAGTAAATGCTACATTAAGGATGATGAAGATCATTTAGGAAAGTTTGACCCAATATCTGGCGAAGGGATATTTTTAGGGTATTCACCTAATAATAAAGCATGCATATGCTATAATCTTAGACTACTAAATATAGTGGAAATGGCCAATGTAAAGATAAATTATCTAAAACTAAAAAAAAGTATATCCCAAGACATATGAGAAATTGATAAACAATCTTAGCAAGATGATGATGATGTATAATCTTAGCAAGAAGACGATGATAATGAAACAAAAGAAAATGAACCATATATTGATGAAGAAGAAATTCAAGAAACACCCTTTCCTAAAGCTCCATCAGAAAGAGTTCAAAAGAATCATCCTGAAAGTCATATTATTGGAGATAAAAATGCAAGAGTGAAAACTATAAGGAGACTCACATTTTACTCAGAACAAGAAATGTTATCCTTGATAGAACCTAAGTCATTTAAGGAAGCCAACAAAATCAAATATTGGATAAAATCAATGAATGAAGAATTAGACCAAATAAAGAAGAACCAGACTTGGGAACTAGTTCCAAGATCCAAGAAAAAGAATGTGGTGGGAACCAAGTGGATATGCAAGAAAAAACTAAATGAAAATTGGGAGATTATAAAAAACAAACTAAGATTAATTTTCAAAGGATATTCCCAAGTGGAAGTTATTGATTTTGAAGATACCTTTGTTACAGTAGCAATACTTGGGGCCATCAGAATGTTCTTAGCATTTGCATGCTTCATAAATTTCAAAATATATCAGATGGATGTCAAGTTAGAATTCCTTAGTGGAACACTAGAAGAATAATTCTATGTTGAGCAACCAGAAGGATTTATGTTAATAGAAAATAAGGACTTAATGATTTAATGTGTGCAAACTAAAACTTTCCCTGTATGGTCTTAAACAAGCCTGCATAGCATGGTTCTCAAGGATTGATCAATACCTACACAAACAAGGATATAAGAGAGGGACTACTAAAAACAACTTATACATCAAAATTGAGAATCAAAACATGATTGTTGTGGTGGTATATGTAGATGACATCATATTTGGAATTAATATTACTATACTAAGAAGAATGTTTGCAACCGAAATGCAATAAGAATTTGAAATGTCTATGCTGAGAGAATCGTCCTTATTCTTAGGTTTACAAGTAACTCAAGTAGAAAAGGGAATATTTGTTTCCCAAGAGAAATATATCAAGGAAATGCTAAATAAATTCCAAATGGAAGACAATAAACCTATGATTACTCCCATGGTCACAGGATGTAAACTAAGCCTAGAATATGACTCAAGTAAATTAGCCCAAACGATGTATAGATCAATGGTTGGAAGTCTTCTCTATTCAACAACAACAAGACCTGACATAATGCACAATGTAGGACTCATAGGGATATTTCAATATGCACCTAAAGAAACTCACTTAAAAGAAGCAAAGAGAATATTCATATATCTTAAAGGCACCTTCGAACTTGTATTATGGTATTCAAAAGATAAATACTTCAATCTAACTGCATACACTAATGCATATTGGGAAGGTAGTATAGGTGATAGGAAAATCACCAGTGGAGGATCATTCCTTTTAGGAAAGTATCTGGTAGCATGGTTAAGTAAGAAACAAACATCTGCATCACTCTCCACAACAGAGGCATAATACATTGTTGTTGCATCCTACTGCACACAAGTTCTTTGGATGAAACACACATTAGAAGATTTACAAATAAGATATGATGATCCCATTATCATTGATTTTGACAACACTAGTGCCATAAGTATCTCTAAAAGTCCAATAATGCATTCTAAAACCAAACACATTCTAATTAAATACCTTCTCCTAAGAGATCAGGTTACCCAAAAGGTGGTTAAAATAGTGTATGTGGACACCAAAGAACAAATTGCAGACATATTCACAAAACTGGTTAAAATATTCTACAGAAATTGGGAGTAATTCACATACCTCAATAAAACCAAAAAAAATGTATCAGAAGAAAAGGGGCACATAGTCAGCGGGGTCATTTACATAAGGGGAGTGAAGAAATATCACCTCTGTCATTGCTTTCAAAGGGGGGAGGAAATTGATAAGGAATAAAAATTAAAATATTTCAAAGAAAAGGTTGCCATCAGTGCCAAATGGGGAGAATGTTGGACATAGTGGTACGATATTGTCATTGATTTCAAAAGGGTGCTGAAGAATCCAGTACAAACCCAAATCTTAGAAGGAATAACATTAATCAAAGCTCATAAGAGATGATGCACAAGAGATGCTCATTCTTATTTCGGGACAACCTAGGAACACTAGATGAATGTGAAGTCAGAGGCTAACAAGGATTAAATATCAACTGTTAGATATGAATAAGTATATTCATATGATATTTCCATACATTAGATCATTTAGGGACATCAGATGAATTATATACCATTAGATCGATTTTAGTGGAAGGGAAGTGTAATCCAAAATATCATGGAGTCCCGGATTAAAAGAACTCATGAAAACCGTTGATATAAGATCTCCTCATGAGAAGCATGAGCTGTTTGATCATGTGTTAAACTCTGGCATTAACCACTCTGGAGAAAAGGAGTCTAGAACAAGTGAATTTAATCAAAGGTAGAAGCTCTGAAGTCATGAACTCCGGTCAAATCTGACGTTGACCACTCCGGTAAAAAGGAGTCTAGATAGGTGAATTTACCTGAAGGATGAAGCCTTGAAGTCACAAACTTTGATCAACTCCGGAGCTGACCATTCCAACGAAAAGGAGTCTAGAACAGGTAAAATTTATGAAGGTTGAAGCCCCAAAGTCACAAATTCCCTTTGACCATCAGATCAGAGGAAGAATAGGAAATCCTGCCAAGCATTGATCTATTTAGAGCATGCCAAGGAAGAAGGTGGTTAACTCCATCCTTGACCTACTCTGACGATAAACAATTCAGATAAAACAAGAACTCTAGAACCCCGGAGTTCTAGAATAAACGAAGGTCGTAGGATCAATACAAGTTGAAAATATACGATGGTATATCTATTCGACACTTCAACAATAATTGAAGGATAATACACAAGTGCCAAAACTCTTGAAGATGTGAAGTACCGAAATCACGATGTAAGACATGTGGAAAAAGATGAATATGACACGTGGCCCAATTAATGGTGATAAGTGTCAAGGATGATGTGGCACATAATGAATGTAAAATTCAAAAGTTAGGGTGACACATGGCATCCACTTAGCTAGTTCCACATCAACAGTGACATGAGAAAGAAACGTCACTCCGGGAGTACATCCTTCGGGGATATCTAGCTTCTCCTACCAACAAAACTACCTGAAGCCAAGGCCGAAGTCATGAATAGTCGAATACCCAGAGAGAAGGATCTCCTTTGTGCCTAATTATACGGTCCCAATTCTGTTGGAAATAGTGGTACAATATTGTCATTGATGTCAACAGGGTGTAGAAGAATCCATTATAAACCCAAATCTTAGAAGGAAGGACATTAATCGAAGCTCATAAGGGAGAGTGCATTACAAAAATGCTATTAGGATTGAAATCCTTATAGTAAAAGCCCAAAATAATCAAGGAAGAATCATGTACTTTGATATAGTTCTTGGGAAAATATTAGACCGTTAGATAACACAGAAGCCAGAGCCTACACAGAAGAATCCCATGTGAAGGATCGTGGAAATCTAATCGTCCTTTAAAATTTCAAGAGTAATCACAACCATCAGATCAGTTAGAACCACTGATCAAATCCAAGTGGAAGGATAGCGTACGTTTTAGGACATTGTAGATAAGGAAGATGAAAAAAATCACGAAGTCACAAAATTCTTCCAGCCGTTAGATCAAGGAGGGACTTCGGATGAATTCTCGACCATCCGATCGAGTTTAGTGGAAGGAAAGTGTAAGAAAAAAATATCTCAAACTCTTGGATTAAAAAAACTACCATCAACTGTTGATCTAGAGTGAATATATTGGAATCATCCGATCACAGTAAAGGAAATGAGACAGTCAACTTCGACGCTGACCACTTCAGTGAAAATAAGACAAGAACAGGTAAATTTACCTGAAGGCCAAAGCCCTGAAGTCATGAATTGTCGTGAACCATTGATCTATAGTCAAATACTAGAATCGTCAGATTGCAGGAAAGGAAAGGAGACGGTCAACTCCAGTGTTGACCACTTCGAAAAAAAGGGGTCTAAAACATGTAAGTTCACCCGAAGGCTGGAGCCCCAAATTCTTGAAGTGAATGTAGGCCATTAGATCTGTGTAGTGCATGGTGACCGCTAGATGAGGATAGGTGGGTCTAATGGTGGTCAAATTTGACATTCACCACTTCATCGAAAAGGGGTCTAAAACATGTAAGTTCACCTGAAGGTTAGAGCCCCAAATTCTCAAAGTGAATGAGGGCCATCAGATCTGGGAAAATCATGGTGACCATTGGATGAGAATAGGTGGGTCCAATGGTGGTCAACTTAGGCACTAACCACTTTGGTGAAAAGGGGTCTAAAACATGTAATTTCACCTAAAGGTCGGATTCCTGAAGTCCCAAATTGAATGAGGGTTGTTGGATCAACAATTTAGGTGAAAATTAGACCGTCCGATATATGATCCAAAAGGGAAATACATATGACACTTCACGATATCCATGTAAGCATTGACACGTGGCAAAATCATATGGTGAGAAGTGTCAAGGTCTAGTTGGCCCTTTAGGTATATGTAAGTCACAAATATAAGTGGCATGTGGAAATGATGTAGGAGCATCTCAAGCGAGCCAGCACGGAGATAAAAAACAGCTGGAAAAGCACCCAGCGCAAATTTTGAAAATGTTATGTAATGACAATGAGATCATTTAAATGGAGGCACACTTGTATAATGTAAAAGGGCTTTGAGCGATCCACTCTCGTCCTTAGTAGGTAGAAGGCATTTATAATAGTTAATGCAAGTAGATAAAATTTAGTGCATAGATTAGATAGTTTAGAATGAAAGAGGGAAACAGGATATAGACACCCTCATTGTATTATTGTATGATAGTGAAGAACATTACCAAGAGAAGAGCATACAGAGCTGGAACAAACAAATTGTGTTTGGAAAACACCCATGTACAGAGATTTGAGTTAATAGAAGAAGTCTTAATTCAGATTCATGGCATTGTATTTGTTTCTTGTATGTGTATGTTGAACGGTATGTTCATGGTTTTACTCTTTCTGTTATACATTTGCTTTCTATTTTGTGTATGAATGATTTCAGGATTATGTTTGAAGTCTGAGAGAGAAAGAGTTAGGAAATGAGTTTCAATTGTTTCTATGTCTAAGCGAGAGTTCCTGCAAGGAGTGCAGTTGAATTGTCTGCAAGGAGTGCATTGACAAAGGGTTCAGAGGTTTATCTCTGAAATCTCAAATAGAACAACTTTGTTCTCATTTCCTCAAAGGTGTAGTTAGGCAAAGGAGTCGTGCAAAGTGTGCGCAGGCCGAGTGAAGCTTCATGGGTTTGTAACCTGAACGAATTGTTGAGAGACTGTTGCTGTAGGGAGTGTGCAGAGTCGTAGGGAGTTCAACACTTGAAAGTGTTCGAAGGTCTGCTGCAAGGAGTGTCAGTAGGAGTTTTTTTGAAAAACTTGAAGTCGTGGAAAACCTCAGAAGGGTTCAAACCTTCGAAGTCATCGAAGGGAAGTAAGAGGATAAGTTCCTTGAAGAATTGAAAGGAGGTGCAGTGACATCGTGATGCAGGAGGACAAGTTCCATGCAGAGAAATATTTTATTTAAATTTCGCGGAAGTTCTCAAGGGAAGAGATAGATGGTCAAAATTCTCTGTGGAGAATTTGCGAAGTCCTGCCAGCTGTCCGATCTGACAGAGAAGCAAGGGGGTTATGATTGTTTCCAAAGGTTCAAGCTCAGGAGATCGTGAACCATCGGACCTCACTTAGATGTCCGTCAGTCGTGGCATCTGACAGGAGTTGCACGAGGTTTAAACACTCGCAAGCAGAGCGAAAGTCCCAAAAGGCGTCGGGATATCGGGACTTCGGAAATCAGGATATCGAAAGTCCTGAGGACAGGAGATCGAGAATCTCCATGGTGAAAACCCCGAAACAAATCTGAGCCGCCCATCGGTTGGGACACGTGGCGGAGATCTGGAGCCGTCAGCATTTTGGAGTTCGGAACTTCGAGGATCAAAAGGACAAGATGCCAGGACATTTTGGCATTTGATTTCATGAAATCGTGAAATGGATGTGGACCATCCATCTTGAAGGGATGCGTGGAAGAAATCTAGACTTTCAAAAAAAATCTCGAAAGGGGAGATTCCATTGGCATATCGAGATTTGGCATTTCGCGAATCCTGAAGACGAGACGTCCGGAGCATTTGATTTCATGAAATTGCAAAATGATTGAGGACTGTCCATCATAGGAGGACGTGTGGTGGAAATCCAAGAGTTCGGAGAAAAATCCCGATAGGGAAGTCAATCGGGATTTCAAGGTTCGTGGAGCAGAGTTGTGTGATATCGCAACTTGCGAAAGCTGAAAAGCCGAAATAGATATCGGGAATTCGGAGTTTGTGTTGGCATGAGGTTTTTGGCATCGAGAGTCTGGAACTCTCGATACGCGAAAATGCGTTGACCGTTGGATCGAGCGGGGAATCAGAGCCGTCGATTTCTTTTGGTGATCGAACATCAGAGTTTCGACAAATAGAGAATCAGGATTTCGGAGGTCGAGGGGACGAGTTGCATGACATCGCAACTCCTAAAATCGCGATAAGGAGAAAGGTGAAATAGAGAGAGAAAAGGGCAAGTGTCATAAATTCAGGTTTCAAGGATTTGAGAGACAGGTCGCTTGACCACCGGATTCACGNAAGGGGGGGGGGGGATTTATCAAAGGTTATCTGTGGGTGCAGATTTCCCAAAAGGGAAATAGAAGAGCCAATTGTTGAGGGCTCTTCATGCTGGTGGAAGGGGAAAGATCCTATGTACGTGGACTTTCGACCTGTGGGTTAGGAGGACTATGTCAGGTTTGGTATTAGAGGACAGAAAGGTTTCTTTGCTTTCTATAGAAAGGAAAGGGAAGATTTACCATGCCACCAAGAAGAAGGGATAGGCAAACACCCAATCTGGAAGATGAAAGGGAGATGTCCAAAGGAAGGGGCAGGCAGATGCAGAACCCAGAGGTGGAAAGAGATCTGCATGACATACGCGCCAGACTCATGGACATGGAAATAAGACAAAGGTGCACATCTGATGTTGGATATGTCAGTGATTCTGAAAGTGAAGATGAATCTGGACGAGGAGAAAAAGAAGTCACAGCAGAAGATGCAGCAAATGAATGCTTACTTAGAGTTGTTGCAAGGATGAGTGCAAGAGAAAAAATGGACATCCCAGTATATGAGGGAAACCTGGATGCTGAAGAGCTTCTAGACTAGATTAGATCTCTGGACACTTATTTTGACTATGAAGATGTCGAGGGAGACAAGAAGGTCAAACATGCTGTCACAAGATTGAAAGGACATGCAACATTGTGGTGGGATGAACTACAAGCTGACAGATGTTGCAAAGGCAAGCAGAAAATCAAGAGTTGGGATAGGATGATTACAAAGATGAAGGAGAAATTCATCCCCAGGGATTATCAAATTACTCTGTTTCAAAGGATGCAGAACTTGAGACAGAAGCTGATGATAGTGAAGGAGTACACGGAAGAATTCTACAGGCTGAACATTAGGGCAGGTCATCGGGAAAGTAATGATGAAAAATTTGCCAGGTATATGAATGGCCTAAGATACGAAATTCAGGATGAGATGAGCATGATGACCATCTGAACGGTGGAATATGCTTATCAAATGGCTCTAAAAGTGGAAGAGAAGCTGAGCTGAAAACAAGGTCAAAGAGGCCGAGGCAGAAGTCAGGTCAGGGACAAATCAGTTGTCCAAGATAGAAATCAAAAGCCTAAAGAAGAATGGAAGAAACCTCAACCTCGGATTGAGAGAGGTGGAAGCTCACAGTGAGGGCAATATGCTGGACAGGGAAGACAGTATGCTGATCATAAAGGAGAGTATGCTGATAATAACATGTTTCCTCGTACTAGAGGTAGAGGAAGAGGAAGAGGTGGAGTGATAAAATGCTTCACGTGTGGAAAGGTCAGACACAAGTCTTATGAATGTCTAGAAAGAAAGAAGGAAGGTGGTGAGGCTTACATTGCCGAAGAACAAAGGCAGAATATTGAAGCAGAGGATGTTAAAGGAGGAAGATCGTTGATGATGCAGAAAGCTCTTTCGACACTAGAGAAGGAGGTGGAGAGTTCAGTCCAAAGAAACAGACTTTTTTGGACTGCATGTAAAACCAAGGACAGGGTATGCAAAGTCATTATGGATAGTGGTAGCACGGATAATCTCGTTTCTACAAAGATGGTAGAAAAGATGGATCTGGAGATGATTGAACATCCAAGTCCATATAGAGTTTCATGGCTACAAAAAGGACATCAGGTAAATGTCACTAAACAGTGTTTAGTTGAATTTAAGATAGGAGGATATAACGATAAGATACTTTGTGATGTCATTCCCATGGATGTTTGTCATTTATTGCTGGGTAGACTATGGCAATATGACAGAAATGTGATTCATGATGGGAGGATGAACACATACATCCTAGAGAAGAATGGGAGAACTCACATGTTGCTTCCAATCAAAGATAAGGAGGTGAAACCTGAAGTAATCAACGTTGTACTTCTCACGAGTGGGAAGGAACTTCTTACAGAGGTTAAGAAGAAGGAGGAACAACAATTCATTGTGGTCAAGAAGACAAAGATTGTTTTAACCAACACAAGGGTAGATGATCTACCAGAAGAGGTTCAGGAACTGTTGGAAGAGTTCACTGACATAGTAGTGGACAAACTACCTCGTTCGTTGCCACCAATCAGAAGTGTGAGTCATCACATTGATCATATACCTAGAGCTAGTTTTCCAAACAAAGAAGCGTAAAGATTAACGCCGCAGGAGAATGAAGAGGTCAAAAGACAAGTCCAGGATTTGTTGGACAAAGGGTTGGTTAGAGAAAGCTTGATTCCATGTGTTTTTCCGACAGTACTCAGTCCAAAGAAATATGGAGGCTGGAGGACGTGTACTGACTCAAGGGCAATCAACAAGATAACCATCAGGTATAGATTTCCATTGCCAAGGATGGATGATCTAATGGATTGCTTAAGTGGAGCAATTTTTTTTTCGAAGATTGATCTGAAAAGTGGATATCACTAGATTCGTATTAGAGAAGGTGATGAATGGAAGACAGCCTTCAAGACTAACGAAGGGTTGTATGAATGGCTTGTTATTCCATTTGGTTTAATAGACGTGCCAAGTACCTTCATGAGGTTGATGAACGAAGTCCCGAAGGAGTTCATCGAAAAATTTGTCATTGTGTATCTGGATGACATACTGATCATTAGTAAAATAGAGGTAGAGCATCTGAAACACTTAGCTATAGTGATGAAGAGATTACAGCAAGAGAAGCTACTGATAAACATGAAGAAATCCTCATTCATGAAGACGAAGCTCATTTATTTGGGATTTGTTATTTCTGCAGATAAATTGAGGATGGATCCAGATAAAGTGGAGGTGATCAAGAATTGGCCATCACCAAAGAGCATATTTGAGGTGAGAAGTTTTCACGGATTGGATAGTTTCTACCGAAAATTCATCAAGAATTTCAGTGGGTTTAGTGCACCAATGATGGACACAGTGAAGAAGAGACACAAATCTTTTAACTGGACAGAAGAGGCTGAGAAGAGTTTTAATCTATTGAAGAAGAAAATCATGGAACAACCAATCCTAGTGTTGCCTGATTTCCAAAAGACATTTCAAGTGAAATGCAATGCAAGTGAATTTGTAATAGGGGTAGTCTCGAGTCAAGAAGATAGGTCGATATCATACTTCAGCGAGAAGATGAACGAAGCGAAGGTGAAATACTCCATGTATGACAAGGAGTTTTATGCTATTATTCAGGCATTAAAGAAATGGAGACATTACTTGATCCCGAAGGAGTTTGTATTATACAGTGACAATCATGCACTGCAGTTTGTGACTCAATAGGAAAATTTGAATCAGAGACATGTAAAATGGGTTGAATACATGAAGAACTTTACTTTTCTAATTAATCATATTTCTGGAACTGCTAACAAGGTTGTTGATGCTTTGAGTAGGAAATGTTTGTTGTTGCAGGAGTTCAGAGTCAAAACAATGGGTTTTGATGATCTCAGGGACATGCACAAAGATGATCTAGATTTTAAGGAGGCGTATGAAGCAGCTGAGAATCCAATTCTCAGAGACAGAAGCCAGTGGGCAGAATACATGACCCAGGAAGGGTTATTGTTTAAAGGTAATCAACTTTGTATTCTGAAATGCTCCATGAGAGAGAATTTACTGAAGGAGAAACACAGTGGAGGATTGGCCGAACATTTAGGTCATGACAAGACATTCGAAAATTTGAATGAGTCATATTTTTGGCCAGGAATGCGAGCAGACGTCAAAATATTCGTGGACATATGCAGAATTTGCCAGCATTCGAAAGGCAAGAGGTAGAATGCAGGATTTTATCAACCATTACCCATATCTGAGAGGCCCTGGGATGTCGTTAGCATGGAATTCATATTAGGTTTTCCAAGAACACAAAGAGGGTTTGACTCAATCTTTATAGTGGTGGATAGATTTTCCAAGATGGCACACTTCATTCCATGTCAGAAGACCAGTGACGCAACTCACATTGCGAATCTGTTTTTTAAAGAAGTCATTCGACTTCATGGCTTACCAAGAAGCATAGTTTTGGATCAAGACACTAAGTTTGTAGGAAGCTTCTGTAGAACCTTATGGAAGAAGCTGGGAACAAACTTGTTGTTTAGTTCATATTATCATCCTTGGACGGATGGACAAATAGAAGCGGTGAACAAGAGTCTGGGAGACTTACTGAGAAGCTTGGTGACAGAACACCACAGCCAGTGGGACAACATATTACCACAGGCAGAATTTTCTTATAATGACTCAGTCAACAGAAGCACGGGACAAAGTCCATTTCAGATCATCTATGGCATGCAACCGAGAGGAATTTCTGAATTGAGAGGCTTAGAACAAACTGCGACTAGGAGCTCTAGTGCAGAAGATTTCGCAGAGGCGATGAAGGAACTTCACAGCCACGTGAAGGAATGATTGCAGAGTTCGAGCCAAGAGTATAAGAGGATATCATATCAACACAGTAGAAAGCTTCAATTTGAAGTTGGCAATTTGATCCTCGCACATTTGAGAAAGGAAAGGTTCCTGAGACGAACATATAATAAACTAAAAATGGAGAAAATTGGACCATGTAAGGTCTTGAAGAAATTTGGGGTGAATGCTTACGAGATTGAATTACCTGATGGGATCAGAATTTCTCCGATATTCAATATCTCAGATTTGTACCCATATAAAGTTGAGGAAATAGGGACAGGAAATGAATAGCCAGAGTTCCAATGGACAAAACATATGCCAGTTGCAGAAAGGCCACATATGGAGCGCATACTGGACAAAAGAGTGAGCAAAAAGACTAGACAAAAGCAATACTTTGAGTATTTGGTCAAATGGAAGGGCCACCCAGTTGAAGATGCCAGCTGGGAGAATGAAGCAGAGATCTAGAGGTATGGATAGACCATGCGCGAGCTCATGGACACGAGCCCATGAAAATTTTCAAGTGAGGGAGTATGATGCAAGAGCATCTCAAGCGAGCTAGCGCGGAGATAAGAGACAACTAGAAAAGCACCCAGCGCAAATTTTGAAAATGTTATGTAATGACAATGAGATCATTTAAACGGAGGCACACTTGTATAATGTAAAAGGACTTTGAGTGATCCGCTCTCATCCTTAGTAGGTAGAAGGCATTTATAATAGTTAATGCAAGTAGATAAAATTTAATGTGTAGATTAGACAGTTTAGAATGAAAGAGGGAAACGGGATATAGACACCCTCATTGTATTATTGTATGATAGTGAAGAACATTACCAAGAGAAGAGCATACAGAGCTGGAACAAAGAATCTGTGTTTGAAAAGCACCCATGTACAGAGATTTGAGTTAATAGAAGAAGTCTTAATTGAGATTCATGGTGTTGTATTTGTTTCTTGTATGTGTATGTTGAACAATCTGTTCATGGTTTTACTCTTTCTGTTATACATTTGCTTTCTATGCTGTGTATGAATGATTTCAGGATTATGTTTGAAGTATGAGAGAGAAAGAGTTAGGAAATGAGTTTCAATTGTTTCTATGTCTGAGCGAGAGTTCCTGCAAGGAGTGCAGTTGAATTGTCTGCAAGGAGTGCATTGACAAAGGGTTCGAAGGTTTGTATCTGAAATCTCAGATAGGACAACTTTGTTCTCATTTACTCAAAGGTGCAGTTAGGCACAGGAGCCGTGCGAAGTGTGCAAAGGCTGAGTGAAGCTTCAGGGGTTTGTAACCTGAATGAATTGTTGAGAGACTGCTGCTACAGGGAGTGCACAGAGTCGTAGGGAGTTCAACACTTGAAAGTGTTTGAAGGTCTACTGCAAGGAGTGCTAGCAGAAGTTTTTCTGAAAAACTTGAAGTCGTGGAAAACCTCAGAAGGGTTTGAACCTTCAAAGTCATCGAAGGGAAGTAAGAGGCTAAGTGCCTTGAAGAATTGAAAGGAGGTGCAGTGACATCGTGTTGCAGGAGGACAAGTTCCATGCAGAGAAATATTTTATTTAAATTTCACGGAAGTTCTCAAGGGAAGAGACAGACGGTCGAAATTATTTGTAGAGAATTTGCGAAGTCCTGCCAACCATCCGATCTGACAGAGAAGCAAGGGGGTTACGATTGTTTCCAAAGGTTCAAGCTCAGGAGATCATGAACCGTCAGACCTCACTTAGATGTTCGTTAGTCATGGGATCTGACAGGAGTTGCATGGGGTTTAAACTCTCGCAAGCAGAGCGAAAGTCACAAAATGCGTCGGGATATTGAGACTTTGGAAATCGGGATATCATAAGTCTTGAGGAAAGGAGATCAGAAATCTCCACGGTGAAAACCATGAAATAGATCTAAGTCGTCCATCGATTGGGACACATGGAAGAGATCGGGAGCCATCAACATTTCGAAGTTCATAATTTTGGGGATCAAAAGGACAAGATGCTAGGACATTTTGGCATTTGATTTCGTGAAATCGAGAAATGGATGTGGATCGTCCATCTTGATGGGACGCGTGGAAAAAATATAGACTTTCGAAAAAAATCCCAAAAGGGGAGAGTCCATCGACATATCGGGTTTCGGCCTTTCGCGAATCCTGAAGATGAGACGTCCAGAGCATTTGATTTCTCGAAATTGTGAAATGAATGAGGACCGTCCATCATAGGAGGACGCATGGCGTAAATCCAAGAGTTCGGGGAAAAATCCCGATAGGAAATTCAATCGGGATTTCGGGGTTCATGGACCAGAGTTGTATGACATCGCAACTCGCAAAAGCCGAAAAATCCAAAATAGATATCGGGATCCGGGAATTCAGAGTTTGTGTTGGCATGAGGTTTTTGGCATCGAGAGTCTCGAACTCCCGATACGTGAAAATGCGCCGACCGTTGGATCGAGCGGGGAATCGCAACCGTCGATTTCTTTTGGTGACCGAACATCAGAGTTTTGGAAAATAGAGAATCGAGATTTCAGAGGTCGAGGGGACGAGTTGCATGACATCGCAACTCCCGAAATCAGGAGAAAGGCGAAATAGAGAGAGAAAAGGCCAAGTGTCATAAATTCGGGTTTCAGAGATTTGAGAGAGAGGGCGCTTGACCAACAGATTCACGAAATCGCGAAGTCTGATCTCCCGAAGTATAAAAGGGGGGGGAATTTCTCAAAGGTTATCTGCGGGTGCATATTTCTCAAAAGGGAAATAGAAGAGCCAATTGTTGAGGGCTCTTCGGGCCGGTGGAAGGGGAAAGATCCTATGTACGTGGACTTCCGACATGCGAGTTAGGAGGGCTGGGCAGGAAACCACTCATCCAATGCCACATCAACAGTGACATTATCAAGATACGTCACTCTGGGAATATGTCCTTTGGGGATATCCATTTTCTCCTACCAGCAACTACCTAAAGTGCTGAAGGGAAAAGTTCCAAAGTGAATGAGAACCATCCATCTCAATGTGAAATTAAACATGACCGTTGATCTTGATAATTTATTAAGCACATGTTTGGATTAACACGTAACCACAACCTATGGTTATATGGAATACAGGTCCCGAAGTGTTTCTGTGCGAAATTTAACACACATTATAAGAAATTTATCTCAGTCAAGAAGGAACGTTGAACCAGATAGGATTTGGAATTTGTCCTAATTTATATTAAGTAATCCAATACTTTCAATACATTAAAAACATAATAAAAAAACTTAGATTTGATCAACATAAATTAATGAAATAAGAGGCATGGGATCAAGTTAAAAAAAAATCGATCCATACCAGTGATCAATTTATGAAAATCTCTCTCACTAAATTGCAAATCTTTCATGATAATGTATGAATAATAATCAAGAAAAAAAAATGTTATTTTTGTTAATTTAAATTAAGAGGTGTGATGGTACAAATAAAGAGACACAATTCTTCAACTCTCACACTAGTTGGAAAACTATATAAGAAAGAAAAAATGATAAAGAAGAAGTGTCTTTGTAGTCCATATCATAAGATCAAAGAAGAAGCATAGTCGAAGAAGAGGAACCGATGATACTTATGCAGTGAGGGTGGAAGGGAGGAGCAAGGAAGGATTCATATCCTTTACTATATAAGGGATTTGGTGCCTCCTAGGATTCGTTCCCTAAATATAAGGGAGTTGGTGCTTCGTAGGGTTGGTTCCTTAAAGAAAAGGGAGTTGGTGCTTCCTAGGGTTGGTGCCCTAAAAAAAAGGGATTTGGTGCTTCCTATGGTTTGTGCCCTGAAGAAGGGGATTTGTGTCTCGTAGAGTTGGTTCTCTAAAAAGGATTGGTGTCCTTCACTATTCTTTATAAAAACTTGTAATTCTTGTTAATTATATTTATATAATTTATTTTAAATACAATTCCATTGGTGATCTATTGTGGTAATTAATAAAATATCAAAGTAATTGCTAATTGTTGAAAAAGGGTAATATTGATTCACCCCCCCTCTCATTATTTCCAACAATTGGTATCAAAGCGAGTGCATTCAGCACAATCTAATAACTGGAAGGTAGATCCTGAAAGAAATGGATCAACAAGAGGGAATGTCTTCCAACAAAACACCATTGTTCAATGGAGGTGTCTATGCTCTCTGGAAAATAAGAATGAAAATATTCATGTTGGCTCTTGGTTTTGATGTTTGACAATGTGTTGTATATGGTTACAGTGCACCATCCAATTCACCCACAGATACTGTAGGAAAGAAAATCTGCAATGACAACTCAAGAGAAGTTAATGCCATTCTAGGAGGATTGACAAATTCTATATTTGTGAAGGTTATGCATTGTAAGTCAGCTAAGGAAATATGGTACAAAGTGGAAGTTGTATATGAAGGAGATAGAAAAGTCAAAGAAGAAAAACTACAAACCTATAGAACTCAGTTTGAAAATTTGAAAATGAAAGAAGAAGATAACATTGATGAATAGTTTCATAGGGTAGATGAGGTAGTTAATTCAATTAGAGCAGTAGAAGAATAACTTACCTATAAGCCTATTGTACAAAATATATTAAGGTCATTACCTATGACATATCATGCCAAGATTTCTACAATTGAAGATAGGCCAAAACTTGACAAACTCACAATAGATCAACATCATGGAATTTTTACATCATATAAGATGAGAACATGGAATCAAAAACCATAAAAAAAAAAACAACCTTTAAATCATCTCAAACAAAGATGATGCAGGAGAAAAAGATGAATGATGAGTTATTAGATATATCTGATGAAGAAACTTCCAACTTCATAAAGAAACTCAAGAAAGGGACTGGGAAATACAAAGGAAAGATTCCTCTAATATGTTTCAACTGTGGAAAAATTGGACACTTTGCTAATAAATTCCCCTATCCTAAGCAAGAGGAAAGTGATGATGAAATAACCTTAAAAGATCAAAATAAAATCAAAACTAATGATAAAAAGAAGTTCTACAAGAAAAAGAAAATGTTCGTTACCCAAAAAGACAGTATCTCATCCGAAGCAAATGAAGAAGAGGAGCCAAAGATTATATTTCTGGGAATAAAAACTCAAGACGATAATAATTCAAAATATGAAGAAGAAGTGAGCTTCGAAGAAGAATTCCTTCGCATAATTGAATAACTAATAAAAACTAAAAAACAAAACAGGTTAATAAGGGAAGAACTTTTAGAGATTGAAGAAGTTGCTAAATCAATAGAGAAGGAAGTTTCCAAAACCATCAATGAGTTAGAACAATTGATTATTAAGTTAAAAACTCAACTCCAAGAAACCACAAGAAAAGAAGAAATATTGAATAAAGAACTCAGTGAAAAACAACAAATGTGTAAGATATTGGATGATGAAATAGTTCAACTAAAAGGGAAACTAGAAAAAGAAGATTTTCAGTCTAAATTTGAAAACAACTCAAAAATATTGAATAACATTCTTAGCAGTCAGATATCATCAAATGGTAAGAAAAGAGTAGGCATAATCCCTCTATAGAACAAGGAAATGACAAAATCAACTATGTAGATGTTCTTAAGAAACCCATAAATAAAAAAGAAAATAAAACAAGAACAATACCATTTGAAACTATCCAAAATAAACATAAATATGCACCTTCTACTAATGAAAAAGATAATGAGAAGAATAGAATCATCAGAAGGAATCCCTCTAACATAAATCAATATATCTTCTTTGGTTATTGTTATTCCTGCAAAAAATTTGGACATAAAGCAATACACTGTAAAGCTTATAGAGAGTACAATCCAAGAAATGTTCAAAGATATGGAAATAATAAGGATAATGAAAAAAGAAGAAACTATAACTCCTTCTCTCCCTTACAAGAATACAATGTTGAATGTTACAAATGCAACAACTATGGTCATAAATCTAGTGAATGTAGATTTCCCAAATATGATAAAAGGATAAATATTCCCAATAATAAAAAAGTATGGAAGAAAAATAAAACAGAGTGCAATGTAGTCTTGTATGCCAGAAATCAAGGATTTCATTGGTATATAGATAGTGGATGTTCCAAACACATGACTGGATATCAAAGAAAATTTATCAAGTTAAACAATAAAGGAAAATAAAAAGTAACTTTTGTAGATAACATGTCAGCCAAAATACTAGGAAAAGGCGCTGCCAGTTTAAGAAATAACAAAACCAAAGTAGAATATGTACTTCTTGTAGAAAATATAAAATCTAATAACCTAAGTGTAAGTCAGACATGTGATCAGGGTCACATACTTAATTTTGATTCTTATAAATGTGATATCAGAAAAAGGACACTGGAAAGCTAGTAGCAGTTGCACCAAGAACTTCTAGCAATGTATACATCCTTAATATAGATGAAGGAGAAAAATGTTGTTTAAGCCAAGTAGATGAAAGTTGGATATGGAATAGAAGTTTGTGATATTTAAGCTTTGACAACTTGATCAAAGAAAATGAGAAAGAGGAATTTAGGGATGTACCAAAAGTTATTAAGCCTTCATACTCTATTTGTAAACATTGTCAAATAGGAAAGAAAATGAGAGTTAGGTTCAAAACAAAAGAGAATTCCATAACAAAACCATTACAACTTATTCACATAGATCTATGTGGATCTACCAGAACTAACATTACTTATGGTGAACAATATTTTATGTTAATTGTTTATGATTACAAAATATTAACCTGGGTATACTTTCTAAAAGAAAAATCAGAAGTATTTGAGAAGTTTAAAACATACAAAGCCCTTGTAGAGAATGAAATAGATCTCAAAATTAAATTTCTGAGATCAAACAATGGAGGATAATTCACCTCTAAAAATTCCATTCAATTATGTGAAAATCATCATATCAAAAGATAGTTTTCATCTCCCAAGACTCCTCAATAGAATGGTATGGTAGAAAGGAAAAACAGAGTAGTTCAAGAACCTGCAAGAACCATGCTAAATGAAGCCAAGATTCCAGAGAAATTATAGAGAGATGCAATATACACAAAAGTCCACATACTTAATCAATATCATTTGAGACCCAACCATGAAAAAACCCCTGATGAACTATGGTTTGGCAGGACAACATCTGTAAAACACTTTAGAATTTTTGGAAGTAAATGTTACAATAAGAGTTCAAAAGAATCATCCTGAAAGTCATATTATTGGAGACAAAAATAAAGGAGTGGAAACAAGAAGGAAACTCTCTTTTGAATCAGAACAAGCAATTGTATCCCTGATAGAACCTAAGTCATTTAAAGAAGCTAGAAAACGTAAAGATTGTATAAAATTAATGAATGAAGAACTAGACCAAATAGAGAAGAACCAGACTTGGGAACTACTTCCAAGACCCAAGGACAAGAATGTGGTAGGAACCAAGTGGATCTTCAAGAACAAACTAAATGAAAATGGGGATATTATAAATAACAAATCCATATTAGTTTGCAAAGGATATTTCTGAGTGGAAGTTATTGATTCTGAAGAGACTTTCGCTCCAGTAGCAAGACTTGAGGCCATCAGAATGTTCTTGGCATTTGCATTCTTCATAAATTTAAAAATCTATCAGACGTATGTCAAGCCATCATTCCTTAATGGAACACTAGAAGAAAAATTCTATGTTGAGAAACCAAAAGAATCCATGTTAACATAAAATCAGGACTATGTGTGCAAGCTAAAAAAGGCCTTGTATGGTCTTAAATAAGTCCCCAGAGCATGGTTCTCAAGGCTTGATCAATACCTGCAAAAAAAAGGATATAAGAGAGGGACTACTGACATCAACTTATACAAAAAAAATGAGGATCAAAACATGATTTTTGTGGTGGTATATATAGATGACATCATATTTGGAAGTAATATTACTACACTAAGAAGAAATGTTACAACCAAAATGCAAGAAGAATTTGAAATGTCTATGCTAGGAGAACCTCCATTCTTCTTATGTTTACAAGTAAATCAAATAGAAAATAGAATATTCATTTCCCACTCCAAATATATAAATGAAATGCTAAATAAATTCCAAATGGAAGACAATAAACCTATGAGTGCTCCCATGGCCACTTGATGTAAGATAATCCTAGAAGATGGCTCACCAAAAGTGGACCAAACGATGTACAAATCAATGGTTGGAAGTTTTCTCTATTAAGAAAAAACAAGACCTAACATCATACAATATATAGGACTCGTGGGTGTTGGTGCAAAATTGATCAGACCGGGGTCCTTCTCAAGTTACCAACAAAAGGTGTCGATGTAGTCTAGTGCCCTAGAATTTTCATCTTCCTGGGAGGGAAGAAATCTCACCCGAAGTGAAACCAATATGAATGGGATAGGGAAGGGTAAGGAGAATACTCAGATAGGTCTCCAAAGTATCAACATTCAGATAATTCCTGCGCAAGATAGCTTAAATATGTTGCAGTCCTAAACATTTCCTAACTAAGAATGGATAAAATAGAGTTGATTTGACATTCACATGTAGGCTATAACCATTTAATCATATCATACATAAAATATAACATAGCATTCACTAGATTCACAAGACTAAGTACAAAATATATCTTGAAGAAAATTTGGGTCTCCTACTGTATTATCATATAACATGTTTCTTCTCAAATTGCAAGATCAGGTTGAGTTAGAGATACAATTGGTCATGCCAAAGATAATCAAAAAATTCTCTATACTATTGTGACACAAGGTTATTTCATTCCCTTGATCTTTCCAACACTAAAATATTACATGACTCTATTAAATTATCAGTTTGGTTTCTAACCGAGATCTCTTGACTTAGCTAATAACAATAGTAAGAGTAACAATAATGACTCTAGCAACCCTTTTAGAATCATATTGATCCCATATATGTATATTATGATCCAGTCTTTCTGGTTTAGAACCTAAGAGTTCTCTCTTCTTATTGATTGGGTTTCAACCTCTTTCTCCCAAAACTGGCGTTGCACTATCCTTCCAAATTTTTTATGTTCTAACTTTTTCTTGTTGCACATTCCTTTTTATCTACTTTATGTTCCTTCCTTTGGTCAGTTGTCTGAATCAAAAATAGCTTGCACAAATTCTATTTATCAAAACGAAGTTATCGAATATCTTGCACAAATTCTATTCATCAAAATGAAGGGCCCAACAGGATCCAACCACAATCCTTGACTTGACCTGAGTCAATTCTTTATCTCTTTCATGGCCTCTAGTTTGGCTTGTTGTTTTTCATTTCCTTCTTCTTCCAGGTTGCTTCCACTTCCATATTGGGTTGGTTATTCTTTATCTCCTTCAAACGAAGGTCCCAATTTAGGTACCAGTTTCGGGTCTTTTTTCTTGACTTCCTCAAAGTTCTCAACTTTGTCCTGCCACTTCTTGGAAAGCACTCAAGCTTCAGAAATAAACTACTGGGTTGTGCCTATGGTGAAATCTTCTATTTTGTATGCAACAAGGGAATTCCATTCTGAGTCAGCTATAGCATCCACTTGATGCATTTGTAGGTAAGATATTTGGATGACTTGTCAAAACTCTCGGAAATATTTATTGGCCATTGTCTGAGCTTCAAATGGTGCATTCAGATCATTATCCACTTGTTGAATTTCAACAAATTTCAATTGTTGTTCCAACGGATCCAAGGCTTTGGATGCTTCCTCATTGAGGGATTGGATCTTTAAGAGAAATTATTCGAGTGTCTGGTTGCGTCGTGAGATTACTTTCATCCAATTGTTGATCTCTTTGAAAATTGTAATGCACTCTGTAGTATTTTTATGCAATGTTATTCTGACATTTTTTCCTTCCAGAACAACCTTTTCCAACTGTTCCTTTAGCTTGCAGGCTTGTAATTCAGCTTCTTGTTTTATTTCCTGCAACTGTATTTCAAGATTTTCAGATTGTTCTGCCAACTCAGTCCAGGATACTTGAACCAATTCAATATGTTATGCTGGTTCATTTGTTGCGTTGGATTATGGCAGCTGAGGTGCTATCTTTATGAATGTAGTCCAGGCCTCTGTTATCTTTTCCTTTACTTTTTATACTTTCTACTCTTCTTGAATCTTAAAATTCTCCTCATGCGTTCTTCATGTTTGCGCCAGGAGTCCTTCTTTATTCCAGAAGTCATATTCCCTTTCTTCCTACTGGATCCTTTCCTCTAATTGCTTGGTAGAGGCTCTGATTAGGCCTACTAGTTGCAGCATTGGAAAGGAGCGAACTCTCCAAATGTAAGAGTGGCATCTAGGGGTAGTCTATATTGAAGCAGAATTCCACTAGCCATGGAATGTTCCGAGGGTGTATCCACTTATTATTCTCCTGGAGATGGACCTTCCAATTGTTGTGCAAGTATGGTATTCATAGCTATTCGAAGTATAGGGAGAACCTTTGTATTTTCCAAGAAACGTTGTAGTAGCTCTGCACATTGCTATGGATTATGGAGTACTGGATCCATCTGTTCTTTCAGTGATGTTGTGCTCTGTCCTAATGGTGCTTGAAATTTAGTTTGAACCGGTTGTGTTCATGTCTCTGTAGGTAGCGAAACTTCTAGAGTCTCTCTTTTGAGAATTGGAATCTCAACACTAACCGTTGAGAGAGGAATCTCAGTGACTAGAACATGCAGTGTTGGAGTAAGTAGTGGGACTTATGATTGTGGAATTTCTATCAAAGTCAAAGTGACCAGAATGGGTATACTTAGAGAAAATGGCTGGCTCAAGGCTGTAGTAGTCAAGGTAGGTGGTTCTTCCACATTATAAGAGGGTTCATGGATATCTATTTGCATTGGTTCGGACGAAGTGGGTTGGGAGGGAAAGGTGGTGTCTTGTGGTGGATATGGGGATTTCTCAGTAATGGGGGTAGTGTATGCAGTGGCGTCTCGTTCAGGGTCATCTGTGATGTTAATCATAGTCTGTGTAGCACGAGTGGTGGCCCTGGTGCGAGATAGAGCCATGGATATTAGTTGTGGATTTATAACCTTTACAAGGGAAACACCTATCTTGGGTTTCTTTATGGATACATCCCCTATAAATGAAGCAAGAAGGATATCATTGATATCCTTACCTAATAGCATGACATGTTCAGGGAGCTGCGAAAACAATGGCAATGTCCTCTTCTTCCACTCCAGGGGTTGCTCTTCCTCTTCTTCTTATGAATCCATGTTAAGCCCTAAATAGTGGCTCATTACCCCTTAATTAGGGCATATTACATTATTAATGTTATTTTATTTATGTCGGATTTAGTCCATTAGTTGTAATTATACCTCCTAATCTCTTATATATACCAAGGAGACATTTTCATTTGGAATCGTCTTGTATTTGGACATTTGTGTGGGAATAAGTAGGTTTCCCCCTCGAAGAGGCTTATTATCTGAATTTCTCTCTTTTTCAAGGCGTTGAGTACTTATTATGAGGTTTTTGTATGCTATATTGATATTTGGTTCCTAACATATGGTTTCAGAGCTCAAGGTCTTAGGGTTTCACTGCTACATCTGAAACACCTTGGAATTTTAGCTATAAATTGTTTTCTACAATGATTCAAAAGGAAATCATTGGGGGATATTTAGTAGACGGATCAGGGTATGTTGGGTTAAAATTTTAGTTCTTGAGGTCTTATATTTTCAGAGATACAACCTTTGTAAGATAGAGTTCTGGAATCATCCTGAATTGAGTCATTGCAGAATTTTCGCTATAAAATTGTTTCTGTAATGATTCAGACCTTGAAATCTGGAGGATATTCACCGAAATTAGTAAGGTATCTTTAGTAGATATTTCTGTTTCTGGGTCATCTTAAATTTGTAGATACACCCCGTGGAAGATAGGGTATCTGACAAGTCCTATTGACTAGTCTCAAGAAGGTGTTTCGGGTAAAATAATCATAACTTCTTCCTTGAGTATCCAAATTGAGTGAGACCAATTGCATTGGATAGTGTACAGCCGGTAGTAGTTCTGGTACGAGTTTCAAAATTTTATATCAACTGAGATCTCCTAGAAAGGCCTAAAATCAGCAAGTTGTGGGAAAGTTGCTGTAAATTCCACTTGGCACATCCAATTTTGATTAGACTTGTGGCATTGTAGAGAAGAAATATCAGAGAGATACAAAAAAGAAAATTTCAAACTCAGAAGGGCCAAAATTTTGGAGATACAATAAAAGGAAAATTTTCTAGAAGAACCACCTCAAAATCAAGGTTTAAAGTGATACTTGGCCAACATGCCACCAAAAAAAGGAACTTCTACACCCAATAAGCCTCCAGACAATCCTACTTCGATTCTTGATGAAGGTGAAGAAATGTGTAGGGACATAAATGATTTACAAAAGAAGACAGTAACAAAATATGAACTACAAGAGATGATGGATTCAACAAAAGCTAAGTTGGAGGCAATAAATACTAATATGGATGGTTTAAAAGGGGAGATCATGGAAGTATTGAAAAATTTCCTAATAGAGAGGACACCTGAAAGTGAAAATGTATCCCATGAAATTCATGATGAGGACACAAGGAAGGTGAATCAAGAATGGAGAAACTCCA
>SNQJ01S0002190.1:330482-343469 GCA_010110895.2 Picea sitchensis
ATCACCAAAGTACTATGGCCCTTATAAGGTGTTGCAAAAGATTGGTACTATGGCATACAAATTGGAGTTGCCTGCATCTTCACGAGTACACCCAGTTTTCCATGTTTCATGCTTAAAGATGGTTATAGGTGACAAGATCCCAGTTCAAACTATATTTAAATAACTTGATGAGGAAGGAAAAATCATATTGGAGCCTGAAGCCATCATTGACACAAGAATTCACTAGCTGAGGAATAGATCCATTTCAGAGTATCTCATTAAATGGAGGAAACTAGCGGTTGAAGATTCCACTTGGGAAGATGAGTCTTTTATACAGAAGCATCCGTAGTTACTCAAGCGTTGCAGACAACACTTGTATCAAGAGGAGGGGGCATGTTAAGCCATAAATAGTGGCTCATGACCCCTTAATTGGGCCATATTACATTAGTAATGTTATTTTATTTATGTCATCTTTAGTCCATTAGTTGTAATTATACCTCCTAGTCTCCTATATATACCAAGGAGACATTTTCATTTGGAATCATCTTGTATTTGGAAATTTATGTGGGCATAAGGAGGTTTCCCCCTCGAAGAGGCCTATTGTATGAATTTCTCTTTTTTTCAAGGCGTTGATTACTTATTCTGAGGTTTTTCTATGTTGTACTGATATTTGGTTCCTAACAATCCATTGACATTTGGACTTTCTACTTCTGCTTTGTTGTTCCTGAACTCAACCCTTCTTATTCTTCCTGGACCTTTTTCTTCAAAATCTCCAGTGGGATAGGTAGTTCATACATGACTTGTCAGGATTGCGCTTAACTTCATTCAATGACATGGATTATTTGTCAAAGGCTTCTTCGTGAAGATAGAAGGGTAGTGGCATCATGTGGAAGTCCTTAGTCTTCGCATACCTTAGCCAAACGAAAGTATAGTGGAAATTTATCTGAAATTCTATATTCCATTTGTTTATATTTAGCAGCTCATGTGGTATGCGCAACCACTGAGTTGCGTCTATGAGTTGATTGTACTACTTTAGGAGTGTCGCATTATTGAACTCCATGTTCTCCGAGTCTGACCTTGAATGCCAATGTTCAAATATGTTTGCTAGGAGCCCCTTATATGTAGGTGCTAACTGTCTTCCTATGGGTTACCGCCATTTCCACATTGAAAATGAAATGAGTAGGTAGTCGTAGGTGAAGGTTCCTCCTTTATCCTGAGCTTCCCCACAAGCAATGAGGATCTCCTCTAACAAGTAGCTGCACCAATTAAACACTGTTGCATTTGCGCAAAAGTTTGCTACTGAGAGAGAGTATAAAGTACATTCTCCCTTATAGTATGAGTGCATAACCTTACTTGCAATCACGTAACATGATGTTTGGACCATATCTGTTAGAATTGGCCCAATTTTGGTTGTGTGTTTTCCCCTCTGGGTGTGGAATTTCTCATATAGGATGACTTAACCCTTATTTTTTCCATGCTTACCTGGGCCTTGGAATCCTTTAGATATGTCCTTGCCCTCAAGGGACAATCCAGTGAACTGCTGGATGTCCTCTGCATGAATTGGATATCTCTTATCGATCCATAAGCTCTTGTCGTGCACCTAACTAATCAGAAACTTAGTGCACCATGCAACCTCACTAGTGTTCCCAAATACTGGTAGATCCCTGAGGTTCATAATGGTGGAATTAAACAAGTTGATGAAGTCCAGCTTTGGGAAAAAATAATTTCCCCCCATTATGTCTAGAGAAAAGTCCCAGAACACACTAATATTCATTTGAGGAAATAATATTTGGTGAGTTAGGTCGAGTTCAAGGAGTATTTATTTCTCGACCTTTCCCTTAACATTTCCCATGACCTCAACCCGGGGATCATATGGTTCATATGGAATTTCCTCTTTCAGATTCGAACTTCAACCTCCTCCTACTCTTGGCATGGTGGCTATGTATTGCTGGAAAACTAGAATAACTTAGTTGGGGTTGGGGTTGTGACTGGTGAGAGGAGTACTTCACAGATTAGGATAGGTATCTCAAAAACAAAAGATAGCTCAGACGAAAAGTATGTCTCACCCGTGATTTTGCGAGATCTCATAAACGAGATAACTAGAGATATCTGTAATCACTCATAAAGACACTCATCATTAGGAAAACAATGCAATATGAGGCTCCGGCGTTCAACGATACTGATAACAGGGTAAAATACCTAAGGTGATATTGGCATTAATGAACGGACTAACAAGGACATGGTCAACCTGATGGGATTACCGTTTTAACGATTGAAAATCCTGGTGGGGATATTGATGGAATCCATGCATATCGTGCTTTTATGGCTTGAAGGAACGTTTTGACAGGTTATTGTATCTACCATAAAGGGTATGAATGGACATGATGCATATGGTACATGGCTATGATACAGTTCAAATTTTCCCCCCTCTGACCACAATGAGTGTCTCTGTCATGTTTAATGACTTTATTTAATGTAAGGGTGGCTCTTCTGACCCTAGACGACCAAGTAAGATTTTTTCGCAGAAGCAACACTTAGACAGAGAAAAAACATATGTCATTGTGCCACTATGCACACTTCAATGTTATTAAATGAATTAAATAAATTACAGAAAATCAAAATCTAACTATTGTACATGCTTCCTTGGACTGGAGAAATAGTCCTTTTGTTCAATTATGATAAATGTAAGGCTTCAGGAGAGCGCCATTCACCCAACATGGTCGAACGATACCATCCAGTTGCACTAGCTTGACTGCACCAAAGTGTTAGATTTATGTAACTATAAATGGGCCCAACTAGTGCATGCGCAACTTGCCTGAATGTTTATGATACTAGCTATCGTAGAGTAGTACCTTATCCCCTTGTGTAAATATTTTGAACTCAATGTACTTGTCATGCCAAGTTTTCTTTCTATATTTCTCAACTGACTGATGAAAATATGATTGAAATCTCGCTTCCTCAAGTTCCTGCAAATCTACAATCCTTTGTGCAATTGATTTGTCATCTGTCATGTGTTTAGCCTATGCAATATAGAGACTAGGGGTGATAAAATCTGCAAGTACAACATATTCTTTCCCATAAACCAACTGAAATGGTGTATACCTATGTATCTTATTTGTGGTAGGCCTATAATCCCACAAGACTATTGGAACTCTATCATCCCAGTCTTCCATATTTGCGTAAAATACTTTTGTCAGTCCTCTTTCCATAAGTTTATTGAATCCCTCCACTGTATCGTTAGCTTGTGTATGATAGGGACTGTTCTTATGGTGTTGTATAAGGAATTATGTTGTCAATGTTGTAATTATGTTGATGATAAAGTGACTACCTTGATCACCGGTCAAGCTTCTAGGACATCCAAACCGAGTGATGATGTTTTAAAAAATAAATCTAGAATCTATATCTGTTGAACACTCTTGAATTTCCTCTTCTTTAGACCATATTTTCAGGTAATATTTTTCGGTAATGATGTATATGGCCTTTGAATTCTTAGCCTGTAGGTTGTTTGGTCCAATAAAGTCAACAACCCACTTCTCAAATGCTTGAATTGCTCGAAATAGATGAAGGGGTGATTGATATCTATGCGATGGATTCCCTACTCTTTGGAAGGTATCACCAGATCTAACATAAGCTTTAACGTCTTTAAATAATTTATCCCATTATAATCCAGCTTAGAGTACCTTCTGTGTGGTAGCTTAACCTCCAAAATTTCCTCCCGCAACTCCATTATGGCATTCCCACGAGATATTTTTCATTTCATGGTTCAAGACACATCTCCTGAGGATGTTGTCTAGTCCCAAATTGTAAAGTTGTCCCACAATCAGTTGATACTCTGTTGTGCGAACCACCATATGTCATTTTTGGGTTGCAGAGTAAGTTTCTAGGCAGGTCCTTCTACTGAGGAAGATAACAATGTCTTCAAGATACTCTAGAATAACCTCAATTTAGAACATGTGCACATCTAGGAGTTGATCATATACTCCTCCATTGATTTCCCCTGATTCCAACCTAGAAAGGTGACTTGGACCTACATTGCATCTTCTAGGTTTGAAAATAACTTTGAATGAAAACTGCTGAAAGAGTAGTAGCCACCTGCAAATACTTCCTTCAAGTACTGGTTTATTGATTATGTAATTCAACGCAATGTGGTCAATAAAAAAATTGAAATGAGAGGCTAACAAATAGTGTCTAAACTTTTGTAATGCATAAATCATATCTAGACCTTCCCTTTTAGTGGTTTTGTAGTTGCGTTCAGCTTGAGAAATATTTCTACTGGAAAAATAGATAGGTTGTTCCATATTTCCTTCCCCTGGTTTCACTAAAATGCCCCCCAAGGCGATTCCTGATTTATCCACATGTACATGGAATTCAATTTCCCAATTGGGAAATATCAATATAGATGCAATACTTAGTTTTTCTTGGAGGATGTTGAATGCTTTTTCACATTTGAGTGTCCATCGAAATATTTCAGACTTCTAGAATAATTTTTCTAGAGGTTGGGTGATAGTTGCATATCTTCTAATAAACCTACGGTAATATCCTGTATGTCCTAGTGTATAGCACAACAATTTTTCACTTGTAGGTGGTGGCATGTTCAGAATGACCACAACTTTAGATGGGTCTACCAAGACTCCTTCTCAACATACAATATGGCCTAATAGATTTCCATGTGGTATGTAGAAGATACAATTTCTTAGATTTAGAGATATCTTCAATTTGTGACATCTATCAAACATTAAACGGAGTATCCCTACATATTCCTTTAACATGCTATATACTATCCAATCGTCCATGTATACCTCTACAAACTTATGGATGAACTCTCAAAATGTTGTTATTACGATTCAAGAGAATAATGCGGTGGAATTCTTTAAGTCAAAGGGCATTACATTGTAAGCAAATGTTCCCCACTCATTTATGAATGTGGTCTTCTTCTTGTCATCCTCTGCAAGTATGACTTGGTGATATCCCGAAAATTCATCTGTAAACAAATAAGATTCCTTTCCCGGAACCTGATCTAACACTTCCTCACTGAAAGGTGGTGGAAACAGATCATGCACACATGCAGAATTCAGACTTCTGTAGTCCACACAGAACAAAGGTCTTATGTATCCTTCTTGCTCTGGGAAACTATGGAGCTAATCCACTATGCTTCTTCGATTGGGAAAATAAGTCTTTCTGCAAGCATTTTTTCTACTTCATTTTTGACCTTTTCCTTTATTTTAGGATTAAGGAGGTATGTTCTGTGATTTATAGGTTTTGAGTCATGTTTTAACTTGATTTTGATTTCTCCCATGGCTCCTTTTATACCTTTCATTTTAGAGAATGTTTTCGGAAACAAGTCCTCAAACTCCCGCAACAAGATGTGGACTTCATTCATAGTTTTCTCATCCTAGTAATATCTTATGGAAGTTGTCTTAGGATTCTTTGTACTCCCTATATTGACTTTTTGCAACTTTAGTGGATAGTTATAGGAGCTACAGGTGTGACTAGGTATAGTATCTTGAATCTCTCTACTTCCTTCAATTTCTTTAATAGTTAAGTTTCTAAGTTCTTCTAAGTCATCGTATTTTTCTAGGTCTTTATTAACTTTACAACAAGATACAAGTATCTTATCATATTCAAGACTTGGACTAGACTAAATAAATTGAACATGGTCAACACATACTACTGGGATTGATCTCTATTTGCAAATATCAGTAAAAATAATTTCTTAGATCCTTTGAAGGCCTGTGTTAAGCTCAGGGTACTTACTTGTGAAGGAGAAGTCATTGCAAAATTGGTCTTGTAAGGTCTACCAACAACTTTTTTCTCTTCTGGTCTCCTCATGTATGTACCATGATTTTCAGATTGGACCCAGGGAGTGGAGAAATACCTAAACCCATAGGTGAGAGGGTACTTTCGTAACTTGCCACTATTTTAAACACTGCTCAATATGCACTTTAAGGTCAGACCGTCCATCGAACAATTGCACATCTCGAAAATATATATTAATCTCTTATTTCATTTGATCCCTACCTTTGAATCAACATCGGATGGCTTGCTTTGCATCTTCTCATTCCATAATCAAGGCTCTATGACTGGCTCACCATCTAGCGGCGGTATCTTGGAAGGCTAAGCAAGAACTGAAATCCTTTGATCCGCTGCTATTTTATCCTCCGTGATGGAAAGAAAATTGTGTACCTTTGAGGTACCATCATATGTTGGGTGTTCTATGATCTTGGTTCAAATCCATCTCGTTGTTCTAATATTTGTGTACCATCTTGAGAATAATTCGTATGAGCTTTATTTCCAACTTTCAAATGCTAATTTTGAATCGTCGTCAATAGATTGTATGATTCTTTGTCTTACCAATCCATCTGCAGTGGGATTTATGTAATTTGGTCTCATTCTTTTTGTTATGGTGTATAATTGATCAAAAGCCTCTAATTCCATATTGTTGTCCACTGGTTCAGTGTATCTAGGCCCTAAATATGAATCTAAGGGTTGAACTATGTTTATCCCATCCGCTTCAAATATCATGGTGTCCCAATTTAGAGCAATGATAGCATAGTTTTCGTATGCCCAATCAATTCCGAGTAGAGTAGGGTAGGGATCCTTATCTCCCATGATTTCAATTACATCGAAACCGGCTATGGTTTTAACTCTCACAACATCTATTTCTACATTTTCAAACCTTCCTACTGGGAAAATGCAGTATTGGTTTTCCATTCTCAACTGGATTGGGGAATACACTAACTTAGGTTTTCCCAAATCTTCTGAGGTATTTTTGGGTAAGAAGTTGAAATCAGATCCCAAATATAGCATGACATCTTTGATTTCAAAATCATCTAGTTGGGATTCTAACCTAAAATGACTCTAGCCAAGATGACTCTATTTTGAGATTCTATCCAAGATGACTCTAACCCGACAAAGACTTACAATAACTTGCTGAAATACACCTTTGATATGCTGCATCTTTATCACTGATGTGCTCCTCTATTGCTTCACCCTCAACCTGCATATGAAAACTGTGTTGCAGAATTGTATTGAAGAGAGGGTTTGACCTCTTCTTATATAGGCTGAAGAGGGGAAGAGGGGAAGCTCAAAATAGTAACCTGATTTCATGCATTAAACATAACTCATCTTCATGTTTAGTTCGAACTTAGAACTAGACTTGTGATTGGTTACAACTCAAATTTACACTTTAGTTCGAACTCAAAACTAGACTTGAGATTGGTTACAACTCAGCATTACACTTTAGTTCGAACTTAGAACTAGAATTGAGACTGACATGCTTTAGTTCGAACTTAGAACTAGACTTAAGACTTTAGTTGCAACTCAACATTACACTTTATTTATAAAGTAGAACTAGACTCAAGACTTTAGTTGCAAATCAACATTACACTTTAGTTCTAAAATAGAACTAGACTCAAAACTTTAGTTGCAACTCAACATTACACTTTAGTTCTAACATAGAACTAGACACGGGACTTTAGTTACAACTCTTGACAAGGCAATTCAAAATTCTCTTCATCGTGGATAATGTTTACATGTTCCAATGCACTAGATCAATACAATTACATCATTTGCAATATTATAAATATCGTTTGTTTCTAGCTCATAGGAGTTTTATATTCAACCTAACTTTTGCTATATTCCTTGACTTTTTCTCATGGCTCACAATGTTTGACTAGGCTCACAGAGGTTGTATGTTCCCCCTGAATTTTGCACTAGTCTGTCTATGATCACATAGGTTGTACGTTCCCCCTGACTTTTGTGTTAGTCTGTCTATTCTCACAGAGGTTGTATGTTCCCCCTGACTTTTGCACTAAACTGTCTATTCTGACAGAGGTTGTACGTTCCCCATATCTTTTGCATTAGACTCACATAGAATCTCGTTCGTACTGACTTTTCATTTGACTCACAAAGGTTGTGCGTTCCCCCTGGATTTTGTCAATGCCTCATAAGATTGGTTGATTCTCCAAATATCCCTGGCTAGCCTCAGGGTGGCCCATATGGCCTCTCATTGGAGAATTATTGTCAATGCTGCCAAATTTAACACTCCCTCTTAGTGAGGGAGTCATTCTTAGCCACACCAATCTTGCCTCTCAGCTGCACAAACTATCTTGAGGTGAGAGGCTTGGTCAGGATATCATCTACCTTCTTTCTTGTGGCTATGTACTGTAACTTTATAGTTTTTCTCTCGACCAAGTCTCGGATGTAGTGGTACCTCATCTCAATATGTTTTGAACTGTCGTGAAACACCGGGTTTTCTGTTAATTTTATGTAACTTTGATTATCACAGTGAACCATTGTCGTCTCGAGCTTGTCACCAAACAACCCAAAAACCAATTTTCTAAGCCATATTGCTTCCTCACTAGCATCACTTGTTGCAATGTACTCAGCCTCTGCTGTACTCTGTGAAATGGATCCATTCTTTTGGCTTGACCAAGAAATCATAGTGGATCCTAAAATGAAGCAGTATCTGGAAGTACTCTTCCGATCCACTGGGCTTCCTACCCAGTCAGCATCTGCATACCCATGCAAAAATAAACCACCACTGGATGTATATCTCAGATCATAAGTAATGGTCCCTCTAAAATATCTCAAGATGTGCTTTGCCACCACCCAGTGTCTCTATCTTAGTTAAGTCATTAACTGACTCATTACAATCACTGCATAGGATATATCTGGCCTAGTGTGGATCATGTACATCAATGATCCAATCAACTGCCTATACATGGTGGGATTCACCAAATCTGAACCTGTATCAGAATCATGTAGCTTCCTCAGGTTGACAACCATCGGATTAGACATAAATTTGCAATCCATCATACCAAGCCTCTTTAGTACATCCACTGTTTATTTTCCTTGTGCCAGAAATATCTCGCCCTGTCCTTGCCACACTTCCAATCCTAGGAAATAATGCATCAAGCCTAAGTCTTTCATCTCGAATTCTGAGGTTAGATCCCTCTTACACCAGGCTATTATCCCTTCATCTCATGTTAGAAAGAGATCATCAACATATAGGATTAGTATAATAGGTTGATTACCTCTTACCTTGAAGTATAGATTTGCATCAACATCACTTTTCTGAAAGCCGAGGCTTTTAAGAAAGCCATCAATCCTTTCATACCAAACTCTGGGAGCCTGCTTAAGACCATACAAGGCCTTCTTTAGCTTGCATACATGAGTACCTTTGTTATGCAATATAAAACCATCTGGATGTTCCACAGAGACCTCCTGTGCAATATTTCCATTCAATAATGTTGTTTTTACATCCATCTGATGTAGCTTCCAACCCAGTATGGAAGTTAAAGAAATAATAGCTCGAATGGAGGTATACCTGGCTATAGGAGAAAAAGTCTCTTTGTAGTCGATTCCTTCTTTCTGAGTGAATCCTTTGGCTACAAATATTTCTTTGAACTTTTCCACACTTCCATCAACTACATGTTTGATCTTATAGTTCCACTTGGAAGAAACCACTGATTTGTCTTTTGGCCTTGACACAAGGTCGCAAACATTGTTCTTTATAATAGACTTGTATTCCTCAAGCATGGCATCCTTCCATACTTGTAATTTATTAGATTCTTCAAATGAGGAAGGTTCAACATCACTAATGATGCTCATCAGTGCAACATAGCCTTTGAACCTATGAGGTCTCTTCCTTTCCCTGAAAGTTCCTTTGGGAGCACATATCCTTTCTACTTCCTACATTATTTCTTTAAGCCACCCTGGATTCCTTTTGGCTGGAGGTTCTTCAAGAGTTCTTTCTAACACTTCAGCAGGTTCTAGGGGCTCATTACTTGGCCATTCATAAGGTTCCTCCCTCTAATCATATGATTCTTCATTTTCAGAAGAGGGTGAAGTTGGTTGAACTACTTTTGAATCCTGTTGAAGCTCTCTGGATTTATTAAATGAGGATTCCTCATGGAAAGTCACATCTCTTCTTATCTCTATTTTCCTCTGACCTGGTACATAAATATTGTAATCCTTGGAGTTCTCACTGTACCCCAAAAAAACCCCTTTCTTTCCTGAGGGTTCCATCTTTGTCCCCTTTTCGTTAGGGACATGAATATACATAGGACATCCAAATATCCTTAGATGCCCTACTTCAGGTTTGATCCCTAAGAAAACCTCTTCAGGAGTCTTGTCCTTCAAAATAGCATGTGGACACTTGTTCTGAATATACACAGCAGTGGAGGTAGCTTCTGCCCATAAAGAATTTGGCATATCCTGGTCAAACATCATCGCTTTCGCTGCCTCACAAATAGTCTTGTTTTTACTCTCAACAACACCATGTTGTTGAGGGTTATATGGCATGGTCAACTGTCTCTTGATTCATGCTGATTTGCAGAAATCCTCAAATTGAAGAGATTCAAACTCTCCTCCATTGTCTGTTCTAAGGATTCTGATGTGTTTCCCTGTCTACTTTTCAATAAGGGCTTTATACTCTTTGAATTTATCAAATGTGTTACTTTTATCTTTAAGAAAATATATCCAACATTTTCTTGAGCATTCATCAATAAAAATGACATAATACAAACAACCACTGAGTGAGGGAGATAGAATGGGACCAAATACATCAAAATGAATCAAATCTAAGATGTTGTGAGCTCTGTTGTCACTACTAGGAAATGCTTTCTTTATATTTTTACCTAGCATGCATCCCTTATAGATTTCATTTTTACTAAGAGAAATAGAGGGCATGCCACATACTATGTTTTGTAGATATAGAAGATATTTGTAATGAATATGTCCAATTCTTATGTGCCACAACTCGCTGGAGCTAGTTGCATCATGAGCCAATGCCTGAACTAACTATCCTGACACGACATATAGTCCTCCACTGCGAGTTCCAATGGGTTCTGTTGTACTTAAGTGGCTACCTTTAGCCCATAGTAGTGCCTTCCTATCCTTGAAGATCACCCAATATCCCTTGTCCTCAAGGGTTTCAACTTATAGTAGATTATTCTTGAGCCGTGGAACATATAATACTTCATCAACATGAAGTCTAGCCCCAGATTCCAATCTGAAGGGGAAAGAGCCTACTCCCTCTATCTTGTAACATTTTTCATCCCCAAGCTCGACCTTCTCTGCAAAATATTTTGTCTTTAAATCTGAGAGGATATCCTTGTACCCTGTCATGTGCTTTGATGCACCACTATCTACTAATAAAGTTTTCGGCCCCGTGGAAACTAAACTGGATAAGGAAGAAACCAAATAATATTCTTTCCTATTTTCTTTCTCATTAGAAGGAATTTTTTTATTTCTTTTGGATCCATCATCCTCAGCAGTTGAGGCATGATGTTTCCCTTTCCTAGGATATTTCTTTCTAAACCAACAATCTTTAGCAAAATGACCCAACTTATTAAAAGTAAATCATTTAATCTTAGATGTATCAATATTCTTGATTTTGAATGTACCTTTGGTGTTTGGCTTCCACTGAGAGCCTTTCTGGAAAGTGCCTTTCTTCTTTCCCTTCAATCTTGATGCTAAATTTGAGTGCTCTTCTTTTGTTGGCTCACTCCTGGTAGTTGTGCGACTCTCCTCCTGGAGGAAATCATGCCATAGCCTCTCAAATGTGGGTTGAATCTCTCTCCCACTTACACTGGATAATAAGGTCTCCCATGAAGAAGTAAGACCATAAAAAATGGTCTGCACTAAATCATCATCATCCATTGTCACCCCTATGGCCAAAAGACGATCTCTGATCTGAGCTATCTTGGAATAGAAAGATGTCACTGATTCACCTTTATCCATCTTCAAATACTTAAGCTTTTTCTTAAGTATCCTCTTCTGACTTGGAGCCTATTTCTCATACAGATTCACCAAGTTATCCATATAGTCCTTAGCAGTCATCAACGAATTCATTACAGGCATTATACTGTCTTTGACTAAGTCAAAGATGATTCGCTTGGCCTTTGCTTGACTCTTCCTGAAGGTCATTCTTCATGCATTATTCATTGGTTCCTCCACCACTCTGGTCACATACTACTCAAGATCATGCTCCTGCAAGATATTTGTTATTCAAAGCTTCCACACATTGAAGTTGGCAGCTCCTTCGAGCCTATCCTCGTCCCTGACTAAAATGAAGGATGCCATGGACCTCACACTGTAAACTTAATCAAGATTTCCTCGACCTGTGTGTACCTTCTGTTGCACTTCAACATGTTTAACACACCCTAAGCTCTGATACCATGTTAAATTATGAGATTGATTTTTTATGTGGATTAATTATTTTATTTTCTTCAATACTTTGATTCCATCTTAATATACTTCAACAATTCCAAATCATAATCAAATAGTAATAAATATGTATATAAGTAAACATGCATATCAACAACACATATACCCTAGGGAAACCCTTTACAGGGGAAAAAACCCCAGCAAACAATATTCCCTTATTGCATTAATAATGTAAGATCTTCTACAAATATCCACCATGAATGTTATTCTCTCAAAGAGCTTGCCAAGATGACTCTGACCTGACAAAGACTTACAAGAACTTTCTGAAATACACCTTTGATATGTTGCCTCTTTATCACTGATGTGCTCCTCTATTGCTTCACCCTCAACATGCAGATGAAAACTGTGTTACATAACTGTATTGAAGAGAGGGTTCGACCTCTTCTTATATAGGATGAAGAGGGGAAGAGGGGAAGCTCGAAATAGTAACCTGATTGTATGCATTAAAAACAAATCAGCTTCATGCTTTAGTTCGAACTTAGAACTATAACTAAGATTGGTTACAACTCAACTTTACACTTTAGTTCGAACTCAGAACTAGACTTGAGATTGGTTACAACTCAACATTACACTTTAGTTCGAACTTAGAACTAGACTTGAGACTAACATGCTTTAGTTCGAACTTAGAACTAGACTTAAGACTTTAGTTGCAAACCAACATTACACTTTAGTTCTAAAGTAGAATTAGACTCAAGACTTTAGTTGCAACTCAACATTACACTTTAGTTCTAAAATAGAACTAGACTTGAGACTTTAGTTGCAACTCAACATTACTAA
>SNQJ01S0002190.1:353460-378072 GCA_010110895.2 Picea sitchensis
ATTTAGTTTTTAAGAAAGACTTAAATTATTGAAGTATAAGACAACGTAAATAAAATGTAAGACACACACACAAAAAAAAAACGTTTATGACGTCTCAGTTGAAGAACAGTTTTACGATCTAAAAGTAATATAAAGATATGAGAGTCAAAATTTGTATGGACAAGTGACAATGATACCAATAAATTATCTATCTATTTTTTTTATTATGGAAATTTAGGTTTGTTACACTTTGAAAGTAAGTATCTCATTTAGCTCATGTTGTAGAATACTTTACCAAAAAAATGAAATCCACAGTGATAAAAGCATGGAAACATAATATGTGCATGAACCTTTGTGGTATAAACTAATGCTAACAATCACAACGTTGTGAAATCATAATAGATAAGAAAATTGCAACACATAATAAGTTAAAAGGGTTGCACAGCAGGCCCGAGGGCCTCCTGTGCATGTCATATAACCTAATATATCAAACATGGTAATGGACTAAAATATTGATAAATCCACACCCAATTTAGAGAAAAGACTCACAGAAAAGATTCATATAATAAAACACCAAAATATGAGACATACTCCTTAAGTGCCACCTCATTCATAGTCTCTTACCTGATCTCCTCTACTTGCATCTAGTTCATTTTCATATCTACAACTTTGATTCTCATTTTGCATATTGTTTGTTTCTATTTGGTCAATATCTTCATCCAATACCTATTTTTTACCCTTCCTTGATCTTTTTGAATGCCATTATGTACAAGCATTTCTATGCTTATATTGTTCCCATGTTTCACACTTTTTCCTTATACATGTTGTTGGACATACTGTCATTGATGTATTTTCATTGATATCAACATTTGATGATGCACATGAATCTCAAAATGGAAAGTGCAGTGCAAAAACGTGATTGGGATCGAGATCCCCATAGGATAAACCAGGATCGTTGGATACACAAGCATCAAAACGACATGCTAGTTCCAATCCCACAATTAATTTATATCGTCAGATATCATCGACTCAAATATCTACGACTATGGTTGATCCACCAAATAATCAGATTAAGTCATGATCGTCATATACGCAGGCACAATATCAATGACAGGGATATATTGTAGAGAACGAAAGGAGAATTAAAAAACATGTTATTTCCAGTCCTGTAATTAGTCAAGACCATCAAATCTTATACATTCAAAGATCGATGACTGTGTTTGATCCATCAACAATCGCACAAAATCAATTGCGAAGTTTGGGTGATGGGCTAAACCATGCGCAAGTTATGGTTCCTCAATCCACATCGACTGTTGGATCAAGTTAAGTTGAAGGATAGGATAACCAAGGTAAAAGGGATGAGATTTCGAATACTCGAATTCCCAATAGCCATTGGATCACTTTAAGTGGAAGGATGAGATAAGAAAAGAAGAAGATTTGTTGTATTTAAACCAAGGAAAAGCAACATTGCAGATAGATCGAGTCGTCGATCTATTATCATGATCAATGAACAAACATTTAGTTCGGGTTAAAAGTTGAGGAGGTTACACATTGGGGAATCTCACTTCAGAAGAATTGGGAACTAGAGAAGTCGAATTACCCAAAGTTGTGAAGGAAGAAATGAATAAGGACCGTTAGATATGGACAATAAATGATGACCGTCAGATCGGGATGATGGTCAACTTTGGCGAAATTGAGTTGAGAACATGTAAATTCACCCGAAGGCCAAAGTTCCAAAGTCACAAGGTTAAGACACGTAGAGCTCACATTGTGAGCCCACTTCATCAATAGTAACATCAGCAAGGACACATGGCATAATCAGATGATGACAAGTATCAATATCAAACCGACATTTCAGGTAACGTGTAAATCACGAATCTGAGTGACACGTGAAATTCACTCAGGAAGTGTCATGTCATCAAGTGACGTCAGTATGTTACATCACTCTGGGAGTTTTACTTCGGGAAATTCACCATAAGAAAATGACCTAAGTCCCAAAGTCCCAAAGGCCGAAGTATCGAAGTGGACATGATTCGTCCAATTTGAAGAACACTTCGGGAGCGTTCTCGACCGTTGATCTAGTACAATGGAAGGATAGTGCAAGTAGACATGTTAAACGATAGCAAGCGATCTCCACCGCCTATGACTTTTTTAGTAGGTGATCACTCTAGAGGAAAATGGAGCAGCGATTATCCTAAGTCTCAAAGTCCCGAATGTCGAAGTACTGATAGTCGTCCATCTCATCGGGAGATTAAAATGTGACCATTGAATTAATTAAGTGATCAAGCACTCGCTTAGCCTAACACCTAGTCACCATGTATGGTCATATGTAAATGGTTTGAAGGAAGAACCTCAACATAACTCAGTTTCTGCAATATTTACAAAGATATGGAATCAAGTTAAAAGGAAATCGATCCATACCTGTGATCGATTTACAAAAAAACTCTCACTAAGTTAAAAGAATTAAGGTTAGAATAATAACAAATATTATGGTTAAGTTAAATGAAGAGGTGCGATGGTCCAAATGAAAGGACCCAATGCGTTATATCTCACACCAGTTTAAAGATTATATAAACAAGAGAGAGTAGTGAGAAGAAAGTGTCTCTGCAGTCTAGCTAAGAAGATCTAAAACATAAGCAGAGTCCAAGAAGAAGAATTGTTGGTTCTTATGTAGTGAGGGTGGAAGGGAGGAACATGGAAGGATTCATATCCTTACTAAGCAAAATTGTATAACATAAGGGAGTTGGAGCTTCCTAGGGTTGGTTCCCTAAATATAAGGGAGTTGGTGCTTCCTAGGGTTGGTACCCTAAAGATGAGGGATTTGGTGCTTCCTAGGGTTGGTGCCCTGAAGAAGTGGATTGGTGTCTCCTAGAGTTGGTGCTGTAAAGAGGATCAATGTCCTTCACTATTCTTTATAAATCTTGTAATTGATGCTAAATATATTTATATAATTGATTTTGCATACAATTCATTGTTGATTCATTGTGATAATCAATAAAATATAAAAAGTAACTACTAATTGTTATAAAAGGGTAATATTGATTCACCCCCCCCCTCTCAGTATTCCAACAATTGTTATCAGAGTGGGTGCCTTCAGAATAATATGATAACTAAAAGGTAGATCCTAAAGATGGATCAACAAGAGGGAATGTCTAACAACAAAGAACCATTGTTCAATGGAGGAGGTTATGCTCTATGGAAGGTAACAATGAAAAACTTTGTGTTGGCTCTTGGTTTTGATATCTGGCAATCTGTTGTAGATGTTTACATTGCACCAACTTCTCTACCCAAATATGTTGCAGGAAAGAAAATATGTAATAAAAACTCAAGAGTAGTTAATGGAATTCTAGCAGGGTTGACTAATTCCATATGTGTGAAGGTTAGGCATTTTAAATCAGCCAAAGAAATATGGGACAAGTTGGAGGTTGTATATGAAGGATATGAAAAAGTCAAGGAAGCCAAACTACAGGCCTATAGAACTCAGTTTGAAAATATGAAAATGAAAGAAGAAGAAAACATTGTTGAATACTTTCATAGGGTAGATGAAGTGGTCAATTCAATCATAGAAGCAAGAGAATAACTTGAAGATAAATCTATTATGAAAAAAATACTAAGGTCATTACCTATGAGATATGATGCCAATATATCTTCAATAGAAGATATGTTTGATCTTGACACACTCACAGTTGATCAGCTCCATGGAATTTTTACAACATATGAAATGAGAACAGGGAATGATAAATCATCAAAAAAGGAAACAACCTTTAGAGAATCTAAAATGAGGTAGGAGAAAAATACCAATGATGAGTTATCAGATATATGTGATGAGGAAATTGCCAACTTCATAAAGAAACTCAAGAAAGGGACATGAAAATACAGAGGGAAGATTCGTCTAATATGTTTTAACTGTGGAAAAATTGGACACTTTGCCAGTAAGTGTCCCTATCCTAAGAAGGAGGAAATTGATGATGGAATAACCTTAAAAAATCAGAAGAAAACCAAAATTGATAATAAAAAGAAGTTCCACAAGAAAAAGAAAAAAAAAATTCTTTCCCCAAGAAGACAATAGCTCATCAGAAGAAAATGAAGAAAACGAACTAGAGATTCTATTTAAGGGGATAAAAACTCAAGATGATAGTCATTCAGAAGATGAAGAAGAAGTAAACTTAGAAGAATAAAACCTTAGTGTGATTGAAGAACTAAGAAAAAGAAAAAAGCAAAACATGGTACTAAGGAAAGAGCTTCTAGAAATTAAAGAAGCTACTAAATCAAGAGAGAGGGAAGTTTCCAAAACCATCAAAGAGTTAGAAAAAATCATTAGTGATTTAAACTCCCAACTCCTGGAAACTAATAAAATTGGAGAAGACATTTTACAACAACTAAATGATAAGAAACAAGTATGTGAGAAACTAGAAGCAGAGATTAAGCTGCTAAAAGGTGAAATTGAGAAAGAAAAGAAGGGATCACAATTTGATAATAGTTCAAGAATCTTGGATGAAATTCTCAATAGTGAAAGGTCACCAAACAAAAAGACTAGTTTGGGATACACTCAAGACTCAACTGCTACATTAGAAGGATCTGTCAAGAAACAAATTAGTTATGCAAATATTCTGAAAAATTCATTAAAAAGGGAGGAGAATCAGGAAAAAATGATACCATTGAAAATTGTTACACATAAACAGAAATCAATACTCCCTACTAGAGTAAAAAATGACAAGATAAATACAATCATCATAAGGAATCTCCCTAAATATGTATTTATTGGATATTGTTACTCTTGCAATAATTTTGGACATAAGGCAATACACTGCAAAGCTTATGGACAACACAATTATAGAAATGACCAAAGATATAAAAAAAAATGAGTACAATACAGAGAAGAGAAACTATAACTCATTTTATCCTTTGCAAAGATTCAATAGTGAATGCCAAAAATGCAACAACTATGGTCACAAAACCACTAAATGTAGATTGCCAAAATATGATAAAAGGATAAATATTCCTATTAATCAAAAAGTATGGAAGAAAAGAAAAACAGAGTGAAACGTAGCCTTATATACAAGAAATCAAGGAGTTCAGTGGTATATTAACAGTGGATGTTCCAAACACATGACTGGAGATCAAAGTAACTTTCTCAAGTTAAATCAGAAAATAAAAGGAAAAGTAACTTTTGGAGATAACATGTCAGCCAAGATACTGGGAAAAGGCATTGTTAGGTTAGGAAATAATAAATCTAAAGAAGAATATGTACTTCTGGTAGAAAATATCAAACCTAATCTCCTAAGTGTAATCCAAACATGTGATTAAGGTCACATACTTACTTTTGATTCTCAGAAATGTGAGATCAGAAAAAGGGACACTAGAAGGCTAGTCGAAGTCGCACCAAGAACATATAGCAATGTGTACATCCTTAATATAGATGAAGAATATAAATTTTGTTTAAGCCAAGTAGATGAAAGATGTATATGACATAAAAGGTTGGGACATTTAAGCTTTGACAACTTGATCAAATCCAACGAGAAAGAGGCAGTTAGGGACCTACCAAAAATGATTAGGCGTTGAGATTCCATTTGTAAACATTGTCAAATAGGAAAGAAAACAAGAGTTAGGTTCAAAACAAAAGAACACTCCACAAAAAAACCATTATATATTATTCACACAGATCTATGTGTACCTACCAGAACCAAAAGTACTTATGGTGAACATTATTTTATGTTGATTTTTGATGATTACACAAGACTGATTTGGGTTTTCTTTTTAAAATAAAAATTAGAAGCCTTTGAGAAATTAAAAACATATAAAGCTCTTGTAGAAAATGAAACAGATCTCAAAATTAAATTTCTAAGATCAGACAATGGAGGAGAATTCACCTCTAAAGAGTTCACTCAATTCTGTGAAAACCATGGTATCAAAAGACAATTTTCAGCCCCTAGGATTCCTCAACAAAATGGAGTGGCATAAAGGAAAAACATAACAGTTAAATAAGTTGAAAGAACTATGCTAAACGAAGCCAAACTTCCAGACAAATTATGGAGAGATGCAATCCACATAGAATTTCACATACTTAATAGAGATCAGTTGAAACCCAATCATGAAAGAACCCCTTATGAACTATGGTTTGGGAGGCTAGCCTCTGTAAAAAACTTTAGAAATTTTGGAAGTAAATATTACATAAATAATGATGAATATAACCTAGGAATGTTTCACCCAAGATATGATGAAGGAATATTCTTAGGCTACTCATCGAATAAAAAGGCATACAGATGTTATAATATTAGACTACTAAAAATAGTGGAAAGTGCAAATGTAAAAATAGATGATATAAAAAAGGGCACATCCGAAGGTTTTGATCAAAAATATCAACAATAAGATGATGATATAAAATCTTAACAAGATGATGATGATGTTTAATCTCAGCAAGAAAATGATGATGAAACACAAAAAAATGAGCCACACACTGATGAAGAAGACAATGAAGAAACACCCTTGCCAAGATCTCCATCAAAAAGAGTTCATAAGAATCATCTTGAAAGCCATATCATTGGAGATAAAAGTGCAGGAGTATAAGCAAGAAGGAGACTAGCCTTTGACTCAGAACAAGCAATGCTATCCTTAATTGAACCTAAGTTTGTTAAAGAAGCTGTCAAAAGTAAATATTCGATAAAATCAATGAATGAAGAACTAGATCAAATATAAAAGAATCAGACTTGGGAACTAGTTCCAAGACCCAAGAACAAGAATGTGATAGGAACTAAGTGGAACTTCAAGAAAAAATTAAATGAAAATGGGGAAATTATAAATAACAAAGCCAGATTAGTCTGCAAGGGATATTCCCAAGTAGAAGGTATTGATTTTGAAGAAACCTTTGATCTTGTAGCAAGACTTGAGGCCATCAGAATGTTCCTAGCATTTGCATGCTTCAGAGATTTCAAAATCTATCAGATGGATGTCTAATCAGCATTCCTTAATGGAACACTAGAAGAAGAAGTCTACGTTGAGAAACCAGAAGGATTCATTTTATCAAAAAACCAGGACTATGTGTGCAAACTGAAAAAGGCTCTGTATGGTCTTAAACAAGTCCCCAGAGCATGGTTCTCTAGGCTTAACCAGTATCTACAAAAACAGGGATACAAGAGAGGGACTACTAACAACAACCTATATATCAAAATTAAGGATCAAAACATGATTTTTGTGGTAGTATATGTAGATGACATTATATTTGAGAGTAATCGCACTACATTAAGAAAAAAAATTGCAACTAAAATGAAAGAAGAGTTTGAAATGTCTATGTTGGGAGAACTTTTATTTTTTTTAGGTTTACAAGTAAATCAAAGAAAAAATGGAATATTTGTTTCACAAACCAAATATATCAAATACATGGTAAAGAAATTTCAAATGGAAAACAGTAATCCCATGAATACCCCCATGATCACTCGATGTAAGCTAAGTCTAGAAGATGACTTACCAAAAGTGGATCAAACAATGTGTAGATCAATGATTGTAAGTTTACTCTACTCAACAACAATGAGACCTGACATCATGCAGGTTGTAGGACTTGTGGGGATATTTCAATATGCACCTAAAGAAACTCACTTAAAAGTAGTAAAAAGAATATTCAGATACCTTCAAGGCACCCTAGAATTTGGATTGTGGTATCCAAAAGATAAAAATTTCAACCTAACTGAATATAGCGATGCAGATTGGGAAGGTAGCATAGGTTATAGAAAAATTACTAGTGGAGGAACATTTTTCTTGGGAAAAATTCTAGTGGCATGGTCAAGCAAGAAACAAACATCCACATCGATTTCTACAACAGAGGCATAAAACATTGTTGTTTCATCCTTTTGCACACAAGTTCTTTGGATGAAACAAACTTTATATTACCTACAAATAAAATATAACAATCCTATTACTATTAACTGTGACAACACTACTGCCATAAGAATCTCTAAAAATCCAGTGATGCATTCTAAATCTAAACATGTACCAATCAAATACCATTTTTTAAGAGATCAGGTTACCCAAAAGGTGGTCAAAATTGTGCATGTAGACACCAAAGAATAGATTGCATACATTTTCACAAAACCTCTACCCAAGAGTGCCTTTGAAAATATCTGACATAAATTAGGAGTAATTCAAAAACCTCATTAAAAATCGAATGGTCAGGGGAGCATTACCCTAGGGGGAGCAACCCTTTTCCATTGATGTCAAAGGGGGAGAGTAACTTCATAGAGAAAAGCATCATCATAGGGGGAGTATGTATGAAGTTAGAGTGTTTCCCTCAATGACAAAGGGGGATATTGTTGGACATATTGCCATTGATGCGAACAATTGATGATGCACATGAAGATCAAAAGGGAAATCACAATGAAAAAACGTGATCGCAATCGAAATCCCCACAGGACAAACTAGGACTATTTGATATGCAAGCATCAATGATAGGGATAGATTGTGGAGAGTGAAAGCATAATTAAACAACACACTAGTTCCAATCCCGCAATTAGTCTAGATTGTCAGATCTCATCAACTCAAAGATCAACGACTATGGTTGAACCACCAAATGATCAGATTAAGTCATGACCGTTGGATATGCAAGCACCAAATTAACGATAGGGATATATTGTGGAGAAATAAAGGAGAATTAAACAATGTGTTATTTCCAGTCTCGCAATTAGTCATGACCATAAGATCTTATAGATTCAAAGATCAATGATTGTGGTTGATCCATCAACAATCACACAACTTCAATTGCAGAGTTTGGGCGACGGGATAAACCACACGCAAGTTATGGTTCTGCAATCCACATCGAATGTTGGATAAATTTAAGTGGAAGGATAGGATAAGCAAGGTAAAAGGGATGAGATTTTGAATACCCAAATTCCCGATAGTCGTTGGATCACTTGAAGTGGAAGGATAAGATAAGAAAAGAAGAAGAGTCATTGGATTTAAACCAAGGCAAAGAAGCATCACAAAAATATTGAGCCATCCATTTAAGATCATGATCAATGAACAAACATTCAGTTTGGGTTAAAAGTTTTGAGGAGGTTACACTTCGGGGATTCTCACTTCGGAAGAATTGGGAACTGGAGAAGTCAAATTACCCAAAGTTGTGAAGGCCAAAATGAATCAAGACCGTTAGATCTGATAAAGACCATTAGATCAGGATGATGGTCAACTTCAACACTGAACACTTCGGTGAAATTGAGTTGAGAACATGTAAATTCACCCGAAGGCCGAAGTTTTGAAGTCACGAGGTTAAGACACGTAGCACTCACATTGAGATCCCACATCATCAACAGTGACGTCATCAAGGACACATTGTGTAATCATATGATGACAAGTGTTAATATGAAACTAACATTTTAGGTATGTGTAAATCACAAATCTGAGTGACATGTGGAAGCCACTCAGGAAGTGCCACATCATCAAGTGACATCAATAAGTTACGTCATTCTTGTATTTTTACTTCGGGAGTTTCAACATAAGAAAATGGTCTAAGTCTCAAAGTATCGAAGGCCGAAGTCCAGAAGTGGACATGAGTTTCCCAATCTGAAGAACACTTCGAGAGCATTCTCGACTGTTGATCTAGTACAGTGGAAGGATAGTGTAAGTGGACGTGTTAACTGACAAAAAGTGGTCTCCACTGCCTATGACTTATTCAGTAGGTGATCACTCCAGAGGAAAATGGAGCAGTGATTATCCTAAGTCTCGATGTCCCGAATACCAAAGTACTCACAATCGTCCATCTCATTGGGAGATTAAAATGTGACCGTTGATTTAATTAAGTGATCAAGCACTCGCTTGGCCTAGCACCTGGTCACCGCGTATGGTCATATGTAAATGGTTTGAAGGAAGCACCTCAACAGAACTCGGTTTCTGCAATACTTTCATAGATATGGGATCAAGTTAAAAAGAAATTGATCTAAACCTGTGATTGATTTATGGAAAAACTCTCACTAAGTTAAAACAATTAATATTAAGGTTAGAATAATAACATAGATTATCAATAAGTTAAATGAAGAGGTGCGATGGTCCAAACAAAAGAATACAATGCATTATATCTCACACCAGTTTAAAGATTATATAAACAAGAGAGAGTGGTGAGAAGAAAGTTTCTCTACAGTCTAGATAAGAAGATCTAAAATAGAAGTAGAGTCCAAGAAGAAGAATTGTTGGTTCTTATCTAGTGATGGTGGAAGGGAGGCGCATGGAAGGATTCATATCCTTACTAATCAAAATTGTATAATATAAGGGAGTTGGAGCTTCCTAGGGTTGGTTCCCTAATTATAAGGGAGTTGGTGCTTCCTAGGGTTGGTTCCCTAAAGAAGGGGATTGTTGTCTCCTAGAGTTGGTGCTCTAAAGAGGATTGGTGTCCTTCATTATTCTTTATAAATATTGTATTTGATGTTAAATATATTTATATAATTGATTTTTCATAGAATTCATTGTTGATTCATTGTGATAATCAATAAAATATAAAAAGTAATTGCTAATTGTTAGAAAAGGGCAATATTGATTCACCCCCCCTCTCAGTATTCCAATACGTGCATAACATATCCATTCTTCAATTGAGTCTTCACTAGTAGAGTCTACTACTTGAAGAAACCTTGATAGTATGCATCTATAAAACCATTGAAATATTTGAACAAGTGGATTTGAAAAAGTTGAGCCACCTCTGTTTTGAGTACTTTTATGATATGCTACCCTTTCTTTTTTATGAGACTTCTCCATTCCTTGGGTATTCCAAATTACTAAGATACCATACTCCTTAACAAACCATGATCCATGACCATAAATTATGTGTTGCAAACAAAATAGAAATAAATTAAATTTGGTAATCATAAAATGACACAATTAGAAGTCTTAAACATGATGCACAAAGAAGTTTTGAGCATGAAGCCAACCATGTAATGCGTGATCTCATTTTCTCCCCATTCCCTAATCATTTCTTTTGTAAAATGTGTAACTTCATTAATGAAAGCCATATCATCCCTTTTTTTAAATTTCTTCTTTTCCATTATTGGAAACAAAGAAGAAAGTGTCATCCAAACTTTTTTTTTTCTTAATGCAGATATGCCATTATTAATATGATCATCCTTTGCATCAATATGATCCTTATAAATTTCACACTGACCTTTTCCTGATGGTTTTACATTTTCAATAAAGTGTCATGCTTTAACCCCACCCATGGATGGTTTAGAAGGAACATTACCTCAAGCCCCTAACATTTTTGTATCTTTGCATAATTTTACATTACGTCCATGTAAACCAACATCAGAAAGAACCTTCTCGATTGATTCAATTGAATTTTAAGAAATTTCTTGTGGCCTCTTATTCCAAGAAAATAGAATAGAAAAATACTCTAATTTATCAACAATTCTTACAAATGCATGGAGTGTACATATATGTACTCTTGTTAGTAGTTTAGGTAGTGTAGGCTCCATATTTTTATCCATCTCATCGCGATTGGGAATGATGTCTTGTTGACAACTCATAATTCCATTTGACCACCCACTACCTGGTAATTTTTCTTTCTTCCTTGTGTGCATACAATAAATGCAACTATTTTTTGCATTGGATCCATGGCCAATATTGTACATGCACTTCAATGTTCTTAAATCAGATTCCATATGTGATTCAATTTCATATGAACCATAACCATCAACATCATTTTTTTCTCCCATTCTATGTGAGGAAATGGTTTCCGGCATGGAAGTTTGATGAAAAACCCATTTTAATGTTTCATGAGACTCCTTAGAAATGTGAAACAATCCCAACCACCATATGTGATTCTCATATTGGACAGAGGAATAGTTTCCATCAGTTATCTCAATATTAGGATCCATGTCCCTATTCGTTAATGTGACTGAAACTCTTTCAGATTTCTTATTATTAATGAGTTACATATCATCCAATTTTATGACAAAAAGAAAATTTCCATGTGCTTCATCCATGAAAATATCATAAAATCTCACCATAGCTAACAAGGTTTTTTCTATATCTAACCATATATTGTTCTTTGTATTTAATATAACGATTTCATTTGGAATATTTTTATTTCCAACCCAGATTTGTTTTATCTCCTTCTTTGATTCTATATGATACATTCCACCCATGAGGTCAACAATTTTCCTATTACTTCTTTCAAAAACATTTTCTATATGAAAAGGATAAGGAATGACAACTTTAGTGATTCCTACATTTACCATTCCTTCTCGTAAGAATTTAAAGATTGTTTCATAACCTCATCTATTGATCCCAGTATCATCACAAGAAATTTGTACTTTCTCTACATTCATGACTTCTGCTATCCAATTTATCACTTGATCAATCAGAGTTTTTCTAAGGGAACTAAAACGAGGTTGTCGAATCATAGAGATTATATCCTCTTTCTTGAACATAGAATTCAATATATGAAAAAAAAATTCACTATATTGGATTTCCTATATCTTGTTTGGATTCATAAAATATTTTATAGCATGTACTCTCTTTTTAATAGAACCGCCTGATGATACCAAAGAAAAAATCCTAGCCATATTTTTTACCTTGTTTCTTCCTCCAAATGATGTTTTCTTGATTATTTTCAAACTCTTGGTTAAAAGAGAAACCTTATATTTTAGATTGCCAACATGTTTACTAAGACATTGTTTGTCTTCGAAAAGTCTTTTATTTTCCTCTTCCTTGTTCAAAATATTTTGATTTTTCAAAAATATGGTTTGTTGTAGATTCATATTTTCATATTTTGCAACCAAAACCATGTTCTGAATTTGATTAACTTGTTCAATCAACTTGTTGTTTATGCCCTCAAAATTAGATATTGTACTAAGTAGATTGTTGACTTTCTTCTCAAGGTCTCTACAATTTCCTTTTATATTTTCACAACATCCTAGCAATAGTTTCTTTCCATTACACAAAAACTTCACTAATCGTGTTACATTTTTAAAGTRTGGGTGAGAATTGGTAGTAGGATCTATTGGGAATAGCTCTTCCTTTGCCCATAAGTCAACRTWTYTYTCTCYCTCTATTRTTATTTTGTTTTCATCTACACCATTACTATAGGGATTTTCTCTTATGTAATGGTGCCATATTTTGATCCACCTCAATCATCATAACGTATTTCTCTCTTTTATATACAATCCTTTTTTGATTTTCCATTTAACCCAATACCAAACTTGCAATTACAAGAAAAACATGAAGACTCATAATATGATTCACCCATGATACCCAGGGAATTTTCATAACCATAATTTGTGTTGAAAATAACCAATAGAAGAATTACTATAAAGATGGCTTTAATTAATAAATACCTGGGATAAAAATATATGCTCCGCTTCTTCTTTGAAAATTATCTTCCTCCTTTTACCTTGGTCTTGCAACATCATCTAGTTTTGCAATCTTTGTATGATTTCACGATCTAGAATAATTGTAATGAAAGTAAGGTCATATTGTCCATAAAACCCATTTGTGACATAAATGAATCAATCTAGGTAGGTGGAATTATTTCAGCAATTAGACATGAAGTAAGATTTCACAAGCTGGAGAAATGGAAGAAAGAATTCACGCGCTGGAGAAATGAAAGGAAAAATTTGCAGGAGCAGGAAAGTAAATGAAAATTTTCCATTTATCCCAAATATTGGATATAATCCATATCATGGTGATGAAAATATCTCATCTTGTGTACGTTGACGTTGGATCTCTCGAATTTACTCCTCCAATTTTTTTTCTGCAGTAATGGTAACATTTACAGTGGTGATTTGATCTACGCAACTTTTGCAGTGGTGATTTGAACCACAGTTACATTTTTCTCTATTTCTATTTAAATCAAATTTTAAAAATTAAAATTATGCATAGATTGTGTTTTTTTTTAATTAAAATCATGAACATTAAACATTATAAATATTGATAAGATAATGTATTTTCATTGTGCATATTTTTTATTATTTAAATTGGTCTCCAAGTTCAAGATATAGAAATGCATTAGTTGTTAAAGTATAATGTTTGTTGGGAAAGTTATCAATCACATCAATAAATCATTTTCTTATTAATTTTATTTCTAGTCAACCTTTAAAGATAACTCAACCATGGTTATTTATATGGTACATAGAATGAGGTGTAAGAAGTGAGTTTTCAAATATAGCTTCGCAATATAATGACTAATTTACAAATTTTTAATATATCTCTTATGAGTCCCTTTTTTTACCTCAAAATTTCCCTAATGATGGCCTATGTGTAGAAATCTACAAGGAATTGAATGGGTGCATGTTCCATGTTTCGTGTATGTGTAGTAATTTACTTTTTGGTTATTTTACTCTTGAAATTATGTTGTATACACCCTATAAATTAGAGTCAAAATCCTAATAATTTCATGGAATGCATAAAGAAGGCATAGTTTATTGGCTAAAGGATTTGATTAGATGTATGTTCTGCATCTATGTACATAATGATGTTTTCTTCACTCACAAATGTAGCGCTAGGTTTTGTTGTATGTATAAAATGCTAGGTATTTGTATGGAAAACAATTGTATTTTAATCTAGCGTTGTAAGTTCATACACAAATTTAAAGGATCAAAACTTGTATACATTGGCCTTATTGTGTGATAGATGGTTTGTTTGTTGGCTTGTAAAAGGAAATCATATTCATAAGCTGAGAAATTATGGAGTTTGATTGAGGAGTGGACTCAAGATTTGAATTTATTAGGGTTGCAGACTTCCAGATATCTGACTTTCTGAAGTATGGACTTTTATTAAGGATAAATAAAATCTTTCCAAGAACCTACATATCCCGATAGAAGGTTCCATCTAGAGGGGTTCCATTATAAGTTATGACACAAAAAAGTGATATCTAGATCATATGGATTCAGTCATTCCCTTATTATAATTTTTTAAGGTGAATTTGGATTGACGATTCACATTCTAGGTTCCATATTAAATAATGTTAAAGTTTGATTGGGTTCTTTATAAAGTTAAGTTTTTACCATTCATCAACATTCTCAAAAGAATATCCCTTGGGATCTAAACCCTCTAGTATCCTTGATCTCTATGCCATAGCCTCATTAGCGATCCATCGTTTCTTCCCAATGATTAAGATTGATTCTCCCATCGACACTTATATCGACTTGTTCACCAAGAATTTGACCAATTTTATCATTGGTGAAATGACTGGTTGAAATGTGTTCATTGGTTATCTTAGGACAGTTGTTCATCAGATTGGTGGTTTTAGTTTTAATGTTCATCGATGATTTTGGGATGATTGGTCATGAACATTTTGGGGTCAATTAATCATCGATGGTTTTGAGAAGACCCTTTTCCATTAGTGATCCATCGATTCTCTTTCATCGACACTTTTCTAAATATGTCATTGGTGACTTTGGTCGATTCCATATTGGCACCTTTCTAGATTTAACCATTTTCCTTTCTAAACAAGAATCCACGTCAAATAGCATGTGAAGAAAAGGGTCCACATGGGTGCCACGTGGACATGATGACATAATCAAGAGGGTAATGCTTGAGATATATAAGATATTGGAACGTTTTGTTTGGGGCTCATAATCAAGCACAATGAAAGTCAATGGAAAAATATTGAGTAACATATTTGATCTAAGTATTTATATTCCGCATTTGAGTTATTCTTAAGTAAATGGATTTTAATGGTCAAATCTAGAGGGAATTGAGAAGTTTCCTAGTGCCACGCCATTCTAGTAGGCACTAGGATGTTCGGGTATGTTACGGATTGGTATCAGAGTTGTGGTTGAAACACTACACTTGAGTGGGTCATAGATAGTCCACATAGACAAGATTACTTAATCTTAGTTTGAAAAATGGTCTTACAAGGTTCAAAGACAAAGCATAAAGCATAGATTTTGGAACATATATTATAGTATTAGGGCTATATGGCCTAGGAACCTAAGACTAAGAATTGATTGTTTCACTAGTGGTTGTATGAATCACAAAGAATGAATAAACGTGTTGTTTCAATAGTTGCAAAGTTTCCTATAAGTATGAGTTCACAAAACATATTACAAGGGATTGTTTCATATGTAAGGGCCTATGGTTGATATGGAAGTTCCTCATGTTTTTAGAATCGATTGAAATTTTTTATTGTCAGTCCATTTGACATGTGATGGAAGAAGCATGTTTTCAGTTATCGATTTATGTGTAAGTAAATGGAATTTATGAACAAGAAATATTGTATTTGAGTGATTCCAATGGTAATTTGAATGTTATGTTCGTAGTGAGCCTCCTTTGGAAATGTAAGATATATGAAAGAAGTCCCTTAGATTGTTGTTGATTTTCATAAGGGAGGTAAACTGCAAAGAGTATAAAAGTGCCTAGGTGTTAATGGAGGCAATGCATTGCACACTTTAGAAACCTTGACATGGTTGAGGGATTATGCAAATTTTATTTTTGAGTTCGATGGCTTGTTATCAGATAGATTGAACACCTAGAAAAATAAGAACCTTAATGATTGATGATACTTACGTTTATTTTATATGGTGTTTAATGCATGGATTTGGGGTATTATATCCTTATCATTAGAATTTTTCCCTTGAAAGTTAAGACACCTTTCACTCATAATGTTGTAAATGATTGTTGCAAGGAAAGTGTCATATGAATACTAGGGAAGAGTCTACTTCATGTAAAATAATCATCCTAGGTGGTACCATATATTGCTAGTGGGAGTTAACAAGAAAAGGGTCAATTGGCATGTGGAAATGAGTAACTTTCTAAGCTTATAATTTTATTGAGTGAAGGAGCAAGAAATAATTCTTTCTATAATTTGATTAATACTAATATTACTTGGTTGACCCAATCATGAAGGTTATCTTTTGTATTATTTAGGCTATTAATATGATTGGGTTGTAATCCACTCCTTGGAAATAGAAAGTGAGCAGGTATGAAATTCTCATGTGGCAAGTGAGAAAGAGCATGGCATATGATCTGATATACGGCATGTTTTCTTTTTTCATTTGAAATAAAGAGACATGATTATGAGTATGCCTTTGAAACTTGTCATTTAAATGATGGTATACTTTCATAAGACAAATTGATTTTAATATTGTATTGAATTTGAAATAATTATCGTCCACTCATTAATATGTGTGTGTATACTATGGACATGTCAGTGTAATCCTAGTATGTGAAAGAATAAAATAAGATGCCAATTTTGATTGTTCCTTCATTGAGAGGGGGCATTGTTATGTGAATTGTCTTGCTTGGATGATGTGAAATCATCGTACATAAATGACTTTGATTGATGACTTTTATTGAAAGGGTAGAAGAATACTGACAAATGGAATAACATTATTCCATGGAATTGTATGGTGCCATTAGGCTTATTTTTTTATATTCTTCCTCTAAATAAGGAAGATATTGTAATTAGTAGATATTGTTATGGAGCTAATGAGAATTGTGACCTTGTTGAGTATGAAAGATACATTGGAAATGAATCTAAATACTAGTAATGGGATAGAGCTCGTGGAAAGGAGCAGAACAAGTGATGGTAAGTTAAGATTTAAAGTATTCTAATATTTTTTAATCAGACTTGAGTTCACTTACCACGAAGAGATTGAATCTGATTTTGTTTGATTTAAATTCACTAGAATTTGTCTGATGTTGAAGTTTTCATTAAGTCTGAATGTGTGTATGTTTGATATGTTAAATCCCAATTGAGTTATGTACATTGTTATACATTGAAACAAAGGAGATAAAGGTTAAAGTAGGCATATATGGATTGTAACATCCCTCTCTTGCGTGCACTGAGTGAACTTATTCTTTGAGGAAATTTGCTTGCAAGTGATTCAGATTATTATACTATTGATCGTTTGATTATGATTATGAGGCATTATGAATATGATGATATGTTATTTTTTGTATTGACATAGAGATGTGTTATTGACTGGGTTCTCCTGAGTGTGCAAGACTTTGGACCTCGAGGATGTAGAGGCATTGATGAAACCCCTTGGACTCTGGATTGAGTCAGGGAGTGGACTATTGGGGTTTGATTGTTGTCGATATGACATATGTACATCTGATTAGATGTGATGATGATTGATTATTATTGCTGACATGATTCATTGATGATGCAGGCTGACAATAGCTTGTCGACCAGAATCACATGTGGAGTAGAGAGGTCACGCACAACAACCAGAGACTTTGAGGGAGAGATGTGGGAGCAGCCTTGCCACAGCCTACTAGCACTCCCATCGTGGCTCAAACTGTAGGTTAACAACTACCTAGTTAGAGAAGACCCATGATGTTGTGAGGGCAGACTGCGACAATCTCTCATGATGATTATAAGGGGCATGAAATAAGGGATGGGCCTTATTCATTAGAGGGTCGTAGTCTCCCACAAGATCACATGGTGAAGTATTAACTCTAGGGGTTTTTTATGTCTACCAAGTCAGTCAAGAGGTGAGTGGCACCCTTAGAGAACATAGTGCGTCCTAAAGGGCACGTCGCACAAGGATAACAGAAAGATGTGAGTGACACCCTTGGAGCACATAGTTCATCCAAAAGGGCACGTCTCGCAAGGAAAAAGGAAGGAGGCGAGTGGCACCCTTGGAGCACCTAGTGCATCCTAAAGGGCATGTCATGATTTTAATTGGTAAGTGAATAAACCTAAATGGCCTTAAAATGAATGATGTGACAAGTAAGATTTAAAACCATTTCTCCCTAATAAAAATGTCTCCCAACCTAGTGAAATTACAACCTAGGTCTAATTAGAACATGTGGTAAAAAAAAAAAAAAAGAACTTGTAACAAGAAGGGGGGGTAAGAAATTCAAATTAAATTATTAAAATCAAATTATAATGGGGGATTAAAATTTTAAAAGGGAAATGATTGTTTTATCTACATATGCTAATTTGATTTTTAGTTAAAAAGAAAAAGGGGTAAATGGTTGTTTTTCTACACTTGCTAAATTGATTTTTAGTTAAAAAGGGAAAAGAGGGAAACTTAAAAGGGGAAACATAAATAAAAGAGGAAACATAAAGAAAAAGTTGAATGTCTAACTTAGTAAGGAATCTTGCCTTGGGAAATTGCTATTTTTGAACTCAACTAGGAATTAAGTAAGGCGTAAGTTATTTAAGAAGTGTAAGGGAATTTTGAGACACCTAGGAGTGCTTTTAGGAATGCTTTTAGGTGAGTGAGGGAAATAGGAATAATTAATTAATTAATAAAATTGAATTTCTGTTGCAACTAGGGGATGGGTGACATGTGTATAGGGGAGGTTTTTCCTAATTAATTAAATGAAAAATGAATTTAATGAGAAATTGGGAAACTAATTACTTGAAAACTCTATAAAAAGGATTGAGGAGGAGGAGTATGGATCTCATCTTTATGCGTAACATCACGCTGTTGGGTTTTTTTCTTGACTAAACTTCTCTTGTGAGAGTTGGGATACCCAACTCGGGTAATGAGTGGTACTTCAAACTTGCAAGACGAGCTCGGTTCTAGCGGTTCTCTGGTATAGTGTGTGTGTCCCCTTTGTGGCTCGGGGGGCTCAGGGGGGAGAAGAGTACCCATAGAGTTGGCTGGGAGGTATCAGTGAGGTCACATCAGTCGACAAGTGGGAGATGGATGGAGTGCGCACGAGACAACGACCCTGATCTTTTTCATTGGACTACAGTACGTATGCGTAGGTTTTTGAATGGTAGTTTAATTTTTTTCCTGCACTTTCATTTTTGTATTTATATTGTGTAAGGATTATGTTTTACCCAACGTTTTATAATCAATGAACTTAAAGTCATCCCAGCCTTACGCTTGCTTCTTTTTGAATTGATCCCCTTGGCAAAACCAACCCTGATTTTTATGACTTTTTTGTGTTTGTTTTATTGAACATTATGAAGAGATTGTGTTTTATCTTCCATCCCTTATCCATTTAGTCATTAGTCTGTGCCTAAGCAGTCGCCCAGGAGCCAAATTGGTGGCCGTCACTTCGGTGTTTAAAGATCTATAGATTCAAATTCCCTTATTTTTTGTTCATGGATGATGAGTCAAGGATAAATGTTTCCCAGCCATCTGTCCCTTACTTATCTCCGTGTTTTTCCTTTTTGATTGATCTCTAATCCTTGTGCCTTCCTTTTGAATGATTAACTTCTATGATTGATTGTTTCTTGTTGCGATCTTCTAATTATTTCGTTGTTCTTCTTGGAGTCATTTCCTACATTCGTTTTAACCTTGGAATGAAAACGAATTTACACTTTTAATGGCAGTGTATTCACACCTTGAATGACTGTGTTTTATAATTGTGAATTCCTTTTATAATTGCAATATGATAGCCTTTTATAATTACGAATTCGTTTTTATGCGAATGATTGGGTTTTATGATTTCGTATTCCTTTTTATAATCGCATTGCGACTGTATGATTGCATTTTATGACTATGTGACTGTGTTTTTATGGGTAACTACATTTTTATTTAATAAATGATTGTGTGTGAGTGCGTTTTTAGATCTATGTTGACAACGATTAATGTTGTAGTGAATCCATGTATATAAATGGAAACAACCTCAATTATTATTTTTTTTGTTTGTTAATTTGTGCGGGACCTGTTGGCTACACGATTAACCTGTGGCTTGAGAAACCGCGACTCAGGGGAATCTAAGCCATCAAAATCACCTAGGGATCGCACCCGGCCTGAGCCACACCAACCCTTAACATGGTTGGATTTTTTTTCCCCGCAGGTTTCGAACTAGTGACTTTAACATCACAGAGTGGCTTAACAACACACTCCATCACCGAATCTCCTACACCTCGGGGATGCAACAACCTCAATTATTATAAGCTATGTGATTACAACTATAATTTGGCCAGCAATACCATCTATTTACTCTGCAATTTAGATTTATACACTGCGAATTTAATATAACTATTGTATTTACACAACAATTTTAGATATAACAAAGATATTACCTATTGTATTTACACAACAATGTTAGATATAACAACGATATTACCTATTGTATTTACACAACTATTTTAGATTTATTGTATTTACACAATAACTTCATCTATTTTTTAAAGCAATTTAACATACCTGCGTGATCATACAATAACAATTTATATCTACGTTATCATATCTGGAATTATGTATCTTCATTTTTCATAGCGATTACATGTCTGGGTTTGTCGTTTTTTATAATTCCCATCAGAGAATGACAAGGATATACCTACGTTTTTAATGTTGTTAATTCCTTAATTTAATATAGAGATATAATTTACATTGTAACAACCCTAATTAACTATGTAATTATCATAAATAATAAATATTAACTTAATTAATTATTAAAATATATTAATGAGTCTTTATTATTTAATTATTAAAAGGTGGGTGAAGTAATTAATGGAGGGATAATGTTGGTGGGAATTAATGGGGGGATAAGGTGGTTGAGAATTAATGAGGGGGATTTGAGAGAGGAGGATAAGGAAGAAGGGGAGGATTATTTTTGTTTGAGGTTTTCTAAATTGCAAAAGGGAGAGGAGGAGGAAATTGGAGGAGGGATTTTGGGGAGCTCTCACAGGGAACTAGTGTTGCTGGGAATTTTGGGCTTGGGGGGTAGGAAACCGCAAGGATTATTGGAGCTAGGGAGCCAAAGAGGTTGTTCCTAGCTAGCTGGGAGATTAATATTCAGTCTGGGCAAGAACAAATCCCCCTCATTAATTATCAACCACCTTATCCCCCCATTAATTCCCAACAACCTTATCCCTCCATTAATTACTTCACCCACCTTTTAATAATTAAATAATAAAGACTTATTAATATATATATTAATGATTAATTAAGTTAATATTTATCATTCATGATAATTACATAGTTAATTAGGGTCGTTACATACATGGTTAGGTAATGGAACAATTAATAGACAACGATATCTTAATGATATTCACACAGTGTTACCCAAGTTACCTAGCGATATTTTTGGATCATAGTTATCAATAGTTATGGTTATTTACACAGGGAATTTTGTGTTTAATTTATACCAACGATATCGCTTATATACAAGTGATTTCATTGATTGTTGACAGCGAAATTGAAGGACAGTGTTTTCATGTCTGTGTAGATCCACTGGACAATGATTTAGTTGCTTGCTATTGTGCATGACAATGAATTCATCTAGCAATTTTATGATACCTATTACCGTAATTTTATAGAGTGTAATTTCTCCCTTGAATGTAATTCAACAACTTTATGTTTACTCAGTGTTTCCTTACCTACTTCTTGTGTTTTAATGAGGCTTACACAACAATTTATTTTTATCCTTCATTTGCTAGAATTTCGCCTAGAAATGTATGCTATAATTTCACTCAGCAATATATTTAATAGTATTCATTTGTTGGACAACGATAACTTAGACAAAATATCCTTTTTAAATGCTAGAATTTTTCTCAGCAATGAACTCACATTTTTTCTCAGCAATATATGCTAGGAAGCATACATTTAGGCTATGTCTCCATCCATATTAATCAACACTGTGAAGGTTTATTCACACAGTAGTTTCATCCATATTTCGTACATATTTAATTACCCAGTGATATTTATGGATCATATGGATCATATAGTCATGGATCTTATTGATAGTAGACAACAACACCATCCATCTTTTTAGACAATGTTGTGGATTTTATAGACACCAAGATAAATTCTTTACAACCACCTATTCATAGACAAATATTCTACAATTAGACTGTGTTATCTTCGTTAAACATAGCTTATTGATAGACAACAATGTGGATATGTCAACTATATTGATCTAAGGCTTGTATGTTTGGGAAGGGTAATGATAGGGTTGAAGGTTTTAACTTAGGCTACACAAGGAATTACATGTTAGTGAATGGCAAAGGTAGTGAGACCTTTATGTTAATATAATCTTAATTAAATAATAAAATCTTAATGTAAGAATGGATTCTCGAGGGAAAATTTCTTCGATGGGTAATAGCGTGCCTTAATTAATGTGTGATTGCAATATAATTCGTTGTGCAAGGAATTTAATGTGTTTTATGAATTTTATAGTTTTCAAATTTCCTTGTGTCTTGTTGTCTTGTCGATTTTTGTTGTGTGGTTGGGTTTAGTCTTCATTTTTTGGCAGTTAATTCAGTCTCCTAGCGCGTTTATTTTATCTTCGATTAAACTGCTAGATATGTTTATTGTGCAATGGCTACTATCATGCCTCTCACCTGGTGATGACATGATTCTTGATGAGGGGATCATTGTGTTCCCTGTTTGATAGAGGCGAAGGATAACCTGGCCAGAGTCTATGCTTCCCAATGTGGGCATTGTTTGTTGTAATTGATGTTGGCACTTGGTTTGTAACTCCTTAATGTGTTTTGGTTTTGCGCACCATAGAGGTTTCCAGCTACTGGTCATCAAAGTCGTTGTGTCAGGTTGGCTGATGTTGTCCTTTAGTTTGTAGGCTTTGTCTTGCTTGTGTCGGGCGGGTAGTCATTTATATCTGTCTTGGATTGTCACATGCTTTGTCCAGTTTCCTGAGGTGCTAGTGTCTGAGTCGTTGTTTTGTTGGCTGATTTGTGTGTGTGGTGTTCTTCATCAAATTGTGTTGTTTAATTGTTTTCGATGTTGTCTTCCCTCTTAAAAAATAAAAAATAAAAATAAAAAAATTGTGTTTCGTCGCATGTAGTCGTAACGATGGGGTCGTGACATTGATGGACTATGTGAGATCTTTGTCAAGGAAAAAAAAATAATATATATATATATATATATATATATATAAAGATGTGGATAAAGACCATGTATTCCTTGGAATGTTACCATGAGAAAACTCAATTCCCTTTGAATATACCATCTTTTCATCATAGGTTTAGGCAATTTGCGTGGATGGAAATACATAAATTTAGGGAAGGGAGGGTTCCTCTAAAGGGATCTCTTCCTACTTAATGAGAATGATTGGAAAATTTAAACCAAACAAAGTTTGTATCATTTTGGTTCATAGGCTAGTTCCTAGTAGGATGTTGGTGTATAAGAATGTTGGATTACATACACATGTGTGTGAAGAAACATATGTCAAGGAAAATGTTAATAAATCTAATTTGCATATGGTTAATGTGTAGAATATACCTTGTTCTAATCAAATTTTGGAGCTACCTTTGGTGTTTCAATATGGTGAATGCCTCAAGGAAGGTAGCTCCAAGTGATAGAATCTCAATTTGTACTTTACTGATGCTTCTGAAGGAAATGGACTAGCCAAATCTAGAAAGGAATTGAATGTAGAGGAAAATAGGGAGAGAATGGGAGACTTTTCTCACTCTACAACTTTGGTTTGTTTAGCAAAGTTATATGCTTTTAAGGAAGTAAGTGTAGTTTGTGAAAATAAATAAATCAGCATAGGTGATTTTAGGGGCGAAATTAAGGGGTTCTGAATTTTGATGGGGCGAATTTTTTCTGTTGGAGAGGGATGGAGAGCTTTATTATCATTTGCCTTCCATTTATTTCAAAAAAAAATGTTTAAAGGGTTAGCGCATGGTTTATTTACCACAAAGAGGAAAAAAATTAATTTTCGCCCGCTAAAATTCGGGCCAAAACCTTCCATTCGCCCCTATTTTTAGCTTAAAAGTTGGGCCATAACCTTCCTCGCCCCGATTTTTAGCTATGAAGATTTCTGGAACCATTTTCTCCCTCC
>SNQJ01S0002191.1:0-10324 GCA_010110895.2 Picea sitchensis
ATTGGATGGATTGTTGTAGTGAAGTGGGCAGTGAATTATGGGGTAGGTGTAGACCCTAAAGGAAAAATGTTTCCAAAATTATTCCCAAGGAAGAACCCCCCATGACTGGGGATATGAATAAAGGGAAAGCCTCCCCATTGTGAAAGTTCCCCCCCAAGGGATGTGCCCCTAGGGAAAGGTGTGCTAACCCATTAAACCCCCTTGACATATTACTACCCCCATCTTGACTAGGGATAGACCCAAAAACACTAATAATATTCCAGTCAAAAGGTAAACTAGCACCTAACAATACCAGGCTACTCATAGGAATGGTGGAGGTGGAAGGAAATCCACCCCCCATGTTGAAACCAAGCCTCGAACCCCCAATAGAAGAAGATCCAAATGTGTGCATCAAAATGGATGGGATGGGCATAGGAATGCTTGGTACACTGATAGATGGAAAAGAGGACACAGTTGGTGTCCCCCAGATCTAGGGACCCGTACAAAAAGACATAGAGAGCGTAGGTCCAATGGTGCTCAGGGAAGGTAATGTGGACATCACAGGGATGCCCCCAGGCCCACTTACATATGGGATCAATGGATCATCCACACTATATGAAACACTTGGTCATGAAATGGTGTAAGGATCGATAAACAAAGAAAAATTCTCACTAAAAATATCCCTTACTTGGATAAGTATGGGTGCTTCAGGATTAGTTAGAGGGTTAAATTTTGGTAGAGGACTTTCTTCGACCACTTCCAGTTCAACCAAACTAGACTCCTCAAACCAAATATGGGAATCTTTGAATTCATAGTCACCTGTTTCGTGTCGCTTGAGAGGTGGTTCTACCTCCATGATTGGCTATATACCTCGTAATTGATGGGATCGACGTAGTGATTCAACCGTGGTGAAAATAATATGCACAAATCAAAACAAAATTCAATATAAGGATGACATAGACACAGAACCAAAGAGAACACCCCTAAAAAATCTAAGACAACAAAAATCAAACCAATGGTTCATAGGGCCTTCCAAAAACCAACCCTATAGGGGAGATGAAGTCCCCACAAGATTGGCTAGTGAAGGTATGAGGAACAGTTACGATGAACGATGTGAAATATCCATGAACAATGCAAGCATCCTTTATTAGGGTAGGCACCCTCTGGAGGAACTGAGATCATGAACGAACATATGCATTAGGTACTATGTAACACCCCCTCTTTAAACCCTAAATACATTTAATAAATAATGATTAATGATTGTCATGCAATGACATGTGAATATTATAAATGTATTATTGTTTAATTGTAAATGCCAAAACTGACTATGGGGTGAAGCCTTAAAGTACAAGCCATGATATCACTAGTGGAATGAGAGGAAGCCCTAATAAACTAAAGGACCTCAAGCCTCATTCATATTACTTCCCTTAGCCTTGATTTCAATACAAATTAGTTAATAAGGGAGGTTGGTAATTGAAAAACCAACCACCTTAATGAATGGAAGTATGGAGCATTGTCAGAAGGGATAGGAAGTGATAAGCTAGAGGACAGTAGGAAAGATCACCATGGGTCCTCAGGATTGACTCACGAGTTTCCTTCTGACAGAAGAAACAAAAGTATAGGTTGAGAACCTTCCTAAGTCATATGTGGGGCCGAGATATGCACTGAGAGAGAACTAGATGAGGGTCAGGCCTCTAAGGAAGGGGAGTTGTTGAAAGGAATGCACGAGTGCGTGCAATAGAAGGATCAAAGAACCTATAGAAGGGTTCTGAGATGGAACATAGAAAACCCGACTTGAGCTAAGAGGGTCACGAGCTTGATGTTGGGAAGGTATCTGATAAACCTCGAAGAGGCCTAGGCTAGGTGGGTGTAAGGGAGAATCTCTACCAAGAGTATAGTGAATGAGAGTGACCTTTAAATCTTGTTGATAACCTGAGAGTGATTCCCTAGTGGTATCATGGCTTGGAACTAGGGTGGTCATAATACTAAGAGTGAATGCATATGCGCTTACGGTTGGGTGGAAAGGAGAACACCCACAGTCAGATGGTTGGATGCAACTTGCAACTAGATAAGTATTTCATAGACCCTATGTAATTGAATTGAAATGCATGATTGAACGCTCTTGCTTGCGCTATAAATATGCATACTTGATTTATAGTAATGATTCTTATTGTATTGGAAAACTCCTGCATTTGTGTGACGGTAGGATGGTAAGAATGGTGCATGCCTTATACAACTGAATACAAGGTTTTGTAATGTCCTGAGATAAAAAAGAATGAACTTAATTAATGGTTCCCGTGTGATGGGAAATCTGTGAATGGAAACTATGATTATAAGTTAATAGTTTAATCTAAGGTATTGAGCCCAAGAAGGTGATATAACTCGCCTTCACAGTCAAAGGGAATTGTTGGTCGTGCTATGTATGAGAGGCCAGAGAAGGTCGTAAAATATATGTTCTTCCCCTTTGATAAATTTGTGGGGTCACAGGACCTCGAGCCCTCATTCGAGTTCTAAATGACATGCTTGTTCTTATTGTGGATAAGGGAAAGACCTCAAAGAAAAATCCTTGAATTTTCTAAGTCCTGAATCGAAAGAAAAACCATGTTTTGAGCTCAAAATAATCATGATCGTTGGATCAGTGGAGCCAATAGATTCAGACTCTTTATCGAAGAAGGTTACCATGCTTGTAGAGAATGTACCTGAGTTAATATGGACCGTTAATCAGGGATTAACCTAGAATTAACCTCTGTCATAGATCATTGTGGTCTCGTTTAAGCGATATCCTGGGTAGAGGTAACATCAACATGATGTACCATGCTGACTTGGAAAGCCAACGTGTCCAGGAGTTGATAGGTGTCAGCCTGTGAATGGAAACAGGTAAGTGATTGGTGGGCCATAACACATTCCCTTGGGTGAACTATGTCTTAGACCTCCATTTTAGCGTTGGACATCGGACCAAAATTTTGAAAGATCTCAACTATTGATCCCAGTGCATCTGGGATGTGATCTTGGTTGTTGATCGACATGGAATACCTTAGACGCTGACGAGATGAGGGATGACATCATGATAACATTATGTTGGCATCACAGTAACTAAAAGAGCCTACGTGTTTGAGGAATCCACATGGAGGCCTCTAATTGGTTGATGTAATAGGGAGTGGGTCTTGTTGAGTTTAAGGGTTGGAAAGGTGAGATGAATGGGTCCAGTATGAGTTTGCCAACCTGCATGAACAGAATGCATTATAAGGTTTCCTAGTATGAAGGAAGAAATGAATAGGTTTGTGAGACTAGCCATGAGGATAGTTGTAAATTCTCTTTAAAGAAGAATGATAATAAGTCCCAATAAATAGGAATGAATGAGGTAAAAAGGTGCAAGTGATGCACCTACATATATGTAAATGTACATATACATGCTTAAAGGTATGATATGAATGTTGGAATAAGTGAAATGTGAGGAAAGATTTGTACTTTCCAGATCTAAATAGTTCCATGGATGCATGGTTGACCCTATGTTGGAAGGGTCATATTTGTCTTGATGAAATAATAGCTTGTGGGATGTGTTCCCTTTTTCCTTAAGAAAATCTAATACACATTGATAAAAATGTAAATTTGTAGGGATGATATGTTTCCATTATAAAAGGAAAACATGATTATGATTTTAAAGACTGCATATGAATGGTGGTAATTAACCATGAACCAATTAATTTCCAATAGATAAATAAATGAAACAAAAAGTGTTCTAAGGTGTGGACACCCACATGCTAAAGGCATGTTGATAAGAATACAGTGAATGCAAATTGATAGAATAAACATGCATCTGTGAGTGCACAATCTAAATTCACAATAAAGATGCATGTTGATAATTACTCATGGAATATTAGGTAAGAACATGAGATGACAAGTTGAGGCTAACTCAAAAAATAATTGAAGTCATGTCGAATTGGATTTGGATATGCAACAAGAGTTGCATGTTGAAGAAGGTTCTTTGGAGGAACTATGTAAGGAACTCTGCCAGGAGAACATAGCTATAACATAATGACCACTAAGAATTGAACAATGGGATGCAAAACCTATTTATATAAGAATCTTGGATTACATTTTAAAATATCATGCATGAGTACAAGACATGAAGGCGAATGAGGACCTATCTAATCTTTGGGTGGGAAATGTGCGGAATGTACAAGTTCATGATTCATTATGAACAAAAGAAACTTGTTGATGTAGCATGTTGAATTATTCAATAAGGTCAGGTGAACATGACTAAGACTGCTTAAGAGATAAAACAAGTAATCCCATGAGGGATAAATTGTAAAAGAAAGAAGGAGAAAGTGATTAATATTTCTCCCTTTGTGGAACTTTCTTTGAATAATAAGGCGAGGGTTGTATGCTTTAAAAGGGCAGCTGTGAAAATGAGTACAACTAGTAACTGAAAGATACAATATTGAATATTCTTAAATGCACGAGCTTGGTCAATATATAGTGTGTGAAGGCAATCATCCTTGCAATTAATTGACTAGGATGAAATTTTTCTGATGGGAGAATCCATTAATTCCTTTCTTGTTGTCTATTATGATTCTCTGGGATGATAAAGAGTGAATGCAGCTGATGAATGTAGATATTTTGCATGAGAATGTTGAGAGCTACAACTAAAATTTTGTTTGCACTCATGAAAAAATTGGGGACGATGTGATGGAGTTCATATAGATATTCTAAGGCATATATGAAAATGTTTTGATGAAATAAATGCTATGGTACATGCATTTGATCTTACATGATAACTAATGTAAAATGTGAATTTTGTGATGTATGTCATGTCTTGATACCGTGGGTATTATATGGAGACCAACGCCAATAGTGAACAACCTAGGATAGGTGAATGCAATAAGGTTGTTGATAAAAGAAAAATATGAAAGGGATTTTAGAAGTCCCCAAGAAACACCATTGAAGAGGTAATATCATAGAAGGTGTTGGAAACTAGGTATAAATATTATGTACCCATGTGACATGAGAGGTAAAAAAGGATTTGGGTAATAATCCATTCTAAAATAGTCTATGCTTTGATGGTATACATGTGATTTGAATGGATGTTGTATACCATTGATACCCAAGTAGGGTATGATTACGGAAGGAGAACATGCATGATGGAGGTGTGAACCTATGAAAACCAAGGATGATTGAAATCCTTGGAAAATGCATGAACAAATATATGTCATGAATGCATTTCCTGATCAAGGGGTGATTGAGAACAAAATTTCTCAAAGGTAGCATGATGATGTAATGAATTAAGGAGATTCATGTGATAAGATAGTGGGTATATATGGGACTTCCCATTATGGAAGTATCTTCGATTATGCAATAGAATTGTAGAATGGTAATGAGAGAGAAATTGGGTGGCCATAAACGTCGACACCCTGATTACCAATGAAGAAAGAGAGCTTGAATGCATTCATGTGAAATTTTAGTTTCATGTATGTTGATTTGAGGTCATGATCAGCTGAAGTAGAAAAAAACAGTCTTTTTGTAAAAATAAATGTGTATAAAAAGAAATCATGTATAAACCTGGAATGCCAACATGTCCAAAATTTGATAGTTGTTAACCTATGAATGGAAACAGGTAATTGGTCAGTGGGCCATAGTGTAGGCCCTTGGGTGAATTGTGTATTAGACCTTTGTTTTATCCTTGGAAGTTGAACTAAAAGTTTGAAAGATCTCAACCATTGATCGAAGTACATCTGGGATGTAATCTCGGTCATTGATCGACGTGGAATCCCTTATACGTTGACGAGAGGAGTGATGATATCATGCTAACTTTCTGTTTATGTAACATTAAGTAAAATACCCTACGTGTACGAGGAAGCCACGTGGAGGCCTATAATTCATCAAGGTAATAGGGAGTGGGTCCCCATCGAGATTAAGGGTTGGGAAGGTGAGATTAATGGGTCCACGAGTCCGCCAAACTGCAAACCTGACAAACTCACAAAATAATATAAGTGTTGAGTATTAGAAGAGAGAAAGGGACTCATATGAGTCTGCGAGTCTATGAGTCCACCAACTCATGAAGCCGACAAAATCACCGAATAATATAAATTTTGATACTTCTTGGATGGACTTGTGGAGGGGAGGTACAAAATAATATGTTTGTGAGTAAGCGTAGATGGATAAATGGTTAAGTGTTGATACTTATTGGATGGGCTGCTATGAAAGGGAGGTACATAATTGTACATCCGTGAGTCAGCGAGTCCATGTAGGTGGAAGAGTGGTTGACTTGATACTTCTCAGAAAAATTTATGAAGGGGAGGCACATATTTATGTGTCTGTGAGTCCGCAAATGAAAAAGAAGTTAATTATTGGTGGCGGGTTCATGAAAAGTATGGATATATACCATGAGTCCGCAAGACCATTATCCTTCAAATCTGTGAATACAACAAGGCGACTAGGATACCATTAGGAAAACATATGTCTATTACTAATAGGATGACGAGATGAGTGGGATTCCACCATGGCCGGGATAGGTTAGTGTCGTACTGGGACCCACAGATTGTTTCCATGTCATTTGGAACGAACAATGAAGCATCACATGGATGCCATTGACGATGAAGTATGTTGTATATGTAAGAAACCCAAAGAGTTTGAAGGTCCTGACTTTCATTCTAGAGCTCATTTCTGAGTGAAATTATCAACCTTAGAAATCTCTTGATGAGAAAAGAGGATGGACTATGATAGAGAGATTTAAGGTTGTTAAAACAAGAGGCCCAATACTCCATCCCTTAAAAAGGTACTTAGAGTTGGAGTGCATTTACATGCCTACAGGGCATTGCCCACATGCAATCTCTGTAGTCTACCTAGGAATGGTCACTAAAACTACCACGTCACAATTAATGACCAGGAAAACATTAACATGTCCTACCACACATAAGGGTAGGGCAACTATGTCCGAAGCTTCAAAGGATTACCTCACATACAGGTGTGGCAACAATGAAACCCATGTATATGTAGTATCGAATACCACAAACATAAAACGAGAAAAGAGGGGTAATATCCCTATTTTCCCCGATGTGACCTCATGCTGACTCTTGTGTTAGAGGAGCTTCTGAACAGTTGAAAAATGGGTTTACACTCTTTAATAACTCTAGGTTTAGATTTTGGTGGCCTTGAAGAGTTTACTCTCAATCATATTACAATGTTATAAACCTATCTAATGTTTATTTTCTAATAAAGAAAAGGGTCTAATTGATATTAGTTTACGAATTCTTTACTTAAGGATATTGTTTATTTCAAAGGGAAAATGGATTAAAATTTTATGGTGCTTACTCTTGACCCAAGCAAAGTAATGAAAAAATGATATTGCACTTGTTGAATTCAATTAATTCTAACTATGGGAGGGAAAGAGATCTTTTTCTTTGTAAACTTCAAAATGAAAACTCAAACACCAAGTAACCATGCAAAACAAATTAGATCCAAATGTTTGCTAAGATATCAAACAAAACACTTCAACAATGAACTTTGTTTTTAATGCTTCAAAAGCTCAAAATCCAACACAATTTTTTTGTTTTATTTTTCCAAATGTAATGAAAAGAGTTTATTAAGATAATCAAGAACACAATGTAAAAATGGAAAATGAACAAATAAATAAGCAAGAGATGTAGCAATTTAGTGCAGGTGATGTTGAAAATCCCACTTCAGTGTCTGCAAGAATATCAACCCAAAACTTACCTATGAAAATGTATCTAGTAATGAGCATTGATCACAAGAGGGAAAAAACACCAAATGTGATCAATAGAAGACACTACTAGATCATTAGATGTTGAACACTTCCCAACTCAAGTGGATCACAAACAAACAAACGAGCTTAACCAAGTAATCCAAACAAGCCACACAAACACAATCCAAAAACATAAATCGAAGACAAAATGTGTGACAAAGGGACTCAATTAGAGAGATCTGAGACCAATACAAAATCCAAAATACCAGAGAAACCAGATATGATCATAGGAATCCGGGCATTCTGCAATTTTCCCAATTTACAGGGGGTGTCGCGGGTCAAATGAACTTCAAAAAGTGACTAGTTGTTTCTCAATGGTGGTGCAACAAGCGACACCCAGCATAATTTTTCAAAAAGAGAGATCTCACTCAGATGTAATCAAATCTGAGGGATCCAAACTATGAGGGAGTATTAGGGAAGAAAACAATCAAATCAAAATATAGGATAAAAGGAAAGGGATTCAGAAGTAGAGAAGAATCAAATATCATTCCCCAACAGAGTCGACAATTCTATTATGGAGAAAATATCACAAGTGGACAATAATATCTCTAGGATCTGCCTATTGATCCTAAATAGACAAAACAAAGGGATAGATTTCTATGGGTTTCTTTTAGACTCAAGCAATTGGATTCGTGATTAAACTAAGTGGTAGAAATAACATAAATTTTCCTGAAGGTTGTCCTTCATATATCATGGTTGTTGCAGATCTGAAGTTCCAACTCTATCCTCCACAACCTCCTTCTTGCATACAAAAGACAAACAATACCTTTCTACTTCTCTTCTTGGTGTTAGAATCTTAGATCTAACTTGAATCTAATCCGATCTATAATCTATTAAATCGAGGATATGAGTATTTATGTTTGAAACAAACATTCAGATATGAATATTTATGTTTGAAAACAAACATTCATATGGGAAAACCAATGATCTATTAATATGGATAACATAAATACATCAATACAATTACATCATGATGTAGATGCATTCCTCTTTTCCCATTGGTCCTTTCTCCTCCTTACCTCTTCAACCGAGCTAGAAAAATTGAATACAAATGATGTAGATGGAGAAGCACCTCTGAATTTTGGCAACATGGATCTATAAATGATTGTTCCTTCTCCCTACTCAAGATTTTCCTTCTTTATATAGATCCTTGGAAGAGGCTTGGGAGAGATTCTAGATATTATAGAGACCAGTGGATACTCAAATGATGTGAGTTCCAAGTCTCATACCACGAAGAACCAACTCATCCCTCTCTTAACTCTTTGAAACTCTACAAATCTAGAAGGTTATAGAGGGTGTAACAGGTTGCACTATATCTTACCAACAAGATGTCACTTGTTGTACATGTATGACAAGCGACACCCTACAAAAATATCCTTCATCTTGAGCTAGAGTCGTGTATTGGATTTAATCTTTTGTTGGATTCTCTTCTGGCCCTATAGGGTGGAAATTAAGGCTATAACACTATGCATTCTATTCTTCAGTTTTATTTATTCTCGAGTGCTAGTGGATGATTTTTTGGATGACCCTACATATTTGGATCCATATGATCAATGTCAATATTTGGAGAATCATTTTCAGTTGGCTATTGAGTTCTGGTATCTTTAGCGTAGTGTTCCATGAGAACTTGGACATGGGACCTAGGTTTACATTGGTGTTGGGACTACTTCAACATGGTGTCTAGCACTTCTACATGGGACCTTGGTTCTCCATACCACTTCAAAATTATGTTCCACACTTATCCATGGGACCCTGGTATATGGTTGTATTCCTTCATAAGAGGCATTGAGGACAACTCTTTCATAAGGAGGATGGAATGTAGTGTAGCTAGGGTAATAATATGGGGTACCTAGGGAGGTACCCAAGGGGAATAATAGTAGAATTGTATTGTTATGTATGAAGGCCACTTTTAATAAATAATGCCTAGTGTGAACACAATAAATGTAAGAGGGCTCATTAAGAGGTTCTTCTCCTAGAAGGTTCCTCCTTTAGAATGCTCTTAAGTGGTAGGTAGCACTATATAAAGGGGTGTAAACATTGTAATGGGTAGGTTGAGAAGTATTGTATTTTGAACATAACTCTTTAGGAGGTTTCCCCTTCGAAGAGGAAAGTGATCAGGAGTGGATCCCTTCCTTCAAATGATCTATTGTATGGTGTTTCCCTATCTCAAGGGTTTTAAGAATAATAAAGGAGATTTTCCATATTCTTCTCTAGATCTTGTATGGTAATTTCATTTGTAAATGTTTGGTACTTGACATTTTATTTTCAAATGTCTATCATGCCACACATTCTACTATCATTTTTGAACTTCTTAGTGGTGAAGAGAAATCATTCTTTCTTCCAATTGATGCAATTGATGGAGGTGTTTATTATTGGCTATGTCTAAATCATATCTGAGCAGATATGCTACCCTAGTTTCATTGGTCCAAAAGTGTAGTAAAACTATATCTTCCTGTCCATATACTAACTTAAAGGGAGTGTGGTCGATCAATCTTTATACACGGTCCTATAAGCCAAAAGTAGTGATGGGACCTTATCATCCCAATTGTCTATGTCGATTCCATCAATTTTTGTTAGGACTTT
>SNQJ01S0002191.1:33209-48061 GCA_010110895.2 Picea sitchensis
TGGTGCTTCTTGGGGACTTCTAAAATCCCTTTCACATTTTTCTTTTTATCAACAACCTTCTTGCATTCACTTCTATCTGAGGTTGTTCACTATTGGCAGTGGTCCTTCCATAACAATTCCAATGTTTTCTACACATGACATACATCACCGAATTCACATTTTACATTAGTTGTCATGTAAGATCAAATGCATGTACCATAGCATTTATTTCAGTAAAACATTTTCATATATGCCTTAGAATATCTATATGAACTCCATCACATAGTCCCCAATTTTTTCATGAGTGCAAACAAAATTTTAGTTGTAGCTCTCAACATTCTCATGCAAAAATATCTACATTCATCAGCGTATCACTTTATCATCCCAGAGAATCATAATAGACAACAAGAAAGGAGTTAAGGAATTCTCCCATCAGGAAACTTTCATCCTAGCTAAATTAATTGCAAGGATGATTGCCTTCACACACTATATATTGACCAAGCTCGTGCATTTAAGAACATTCAATATTGTATCTTTCAGTTACTAGTTGTACTCATTTTCACAGCTGTCCTTTTTAAGCATACAACTCTGTCTTATTATTCAGAGTTCCACAGTGAGAGAAGTATTAATCACTTTCTCCTTCTTTTCTTTTACAATTTATCCCTCATGGGATCTACTTGTTTTATCTCTTAAGCAGTCTTAGTCATGTTCACCTTGACCTTATTGAATAATTCAACATGCTACATCAACAAGTTTCTTGTTCATAATGAATCATGAACTTGTACATTCCGCACATTTCCCACCCAAAGATTAGATAGGTCCTCATTCGTCTGAATGTCTTGGTACTCATGCATGATATTTTAAAATGTAATCCAAGATTCTTATATAAATAGGTTTTGCATCCCATTGTTCAATTCTCAGCGGTCATTAAGGTTATAGCTATGTTCTCCTGGCAGAGTTCCTTACATAGTTCCTCCAAAGAAACCTCTTCAACATGCAACTCTCTTGTTGCATATCCAAACGGCCCGACATGAACTCAATTATTTTTGAGTTAGCCTCAACTTTGGCATCTCAGATTCTTACCTAATATTCCATGAGGAATTATCAGCATGCATCCTTATTATGCATTTAGCACTCACAGATGCATGTTTATTCTATCAATTTGCATTCACTGTACTTTAATAACATGCCTTAGCATGCGGTGTGGGTGTCCACCATAGGAACACTTTTTTGTTTCATTTATTTATCTATTGGAAATTAATTGGTTCATGGTTGTTCACGACCATTCATATGTAGTCTTTAAAAGCATAATCATGTTTCCTTTTATAATGGAAACATGTCATCCCTACAAATTTACATTTTTATCAATGTATATTAGATTTTCCTAAGGAAAAAGGGAACACATCCCCCACAAGCTATTATTTCAGAAAGACAAATCAGACCCTTCCAACATAGGGTCAACCGTGCATCCATGGAACTATTTAGATCTGGAAAGTACAAATCTTACCTCACATTTCACTTATTCCAACATTCATATCATACCTTTAAGCATGTATATGTACATTTACATATATGTAGGTGCATCACTTGCACCTTTTTACCTCATTCATTCCTATTTATTGGAACTTATTATCATTCTTCTTTAAAGAGAATTTACAACTATCCTCATGGCTAGTCTCACAAACCTATTCATTTCTTCCTTCATACCAGGAAACCTTATAATGCATTCTGTTCATGCACTAAAGAATCCATTTACATATATGGATGTTCAGCATGCAAGCTCACTATTGCACCTTTCTCCAAGTCATTCTTACACATGGGCATTTCAAACTTCCATATCCTTCCTCCCAAAGATCTTACAACCATTCTTATGACAAGTCTCATAGGAATACTCAACACCATGTTTCCTTCTCTCTTGAGAGTTTATATCCATTCACATGATATTCACATGGAAATTCTCGCATACATATTCGTAACTATGTTTCCATTTTCATACGACAACAAAATAGATGATTTTAGCAGATAAATTTCGCAAATGGGCTAATTTTCCATGGTTTTTCTCAAAACAAGATTCGTCAATTTCCATTTTTTCTAAAAATGATTCGCCCAAATTCCATAGAATAAAATTATTTTACCTTAAAATTCGCCAAACGTTTATAGAAACAATACAAAATCCTTAGAAATTTGAATATTTTTACAAAACTATTGCCAAATATTTTACATTTTGAATATTAAGGACTAGTAAGATTAGCCCATGCTTCTACATTTTAGTATAAATTTCCATCCTCACAATCATCCCTAGACAACAACCAACAAGATAAACTCTTGCCTAAACTACTATATAAATATGCAACGACCTAGAAATACAATCTGGGCAATTTCAACAGTGCCCCAGGCAACATGACAACTTAGCAAGCTTCTCTTCATGCCTCAGACCATTCTTGGTCAACAAACCTTTTTATCAAGGGAATATTTTTTCCTGATTCCCTCTCACTACAACTAAAGCACACCAAGCCATATTCTTATGGCTAACATCCACCGCTGGATGTCAGTTTGACCCATTGGCCGTCTAGAAATGCCCCAACACTTTACTCCATTGAGAATCAACAATTCATTAGCCCTTCTACTTTATTCTCATAGGGTAATATGTAATCAATATCATCAACATTTTACTTAATTTGTTATACTCAGATAATCATTAACCATATGATCCATGTCATCACCATATTTTACATCCAATAACATTCTATAAGAAGCCTATATGCATGTTATACGCATGCTCAATCTTTTCCATATGCATAATGGTGTATCCTTGTGCCCCAAGTATTTTACCCATGCTTATAGTGCAGATGTATTCCAATTGTCTGCCATTTGTATTCGCATGCATAGACATTTCCTTAGATTAATAGGTATGCACCTTCTCTTATTATAGTCATGAACATCATAAACTTGTTCACGTGTTCATATCTCTTTACCTCTCTCGGGAGGTCTAGAAATAGTCCACATGACTCCTTTTTAATTGCTTAACTCAGTTATTATACAACAACCATTTTCTTCATTCACTATAGGTCAAATAAAACTGACCTTAGACATTTTTCATCAGTCCTCTGATCGTGAGGGATCATACACATATACATGGTTTAATATTTTATTAAAGAAGTAATTATTAATGCTATGGATTCTATCAATCCATACCAACTTCCTTTAAGCATAATGAATTTTCCATAAGGGTCTTAACCCTTATATAATCAACCATCTTAATTACAAGATACTCTTCCTACCCTAGCAAATAGACATTATTATACTTAACCAAAAAAACCTCATGTCCCTTGTCTGGACTCAGACAGCTTCATAGAATAATTTATACCACCTCTTCCATTTTCATTCAGGTTTTACCAATAATACCTATCAACATATTCTTACTCCCATAAGAGTAGTCATCACTTTCATAGAGGGACATTATAATTACCCCTTGTTGTAATTCAACCAGGATTTTTCAAATTACAATTCTAGTGTACAGTCCTTCTCCTCAAGAAGTTAATGCATATAATAAAAAATCTTTTAAAGGTAGAAAAACCTTTAAGCATGCTCACCTAAATCGCGATATACTAGTCCTATGACTGATCTCCAGCCCATCCAGGCCTAGTGTTGTAGCTAGCTCTAACAGATAAGGTAGGGTAAAATTCCCTTCCCCTTAAACATTTTCTAAAAAGAATTTTATTTGACTCTTTCATGAGCCCAATCATGCCAAGTGTTGTTGCATGCTCTAATGCCACTTTGCAATAGACCCAACCCCCTAAGTACCTTTTTAAGGGATGGATTATTAAATTTTCGCTTCTCATAACAACCTTAAATATTCTCTACCATAGCTCCATCCTATTTTGCTTGTCAATATCTTTCCAAGGTCGGTAATTTCACTCAGAATTGAGATATGGAATGAAAGTTATGCCCTCCCAAAGTTCTTGGGTTTACATAGACAACATCTCTCTTACTGTCACGTGGCATCCATTTCACATTTCATTTTTCATTCCAACTAAAGGGGCAACACTTGAGTCTTGATGTGGCACTAGCCTAGCCTGCCACAATGGAACCCCACTTAGCTCGCCATCCTGTTAGTAATGGCCATCTGTCGTCCTAATGGCGCCCTAGCCACTTTGTTGTATTCACAGATTCGTGAGTGACGATCTTAAGGAATCATGGTCTATATCAGTACTTTTCATGAACCCACCACCACCACTTAACGTTTTTTTCATTCACAGACTCAAGGACTCGTGGCTGCATAACTCTGTGCCTCCCCTTCATAAGTTTGTCCGAGAAGTATCGACACTTAACCACTTTTCCACCTACATGGACTGGATGACCCTTGGATGTACAATTTTGTACCTTCCTTTCATAAGTCCATCCGAGAAGTCTCAACACTTAACCATTTTTCCATCTATGCAGACTCAAAAACTAACAGACTCGCATACATACAATTATGTACCTCCCCTCCACAGGTCCATCCGAGAAGTCTCAATACTTATATTATTTGATGATTTTGTCGAGTTCACAGGTTGGAGGACTCACAGACTTGTAGACTCATCTGAGTCACTTCCTCTCTTATAACACTCAACACTTATATTATCTTGTGAGTTTCTCGAGTTTGCAGGTTGGAAAACTCATACTGGACCCATTCATCTCACCTTTCCAACCCTTAAACTCAACAAGACCCACTCCCTATTACCTCAACCAATTACAGGCCTCCACGTGGATTCCTCAAACACGTAGGCTCTTTTAGTTACTGTGATGCCAACATAATGTTATCATGATGTCATCCCTCATCTCGTCAGCGTCTAAGGTATTCCATGTTGATCAACAACCAAGATCACATCCCAGATGCACTGGGATCAACAGTTGAGATCTTTCAAAATTTTGGTCCGATGTCCAACGCTAAAATGGAGGTCTAAGACATAGTTCACCCAAGGGAATGTGTTATGGCCCACCAATCACTTACATGTTTCCATTCACAGGTTGACACCTATCAACTTCTGGACACGTTGGCTTTCCAAGTCAGCATGGTACATCATGTTGATGTTACCTCTACCCAGGATATCGCTTAAACGAGACCACAATGATCTATGATAGAGGTTAATTCTAGGTTAATCCCTGATTAACGGTCCATATTAACTCAGGTACATTCTCTACAAGCATGGTAACCTTCTTCGATAAAGAGTCTGAATCTATTGGCTCCACCGATCCAACGATCATGATTATTTTGAGCTCAAAACATGGTTTTTCTTTCGATTTAGGACTTAGAAAATTCAAAGATTTTTCTTTGAGGTCTTTCCCTTATCCACAATAAGAACAAGCATGTCATTTAGAACTCGAATGAGGGCTCGAGCTCCTGCGACCCCACACATTTATCAAAGGGGAAGAACATATATTTTACGACCTTCTCTGGCCTCTCATACATAGCATGACCAACAATTCCCTTTGACTGTGAAGGCGAGTTATATCACCTTCTTGGGCTCAATACCTTACATTAAACTATTAACTTATAATCATAGTTTCCATTCACAGATTTCCCATCACACGGGAACCATTAATTAAGTTCATTCTTTTTTATCTCAGGACATTACAAAACCTTGTATTCGGTTGTATAGGGCATGCGCCATTCTTACCATCCTACCGTCACACAAATGTAGGAGTTTTCCAATACAATAAGAATCATTACTATAAATCAAGTATGTATATTTATAGCGCAAGCAAGAGCGTTCAATCATGCATTTCAATTCAATTACATAGGGGCTATGAAATACTTATCTAGTTGCAAGTTGCAGCCAACCAGCTGACTGTGGGTGTTCTCCTTTCCACCCAACCGTAAGCTCATATGCATTCACTCTTAGTATTATGACCACCCCCGTGCCAAGCCATGATACCACTAGGGAATCACTCTCAGGTTATCAACAAGATTTAAAGGTCACTCTCATTCACTATACTCTTGGTAGAGATTCTCCCTTACACCCACCTAGCCTAGGCCTCTTCGAGGTTTATCAGATACCTTCCCAACATCAAGCTCGTGACCCTCTTAGCTCAAGTCGGGTTTTCTATGTTCCATCTCAGAACCCTTCTATAGGTTCTTTGATCCTTCTATTGCACGCACTCGTGCATTCCTTTCAACAACTCCCCTTCCTTAGAGGCCTGACCCTCATCTAGTTCTCTCTCAGTGCATATCTCGGCCCCACATATGACTTAGGAAGGTTCTCAACCTATACTTTTGTTTCTTCTGTCAGAAGGAAACTCGTGAGTCAATCCTGAGGACCCATGGTGATCTTTCCTACTGTCCTCTAGCTTATCACTTCCTATCCCTTCTGACAATGCTCCATACTTCCATTCATTAAGGTGGTTGGTTTTTCAATTACCAACCTCCCTTATTAACTAATTTGTATTGAAATCAAGGCTAAGGGAAGTAATATGAATGAGGCTTGAGGTCCTTTAGTTTATTAGGGCTTCCTCTCATTCCACTAGTGATATCATGGCTTGTACTTTAAGGCTTCACCCCATAGTCAGTTTTGGCATTTACAATTAAACAATAATACATTTATAATATTCACATGTCATTGCATGACAATCATTAATCATTATTTATTAAATGTATTTAGGGTTTAAAGAGGGGGTGTTACATAGTACCTAATGCATATGTTCGTTCATGATCTCAGTTCCTCCAGAGGGTGCCTACCCTAATAAAGGATGCTTGCATTGTTCATGGATATTTCACATCGTTCATCGTAACTGTTCCTCATACCTTCACTAGCCAATCTTGTGGGGACTTCATCTCCCCTATAGGGTTGGTTTTTGGAAGGCCCTATGAACCATTGGTTTGATTTTTGTTGTCTTAGATTTTTTAGGGGTGTTCTCTTTGGTTCTGTGTCTATGTCATCCTTATATTGAATTTTGTTTTGATTTGTGCATATTATTTTCACCACGGTTGAATCACTACGTCGATCCCATCAATTACGAGGTATATAGCCAATCATGGAGGTAGAACCACCTCTCAAGCGACACGAAACAGGTGACTATGAATTCAAAGATTCCCATATTTGGTTTGAGGAGTCTAGTTTGGTTGAACTGGAAGTGGTCGAAGAAAGTCCTCTACCAAAATTTAACCCTCTAACTAATCCTGAAGCACCCATACTTATCCAAGTAAGGGATATTTTTAGTGAGAATTTTTCTTTGTTTATCGATCCTTACACCATTTCATGACCAAGTGTTTCATATAGTGTGGATGATCCATTGATCCCATATGTAAGTGGGCCTGGGGGCATCCCTGTGATGTCCACATTACCTTCCCTGAGCACCATTGGACCTACGCTCTCTATGTCTTTTTGTACGGGTCCCTAGATCTGGGGGACACCAACTGTGTCCTCTTTTCCATCTATCAGTGTACCAAGCATTCCTATGCCCATCCCATCCATTTTGATGCACACATTTGGATCTTCTTCTATTGGGGGTTCGAGGCTTGGTTTCAACATGGGGGGTGGATTTCCTTCCACCTCCACCATTCCTATGAGTAGCCTGGTATTGTTAGGTGCTAGTTTACCTTTTGACTGGAATATTATTAGTGTTTTTGGGTCTATCCCTAGTCAAGATGGGGGTAGTAATATGTCAAGGGGGTTTAATGGGTTAGCACACCTTTCCCTAGGGGCACATCCCTTGGGGGGGAACTTTCACAATGGGGAGGCTTTCCCTTTATTCATATCCCCAGTCATGGGGGGTTCTTCCTTGGGAATAATTTTGGAAACATTTTTCCTTTAGGGTCTACACCTACCCCATAATTCACTGCCCACTTCACTACAACAATCCATCCAATGCACCTCATCAAAGAGTTAGACAACATCCTCAATCCACCTTCACGAATGCAACCAAATCTGCCTAGGTCCACCACATAAATTTTCCAAGCAGTTCATCCCAATTTCTCTACACATTATCCCAACCAAGGTGTCCCAAACTACTACAATACTTCTTTGAATCTGCACCACTTGATTAACCCTCAAGCATGTTAGTTTTAACTACAGAAATATAATATACTTGAACGACCAATTCATCTATCTTCCCTTCAAATTAAATCACTACAGCACTTAGGAAATGCAAGGACTTGAAACTAACCATACCTTTCCAACAAAATTGTTCACTGCAACCATGTTCTATGTTTGTTTTCTTGGACCTCCACTTGCCCAAGAAACCAACTCGCCACATGAACTCCCCTCAATCACCTTCACTGTGATACAAGGCTAATTACATTTGTCCACTTCTAAAATCCATTTAAGTCCCAAATTTCGCATGGAACCGACCAAACTCATCTCCAATGTATTTCCATCTACGCACCTTGACTACTTCTGCTTCAAGGCACCATGCATCCACCACCGAACTGTCAATTCATATTTATACTAACTGACTATTATAAATCTATGAAGATCTAACTCATTTGAAGGTTGCGTTCAACTCGTTCGTCCAACAACCCAAATCAACTCAAATGTTTTTCTTGGTGACACATGGAATGAAGGCGTCATGATGGAAATGTGCCCAAGCATTTCCTGCTGTGAAGCTTTTCTAGGTTGCCCCAAGTCATCCAACAGACCCAAGTGCTTCACCTTGTTGCAACCTGAAATTGCTCCCCTTCGCAATCACTGTTGTGATCACCCTCCATGTTTCTCTTATGTGATCACTTATGTGGTTGGATCTATGACATGTCATGCAACAATCATGTGTTCAACTACCTTGCCTAAGTGCTTAGTTCATCCAACGAACTATGCGTCTGGTCTCTCCAAGGTGTGTACAACAGGTCCAGAATTGACTTCTGTCACACAAACCAACCAATTTTGTACCCAAACTATCTTTGCAATCACGTCTTCGAAAATTTCTGTGATGATTTATTCAATCACCCACCCTGCCTAAGTGCTTTGTTTCACCAAAAACTCTACTCTCATCCTATGGAAGGTGTGTTCCCAACTCAATCTTCCACCGCACCATCAACTGAATCTTTTCCATAAGTTTGATGCAAATTCTACGATGAACAAGTTCACTGAATCGAACTGTTCACTAAGTCTTCAAATGTTCCCACTGAATCACCTTCGAAAAAAATTTCCTTCTCAACAAGTGCACCCCACCACAACTATTTTGACTGCAAGAGTGGTGAAGAGCACCAAACTTCTCTAATACCATTTGTCACATCCCCACAATGTGGCTTGCTATTGTTCACCTCTTAGCGACATGTGGCACCATGACGTTTCTCACTTGTATGCTTGGCAACACCAAGGATACTTTGTTCAAACTATGCCTCTTCACCTAGATGATACCCATACTCTGTTCTAGGCTACCGGTGAGTCACAATCCTACTCTAGTGCAACTCTTATATATTTAGACAATTGTTAACAACTTTAACCATGGATGATTTTAGGGGCTAAATTTCGCTCATGGGCTAATTTTCCATGGTTTTTCCAAAAAAGAGATTCTCTCTTTTAAAAATGATTCGCCCAAATTCTATAGGATAAAATTATTTTACCTTAAAAATTGCCAAACTTTTATAAAAACTATATAAAATCCTTAGAAATTTGAATAATTTTACAAACATATCGCCAAACATTTATAGTTGGCATATGAAGGATTAGTAAGATTCGCCAAGGTTTCTACATTTTAAAATAAATTTACAGCCTTAAAATCATTCTTGACTTTAACACTTAGTCACATATAAGCACATCCATAAGAAACCAAGGGAACAACAATGGAACAAATGAAAGAAATACACATAAATAGTACGAGTGGCACGAACTGTCCCTAACACCCAACAAAGTCTTTTTTATTGTGAAATAGTTACAATATGATCATTACCAACTCAATTGACAACTTGGGCAGAGTCAAACGACTCACCTCACCTCACCAAGAATCTCTTTTGCACTCATTTTTGCAACCTCCTGCGATTTACATCAAATGTGCCCTCAACCACAGACTTTTTGTCTCTTTGTTTCTACAGACTTCACATATTTCGATTCTGCCTCACACATGCCTCCAACAAACTTGCATTTCCAGACTTCCCCAAAATCATTCCAAGACAAGCTCGCCCAAATCTGTCCATTGAATCCTCCTCAAGAAAACAAAATTCCTCCCAAGTGGAGAAAATTGGATCCTTGAGGGAGCTCACCTCTCTTCGTCTTAGCTTGCCTCAGAACCTCAAATCTCTTCTTGCTCCCTTCCAAGAATCCATCCTTGTTTGTGCGCCCTTGTTCTCTTATAGGAATTGATCCTAGCCATCTATCGTGTCCCTTTTCCTATGACCGAGCCGACCCATATGTTCACCAAGTCGCGCCCCTTCACGAAATTGGGCCGACTCCTCATATGGGCGTGTTCAGGCGACTTTCCCAACTAACCCACCAAATGCCTCATTTCATCGTTTGGACGGCCCACCGAATTCTTTGTTTCGTTGTTTGGTAGACCCTTTTATCCATATAACCGACTCATCATCTTGGGTGCACATGCCCCTTAGGTGAGTTGAGTCAACTCTCCTAACCATGCTCCCTCATTCCTTAGAAAAGTTTCCTTTTGTTGGTGGAGTTCCCAAGTCTTTCCCTTAACCCTTCATCAACCCGTCTATCGTTTGACTTGTGTCACAGGGGATATTGGGTGGAGTCAACCCTTGGCACGTCGTGCACCACAGGAACCCCAACTCTCCCCATATATGAATGCTTCATTTCTTCACATGCACCAAACATCTGTCATGCCTGATTTCCTTTGTTTTGGTCTGTGATGGAAATGCACAAGCTCAGGCTTGATGTCGTAAACCTTACAACACCCATGAAAATGTATAAACATCCATGAAAATGTATAAACACACTAACATAGTTTAAAAATTACTATTAATCATATTTAATGGATTACTCATTCATTTAGGAATGAATGAGATTTATATCAGTTCAAAGGGATTATGTTATTTTCTCATATAACATAAATCTCAATGTATATTAGTCAAAATACAACTTTAACATGGATATTGAGTACACATGAGTTTCATGCATTTGTTTTCTTTAAGATATGAGCTACTTTGAGAAAGACAATAATATCTCTATAGTACACCAATCAAATGAGAAATACAATAATATTTCTATAGTACACCAATCAAATGAGCAAGCTCAAATAAATCCTCATTTAATGTAATGAATTTGGAATTTATTTATTTATTTTATCTCTATTTACAATCTCTTCAAAATGGTTATTCACGAGTTTTAATATTTTTATACATGCAAAGTAATTCCTATACATTCGATTGTTTTTCCTCTAACTCAAAGTATCCATCTACTAAATCAAAATAGCATTTATCATGTGATTCTTTCATTAGTACACCAATCAAATGAGCAAGCTCAAATAAATCCTCATTTAATGTAATGAATTTGGAATTTATTTATTTATTTTATCTCTATTTACAATCTCTTCAAAATGGTTATTCATGAGTTTTAATATTTTTATACATGCAAAGTAATTCCTATACATTCGATTGTTTTTCCTCTAACTCAAAGTATCCATCTACTAAATAAAAATAGCATTTATCATGTGATTCTTTCATATTCATGGAAAGACAATTTATCATGTGATTCTTTCATAATTTATGGAAAGACAATGTGCAAGTTACATGTGTAGATCATGGAAATTTAGATTGTCTCACCTTTTTATATATATATGAAGATACCTATTTTTCTTTCATATTATTTGGAAAAAAAAAATTGTATAAGTTTTAGAAAAATAAAAATATAATACAAAATTGAAAATGAGAAAATTATGTCATTGGATAGAGGATAAAATGAAGAATCTATAGACACCAAGCCTACCACCTTCTATGGAAGAGATGAAGATATTTCACCTTCTGAAAGTTGCAACTCCATGAAAACCTACAAAATAAGGAAGGTTTTTAAATTTTTAGAATTTTAAAGTTTTAAACCCTCGATCAAGGGCTTTAAAATACCTTGATTGAGGACTTTTAGAAGCCCTCAATCAAGGTTCTTCTTTTACTTAAACCATTGTTTATGGTTTTAGAATCTTAATCAAGGATTTACCCAAATCGAGGTTTCAAGGCCTCAATCAAGGGATTAAAAGATCAATTTATAATATTCCTCAATCGAGGGTCTGTGGAGACCATTTTTTCTTGCCCCTCTAGCCAACAATTGTGACCCAAATTCATGGATTCACCTTGACTCCTATTGAGAAATTGACCTTGCACCTCAATCATCTTGAATAGGCCAGAGTTTTAATCAAGTACAACAACAACTACGTCAATTCAATCATTTTATTAATGAAATGAGATTTTCCATCTTTTTGTGTAATTAGTCTCCCTCTCTTCATGTTTTCATCCAGTCTATTAATGACTTGCATTTCAGGCAAATTCATTACCTCATGGAAGTAAATTTTTCTAATATATTCAAAAGTGTCCTTCTCAAGTAAATAAATAAATTATCAATTGATTATAAGAATCTTCAATGTTTTTTATGTTCCGAGTGAAATTTCATTTTAATGTATGTAATGTAAGAAGAGAATTCAAAATGGGGATTTATATGCTCTATCATGGTGGTTGACATCCCATATTCTCATTACTATTAGTCATCACTTTAATTTTTCTCATTACTATTAGTCATCACTTTAATCTTTTTTTGGGATAACAACAACCTTCATCTTTGAACTCAATTCTATTGTACTTAGAATTTGTAATCCATCACTTTAATTTTGTTGGATAACAACAACCTTTATCCTTGCACTCAACTCTATTATAATTAGAATTTGTAATCCATTAACATTCGACTTTGTCTCCTATGCTTTGCTCCCATAAATTAAAGTTCCTACATTGCAATGTAAATCAAGTCCTTTGCTTTGTTCCCATAGACTAAAATTCCTAGATAATCAATGTAAACCTAGTCAATTATTTGGTGAATAAATTGCATAATTATTTGGTGAATAAATTGCATAAGATTACAAATGAATGGATATGGAAATTGGTTTTGATAAATGTTCCCTCTTATATAAAAAGTTTATGGGTTAAGAAGAAACCCTAAATAAAACCTAAGCTTACGACTCCATGACATGTTTCACACTTATATGATAACAACCGCTATAATACAAGTCATATAATAGCTAAATGTTGTGCAACTTGTGCCATCCTTGCATGAACATTAAAAACAAAACTTCTTTCATTATATATATCAAAGATGTTGTATTGAGAGTTAAGGTATTCTAAAGAATAGTTGAAATATAACAAACCCATAAGAAACCTTAAAGAGATATGCAAAAGCAATGCCCAAAGAAAAGGTAATTCTTTCTCATTGAAGTAAGTAATATTAAAATTGAAATGTATGATGGTAAATTACCATACTCTTACCCAATGTATAAAACATAAAAGGCCACATTCCTCCTATCCAATGTATGTAAGCCGAAGTTAAAGCATTTGTATATACGATAAAGAGTAAGCATATTAAGTCAAGTTAGTGTGATACAAGAATAAGCATATGAAGTCAAGTTAGTGCGATATTCGTTACTGTCATATGAGTATTCACATGATATAATTAAGGTATGAGCACCTTCTACTTAGTTGTTGGGTAGTCAATGTGACATATGAATTATGTGGTAAGTTTTCTTTCTACTTACATACTAAGGTTTACATATTATAAGGTATATATTGAGTATTTTTACTCATTACGTTTTTATATATATATATATATATATATATATATATTGGGTAGTCAATGTAACATATTAACTATGTGGTAAGTTTTTTTTGTATTTATATATTATTATAAGGTTTATATATTGAGTATTCTTACTCATTATATGTGTGTGTTGTCTAGTTATTATATGAAATGATTTTTTTCGTTAGAATCTGGCAACATAAAATTTAGTTTTAAATGCATAAATGGATTTATTATGCTGAAAAACTTTTGGGATATTTAGATTATACAAAAATAATCACTCAAATTTATTGATCTAACAGTTTTCTCGTAAATTTCGAGCAAACATCTCCAAAAAAAATCACCAAAAAATTTTCATTTCATAAAACGTATAACCAACAATTATATATATATATAATAATAATAATAATTTTAAAAATAAATTTTATATTAATAATAATAATATATATAATACTTATACCATCATAATAATTTTGAATATAAATCTTATTATGATAGAGTGGGATTTGATAATAATAAAGAGATGAAGTACATCATATTCATATTTTGAATATAATATTCATGGTATATATTTTGTTAATCATATAATATATTTTATTATTCATTAAAAAAAATTGGTAAGGATAAAATAATTGCATTTGAATAAATTGGGAGATATATCACTCTCCCTGTCACAATCCAAAATATTTTAAAAGTATAGTTGAATATAAACATCTTATATACATGCTTAACAATGTAAAGGCACTAAATAGACTTTACTAATGGATTGATATAAGAGACTATGTAATAGACCTTACTAATGGATTGATATAAGTGATTATGTATGTATCTAAAGTATAGGTATTAAATATATTTTATTAATGATAATGAATTAATATAAGTGATTAGATGTAAGTAAAATTGTTTTAAAATTAAGTTATAATTATTATTGATTCAAGCGAGGATGGCATAAATATGTCTGGTCTTGGCTAAACTATTGAAGAATCATGGAAGAAACCATTTTGCAGAATAAAGATACTATTAAAAATACGTGAAATCAAAATTTAAGAAGAAAATGTGGTGTGATAAAGAATTAGAGGAAAGAAGAAAATTAAGGTATTATAAAGATGTAATCAACCCTAATCTAGAAGATCAAAATTATCTATCTGTTTTGCCAAGTGTAAAGAAAAAAAT
>SNQJ01S0002191.1:48071-69095 GCA_010110895.2 Picea sitchensis
TGAGCACATATGCTACCCTAGTTTCATTGGTCCAGAAGTGTAGTGGAACTATATCTTCCTGTCCATATACTAACTTAAAGGGAGTGTGGTCGATCGATCTTTATACATGGTCCTATAAGCCAAAAGTATTGATGGGACCTTATCATCCCAGTTGTCTATGTTGATTCCATCAATTTTTGTTAGGACTTTTTGAAGGGTCTTATTGAAGGATTCGACTGACCATTAGCTTGGGGATGATAGACTGATTTATTCCTATGATCAATCATAAATTTATTCAACAATACTTGGATTGTCCCATTAACAAAGTGTGTTCCTTGATCGTTCATAATGGTTAAGGGATATCCAAATGTTGTTACTATGGTTGGTTGTGGAGCCTGACTATCTTCCTAATTTAGAGGTATTTGTTTTCAGTCGTGTTTATACCCCATGAAGACTGTACACCCGTCCACACAGGGGGGGTTGCAGGCGGGGCCAGTGGGGGTTCGAGGAAGAATCCCTCGAAAGAAAATTTTCCTTGTAAATGTATACTGTGATTTCATTGTCAATCTGGACCGTTCATTATAAGGTCACAAATATGACGGTAGAAGTTATTTTAGGGGATTTTTCCCTAGAAGGAAACCCTATTTTATAAGGGAATTGTATTGCAACTGTGTATGTGTGTGATTATTTTATTATGCAAGAGGAGACTACGAGAGAAAGAAGAGGAAGTTACAACGGGTGTGTTGTAGGTTGTATCCCTTCATTTCATTGGAAAATAAAAAGGAAGGACCTGGAAATTTCTCTCGTGGATGTAGCCCACACTGGGTGAACCACGTATATCTGTGTCTCTATTGTATTGTGTATATTCTGTGTTTTATTTCCGCATTTGTCTTATTTTATTTCTCTGCAATCCTGTATTTCTAACAACTATGTTTTCATATAAAAATTTAGCTTCAATTTCTTTCATGCAAGACTCCACGAGTCTGCCTCATCCCATTTTGGTTCCTGTTCTTTTATCTCTTTTAGGCCAACAAAGTCGATTTCCCAAATTTCAAATGGTAAAATAGGGTTTAACGAGTGTAAAGGAATTTCATTTTTCCACAGGGGTTGACTCTTCCATTGACAAATGTCACATTGTTTGACCTTCAATTGGAAATCCTTATGTAAAGTTGGCCACCAAAGGCCTTCCCGAAGAATCTTTTGCACTCTCATGTTAGCTTGATAATGGCCTCTTGTGGGGCTAGTGTGAGCTTCATCCATTATTTCTTCTCTTTCATGTTCCAAAGCACATCTCCTTAATATATTAGTAGGTCCCAATTTATACAAGTATCCATTCATAAAAGTGTATGTATATGTGTTTAATGCTAGAACCTTCTTTTTATTTTTAGAAATATCTTCAGGATCCCTCCCTGTCTCCAAAAATTGATCCATGTCTTCTAAATCCTTAGGGGTGGCCTTGACCCAAATAGGTGAGCATCGGGTAATTCGTCTTTTGAACCGATCGGTTCTTCCCCTGTTTCTATTTGGGATAGGTGGTCTCGACCGACATTATTTTTTCTTGGTTAGACAACTATGTCGAAGTCGAATTCTTGAAACAATAGTAGTCATCGACATATTCTTCCATGATGTACCGGTTAGTTCACCAATCATTTTAAGGCTTGATGATCGGTGAAAAAGGTGAATGGATTTGCTAGCAAATAATGTATGATTTTTTGGAGTGAAAAAATCATAGCTAAGCATTCTCTTTTTGTCATCAAGTAGTTTCTCTCTGTCTTATTAATTTTCTGATTGGAATATGCATTTCTATGGTTGATCATATTGTCATATGGTTGCGCTAATACTGATCCGACAATGACATTAGATGCATCGACGTGTACGTGAAATTTCCTTGACCAATCAGGGAATTGCAATATAGTTGCCTCTACTAATTTTTGTTTTAGTAGTTCAAAATATTGATTACACTTTTGAATCCATACAAATTCGACATCTTTTCGGAGGAGATCATTGATTGGAAAATTAATGGCAGAGTAATGTCTAATGAATTTGTGAAAGTATCCAATGTGCCCAAGAAATATTTTGATATGCTTATGATTCATTGGTGGCTTCAAATCGAGGATTATTTTGATTTTGTCCATATCAACTTTAATGTCATCCTTGCATACGAAATGACCAAGAAAAATTCCAATTGGAGTGGAAAAGATGCATTTTTTTTTATATTTAAAGACATATAGATCTATCAACATCTCTCTAGAATCATCCTTAACCATTGAATGTGGTCCTTGAGCAGGATATAAATTTTCCAATCATCAAAGTAGAAAATCATTGTGTTGTAAATATATTTCTGAAATGCTTTGACCACAATTCTGGAAAAGACTACAGGTTCATTCTTGAGTCTAGAAGACATTACTTTGTATGCAAAGGAGCCAAATTCATAAAAAAAAATTGTTTTTTCTTGGTCTTCACTAACAATAGATACTTAGTTATATTAAGAGAGTCCATCTGTAAAAGAGTAGCATTCATGTCCTGTGATATCATTGATTGTCTCATAGGTGAATGGCGTTGGGAATGGGTCGATTATGGTCATTTTGTTCAGTCCCTGGAAGTCGATGCATATTCTTATATTTTTTGGTTGCATGACCATGGGTGATCCAGGAGGATCCCGATGGCCACCCACCTTTTCCAATTGGCTCAAAACATTTTTTTGGCAACTTACTCTTTTAGGAGTTTTTTAGGTCCCAAACTTTCGGGGCCATTTTGAGGGCCTAAACGACATTTTTTCAAGATTGGGCACCTCAATTTCTATCAAAGTATCTGATTGATCCCCCTAAATGAAGATCCTCATAAGTACCTTTCCAACAATCTATCGTGCGCCCTAAATGAAGATTGTATGCAAAAGTTATGACCCCAAGAAGTTGATGTACTAACTTACCCCAATGGGGCCCACATGACTTTTGGAGCTTCATCTCCTAGGGTTAGGTTTTTGGATGTCTAGGGTTTTGGAATTTATGATTATTGTAAAAATTCCTTCAGAGCCTCATTGTACTCATCTTGCAAATGAGCGTAGCCGTCACATCTCTTCTCAGAGATATGTTGCCACCATTCTAGCAAGCTTGTTTCCAGTATGCATTTTATAGTTTTCAGCATATTTCTTATTTAATAGAAGTCAAGTTTTACTGTATCTTTGTTAATTTTTCACTGTGTCTCTGTGTTAATATTATAAATCTACGGTTTCATTGTGTTCCACTCATAAATCTGGATCAATGGTATGAGATCGGTCTACTCCTTGTCGTTTTTTTAATGCATGTCCCTAACGCGGTCAGGGTATAGAGAGTTCGGTCAGGGTATAGAGAGTTGGGTCTCGAGCTTGTTTCTCTTGAGGGAAACTTCTCTCGCACGCCCAAGAAACTGTCCATGGCGGGAGAAAATAATGACGACAGGACAAGAGATCCTTTCAAAATGTTTCTCGAGGAATCCCTTGAGCGACAAAGGAATGAGATGATGGACAACTTTTCACAAATCCTTCGATGACTGCTGACAAGCGACACATCCACCTCAAGTGGAGGTGCCTCCCCCTTCAAGGTACATATCAATTTTTATATTCATATATTTGAAGGTCAAATAGATGTGGATGTCGTAGACATGGTTAAACCTTCTAGAAGGGTATTTTTTTGTCCATAACTTTTCCGATAGAGAAAATATTACATTTGCGCTCCTCAAGGCCGCCCCCCATGTCAAATATTTGTGGGAGACTTTCTGAGTGAAAAAGGAAATAGAGGGATCCACATTATTTGTAGTTGCACCCACTTGGGTTTCTTTCAGGGATGTTATTAAGGAACAATACTACCCTGTTGGAAGTTATGACAACTTGTATACAAGATGGACCACACTGCGATAAGAAAGATACCAACCAGTGATAGAGTTCATCAATGTCTTCCTTACCTTGCGCACCAACTTGAGTATCAAATATTCTAAGGGACATATGATGCTCAAGTACCGCGGTGATATGAATAGATACATCCAGACAAAAATGGAGTTTTTCGACATCTCGTCCTTGGGCACGGCCTATTGATATGACGTCAAAATCGAGCAGAAGCTTAAACAAAAGACGCGACAGTTTGGGTCTGGGAACCCCTCACAGTAGAAGTAGGGCAAGGGAAGCCCCAACCTGTAGAAAAAATGATAGAGCAAAGATGGGAAACCTTAGAAAAACCAATCCAATCCACAAGCAAAGAAGGACCATGGGAAGACAAAGAAAGATACCGAGAAGTGGTGCAACTTCCATAAGAGCCCCTGGCATAACATTGTTGATTTTCGTTCAAAGCAGTCATTGGTGGTTGATGTAAAATCCTATAAATCTGATGTGGGTTATGACTCTTAGTTAGAACTAGAAAAGGGGAGACAGATCATTGATGTGGAACCCAATGCCACTTTTTCTACCACCAAGATCCAGCCCGATGAACCTGATGAGCCAGAGGAAGGCAAGCTCCTCTTTCATTCACAAATGTGGGTGAAAGGAACTTCATTGCACTTCATCATTGATAGAGGTATCCAGAAGAACCTCATCTCAATAGAAGTCATCAAGTTACTATCCATACCAACAACGTCGCACCTGCAACCCTACACCATCAGATGGATCCGTCAAGGAAGCAATCTTCACGTCAGCCAATAGTGCCTCTTGTCGTATGATATCGAGCCATTCAAATATGAGGTATTGTGTGATGTTGCTCCCCTTGAAGTTTGTGATGTTCTTTTGGGCCAATATTATTTATGGAAGTGTCATGATGTATATGAGTCTAGGCCATGCAATGTTATTATTACTTTGAACGGGAAATTGTATAGGATACCCGAGGTAGTCCCACCTAGTGTTATTTCCTTGATCTCTATTAAGCAATGCAGGAAGGTCATTTCTTAGACCGAGATGTTTGTCTTCTTTGTGATTTTCTCTCAAAGTGAGAGAAAGGTTGCAACCACATCCATGGCCTCTGCGGTCGACCTCTCCATGCAGCAGAAGCAAGTGGATAAAGTCATGGAAGAATACAAATACATCTTCTCATCACCTAGTGGGTTACCTATGCACTGTCAGGTCAAGCATCCCATGGATCTGACCCCCGACGCAATGCTACCCAATGGGCCAGTCTATCATCGCTCTCTACTAGAAAATGAGGAGATTAAGTGTCATATCTAAGAACTTCTCCACAAGGAGCACATCTGACCCAAATCATCACCTTGTGGAAGTCCAATCGTGTTGGTGTATAATAAAGACCGGACTTGATGACTCTGCATTTATTATCAAGCCCTAAATAAAATCACAGTCACGAACCAATACTTGATTCCCCGAATCGACGATCTCCTTGATCAACTCAATGGGGGAAAATACTTTAGTAAGATTGATCTTAAGTCTAGCTACCATCAGGTCCCAATAGAATAGACAAATGTATGGAAAATTGCCTTTAAGTCAAAAGAAGGTCTTTTTGAATGGTTGGTCATGCCCTTTGGTTTGACAAATGCCCCAACAAATTTCATGAGGATGATGGACGATATCTTGTGGCCTTTCATTAATTCTTTTGTGGTGGTGTATTTGGATGACATCCTCATATACATCAAGACTTAGGAAGAACACTTGCGTCATATTCAACATGTTCAACACACTCTGTGACAACACAAGCTATATGCCAACTTGGAAAAGTGATCCTTCGACATGGATAGGGTATAGTACCTAGGATGCATTGTTGATGTACATGGTGTGCATGTTGATCCAACCAAGATCCAAGTCATCCGTGACTGGCCAGCCTCAACCACGCTCACTCAGCTTCGAAGCTTCTTAGGCTTTGGCAATTTCTATCGCAGGTTCGTGTTGGGATTCTCCCATATTGCATGGGCCCTCAGCCAAATAACCAAGGCTGGTGGTAAGGAAAACAAATTGTGGGTCATGTCCCAACATAAAGCATTCGATGATCTGAAGCAACTCTTGTGCTCAGCCCTAGTGCTTTCATTACCTGACTTGAAACAACCCTTTGAGATCGAGAAAGATGCTTCAGACTATGTTGTGGGCACAATCCACACTCAGCACAACCACCCCGTGGCCTATCATAGTGAGACACTATGAGATGTCATTCATAAGTACCCTACTTATGACAAAGAAATGTACTCCATTGTGCAATCCTTTTGCAAGTGGTGGCATTACATTATAGGGAAGGAGACAGTCATCCACAATGGCCATAAGTTGTTGCAGTTCATGCAGACATAAGGTAAATTGTAGAATGACTACCATCATAAGTGGTCCACATATTTGCAGTAGTTTCACCTCAATCAAGTATAAAATAGGAAGTATTAACTGAGTCGTTGATTTCCTCAGCCAACCTCCAGTCACGACACTCACCACAATGCTAGACTCTTGCGGCCACGAGACCTTTGGATGGCCCCACCTTTATGAGATAGATCATGACTTCTCTAACACCTTCCAGATGTTGGGTGTAAACATAGTTGTCACTAATTTCCATCTTCAGGACAGACTGTTGTGCCATTTGGGCCATCTCTGCATTCCATCAAGAAAATGAGCGAAGCTGATTTGGGAATCCCACTACAGTCAGGTGGCAGGACACTTTGGCATGGAAAATAAAGTGGCAGTGCTGCAACAAAATTTCTACTGGCCAAAACTTCGACATGATGTCAACAAGTATATTTGGTCCTGCACTGCCTGCGTTATTGCTAAACCGACCATTAAGAAACAAGGCCTATACACTCCTCTTCCTACTCATGACAGGCCTTGGGAATCCATCTCAAATGACTACATGTCGGGCCTTCCGTCCACCAAGCGGGGAAATGAATGTGTTTTTGTGGTTGTTGATCACCGCCTTCCGTCCACCAAGCGGGAAAATGAATGTGTTTTTGGTTGTTGATCACTTTTCCAAGATGCATGCATTCCGCCACCAAGAAGAGCATCACACAGAGGCCACTACCAATATCTTCTTTGAATGAGTGTGGGTACACCTTTGGGATCCCACAAACCATTATCCTAGATTAGGACATTTGTTTCCTCAACACATTATGGTCAACCCTCTGGTCATCAAAGCTAGACATCATCAAGTCACTAAGGCCACCTTCCACCCCTGCATGAATGGTCAAATCAAGGTCAATAACTAGATGATCGCACATAATCGGGTGCATATACAATTCCAAGCACCTCTGCACCTAGGGTGAGAGTCTTCACTATGTTCAACATAGCTACAATGATCCATCCATAGCCCAATCCAACCACAACCCTTTCGTGGGTTGGGATTTCAACCATTGGGTCCCATGGATATCGTGACTCACCGCCATAATTCTCACTCAGAAAGACTCGTCAAGATGCTCCAAATGAATTTGAAAAATCCACCTGGTTCATCGAGCAGATCCAACACATTCACTAACATGTTCAGGATATTTTATTAAGTATGATATCATACAAGAACCACCATGATCAACACAAGGTGCCAGCCACCCATTTTAGGTGGGAGACAAAGTTTGGTTCCACTTGGAGAAATAACGCCTTAAAGGCCTATACAAATATTTTTCCACTCCGCTATGGACTTTAAACCATCACCAAGGTTGTGGGTGACAATGATTTTGATCTCAACCTTTCCTTGATTGCACCTGCTGTTCAATGTGGACCTCCTTTTGACCTTATTTCCACCATTATTGGAAACCTTTAGAGATAGCGTAACAATTGACACCCAATATAGCTCAACCATGACTTCATGGAATAGGAATCCAATCGGGATCATATCATGGACATACAAATCAAGGGAACTTGCCAGCAAAGAATCCAACTTTATCACTGGGTTGTCAAAGTCGGGCAACGCCTCGCATCTCAAGGCAAGGGCTCACTGAGGCCAAATTCAAGAGGAATTAACTCATTTGATGGGGAAATCAATGCAATGGAGACCATTGATTCCTAAGGGGGAGGATTGATCTAGACTGAAATCAGTGGCCACCCACATTTTCCAACTAGCTTAAAATAGTTTTTGGCAACTTACTATTTTTAGCGCTTTTCTAGTCCAAAACTTCTCGTATTACTTTTGAGGGACTAACGGTTACATTTTTCAATGAGAATACCATGATAGCTGTATTCTTTTATTAATCCCCCAAATGAATCTCCTCATCAATACCTTTCCAATGAGCTATCGGCACCTAACAAAGATTGTATGTAAACGTGCTACAACCCTGAAGTTGATGTAAATTAACTTACTCCAATGGAATCTACATGACTTTGGCTCATCTCTAGGTTTAGGTTTTTGGATGTCTAGGGTTTTGGAATTATGTTTTATTGTAAAAGGCCTCCAGAAAGCCTCATTGTACTCATCTTCTGCTAATGAATGACTGGTCACATCTCTCTCCTCGCCAGAGATAAGTTTTCACCATTCTAACAAACTTGTTTTCACTGCATTTTATAGTTTTCATGATATTTTATTTAATAGAATTCAAGTTTTATTGTATCTCCATTATTATTCACTATGTCTCGTATTAATATTATAAATCGTATTTTCATTTCATTATGCCTTATAAACCATCAATGGGACTTTCCCCCATTTTGATTTATCAATTGGGTAAATGGTGTCAATCGCTAACATTGCCTCAATTTCTTCGGCATCGCATGGGTTTATACTTTATGAATAATTTGTAACATCTCTTCTTGATTGGTTTGAACCTCGATGAGGTTTCAATTTTCATTTCTCCCATCTCCTGTACCATTCCTTTGAGATCTTTGTAATCATGGGCGAAGACATATTGATATTCTTGAAGTAAGCCAACTATCTTTGTTGTTTGTTTGTCAGTCCAATAGTCATCTATTCGTTTACTTTGGTCGTGACGTGATGTTGATATGTCAATTCTTTTCATTTTTAGTTGCTCTCAAGATCCATCCATTCCGGTGGTTTAGATTCATCCAATTGATGCTCACCTTCTATGAGTTCATTGTAAATTGGTAGGAAGTCGAGCTTCTCTGAATCTTCTTTTTCTTCTTTGGATACTTTTAAAATTGATTTCACATAATTAGTTACTTCGGGTGATCCTTTTTCCATCTAAAATTGGCTTGGAAAAAATTATGTTTTCTTTGTCCAACCAATGAGCATTGTGATTTATTTGTGGCTGACTCGAGAGAAAGTTGCAAGTGGATGTCAACTTTAGCCTTTCCTTTATTTTCGACTTGGTCAAAGATTTTGTTTTTTGAAGAAATATTTTAATCTCAAGAGCTACTTCCATTAATTGTCCCTCTTCACGATTGAACTCAAAATATTTAATGAAATTCTCTTTTATGTTGTTCCAATTGAATTTATGACCACATGTTTCTTCTATCTTATACCATTTATGTGGTATATCATCCAGTGTGCTTGGAAACATGCGTGGACAGATTCTTTCATCTATGTAGCCCACTCTCCTCCATTCATTTTCAAATGAATATATGTGGGACACTAGGTCGAAACTAGGTTTGACGATTGGTATGTTAGTCTTTGTTGATAATTTTCTACCTCCAAATCGATTTACAAAATATGTCGTGGAGGTGGTCCATGGCTGTAGGCGAGGAGCATGATTCTCCCACCAACGAACATAGGCGAGGAGCATGATTCTCCCACCAACGAACATCCTAGCAGATGAAAGATTCAATGAGACTTTGTATTTGACCGTGTTCCCCATTATTTTTGAAGCCTGGACATAAATCAATCAGTGGATTGATCGATTGTTTTTTAAAAGCTGAAGGAATTCATCTAAGATAACATCTTTAATCACTGACATGTTCCATCAAGCTGCCCCAATTCCTTCGATGGATTATCAGTGATCGATGTTTGAAGAATTTGAGTGCTTCCCGCATCAATTGCTCTTCTTGGTCCATATCTAGATAGGTGCTTTGATTTCCCAATTGTCATATCAATGATTCTCTATTCATGTAAATGTTTCAACCTGCTCCCGATCTTGTAATGACATGTACATTTTTTGAATTCGGTACTTCCTACTTTGGCACAATGTGTAAAATATTTACAACTCTCTTGTTCATTACCTTTTCTAAAACTATTGGATAGTCTTCAAGTGAGTGATCTCCAACACTGCATATATTACAAAATTTTAGGTCAATTTTATTACAACTCTCTTGTTCATTACCTTTTCTAAAACTATTGGATAGTGTTTCAATGAGTGATCTCCCACTCTGCATATATTACAAAATTTTAGGTCAATTTTAGCTTTAGTGGGACAATCGAGGCTAATATGGTCATCTTTCCAACAAATGAAGCGATAAGATTGTCTTCCAACAAATGAAGCAGTAAGATTGTCCTCGACCACGTCCTTAGCCTCTGTCAAATCTACCTCCTATGAAACCTGCCACGCTTTGATATCCACCTCTACCTCGGCCTTGATATTTGTTTGCAACACCTTGGTCCTCATTATTTTTAGTCCACTCAGTGTGATATACACTCTGAAAGTTAGATCCATTTTAAACTCAAATCTATCAAGCACTTAAAGAGATCAAATTTTTGGAAGAGTTAATTTTTTTATCTTCTAATTCCATTCTATGCCATATATAAATTACTTTATACCAAAATATTTAACCATATAGTGACCAAGTTCTTGAAAATTGACCAATAAACTTACCCAATGATCACATTTACAAATTTTAGAGTATTTTTACCAATATTGAAGTTTTGGACTACTTGCTTCCTCCCAAAACCAAATAATTTTTTTAAAGGCTAGTCTAAACTGTTTTGGAATTTTCTTGACAATAATAAGCACACAATATGATGATACAATTTTGGTGAAATTACAATTTTAAGTTTGTTAAATTACATTTTAGAATGCATAAATATATTCAGAACATCAATAAACTCCTATAACACTCAGATTGTATAGACTCAACAACTCAAATCTGGAATGGAGTGTGCTAACTGGGCAGCCATCTTCTCTCCCAAGTTACCTTTACGATAGGTCTTCTGGGCCCCATTTTAAATTTCAAGCCAATCCATCATTTTTGGAGCATCTGGGTTGGTTTAAAATGGGGCAAAACCCTTGTGGTAAGGTTCTGAAATGCATAGAACTTTGATCCATACTAAACTCAGACTACTCCTGAAAATCTGACCAAATTCAAATCCATTTTTTACACCTGGAAAGCAGGTCTGTTTACTCCCAGTTAACCTACTCCATCTGTAATTCCAATAATTCCTAACTTAATTTCAACAAATCTAAAATTCCAACAATCCCTAACCTAATTTCAACTTATGCTCTACGTCCTGTCCAAATCACTGTCCTGTCGAAATAACCCGCTCGAACACTGCATGCAAGGCCAGCCCCGTCTTGGTATTTGGAATCCATTGGCCAGAGATTGTGCAGATATCAATATTAGTGCTTCCCAGTAACCATCATGACTTCTGACACCTTTGACCAACCATACAGTCTCTCGCAAAAGTCATGTTTTTCTTTTCGACGGAGCATCAATCATATAACGATTAGAAAACCCAGGAGCTTGGATTCCGCGAGCGTTGTTTTCAATCACAGATCCCTGCCAGGCCTTCAATTCTCTCGAGTCTCCTGAGCACCACATGTTCCTTCATAATAAAAAATACTCTCCAGACTGCCTACAAAGACCAGCATTCCTTCATCAGCCTTCAATTACCTCCACACGTACAACTTCTGTCCACTTATCTTATCCCTTCAATTCAGCTCACAGAGATGCAGATTGGTCTCGCTCCATTCAAACTCTGTCGCCCATTGCTATAAATTTGTTTCTTTCTGTGCAGAGCCATATTACACCATTATAGCAAACCAAGCGAGCACACGCAGCTTCACTGCATTAAAGGTCTGAGAATGATATGCAACAGTGCAAACTTGTCCGGCTCTATTTACATTCAGGCCCAGAAACGATTGTAACGCCTCGCTTCTCATTAACCCACCTAAAAATCCGCCATTTTTTGTCATAAATTCTCGTACCGGCCAGGCCTGAAATTTTGCGTGTAACTCTTTTCCCGTATTTTATGCTGGTCTAAAAATCAAACCCGCCAGCTTTTATGTGGTGTAATAATGTCCAACCTCTTTTCCACTGACTAAGGATTAAATAAATGTAAATGATGAACTGAGCATTGCCCTTTTTCTATACACAAAGTTCGAGATGGACTCTAACCTATTGGCTATTTGTCTACTGTTTTTATTCTCCCTCCACTTCACATTAAAGTGTCTCGGAACATTCATATCAATGATTTAGCAGTTAATGTCAATAGTTTCCTTTAAATACCAATGATTTAGCAGTTAATGTCAACAGTTTCCTTTAAATACCAATGATTTAGCAGTTAATGTCAAAAGTTTCACTTTAAATATCAATGATTTAGCTGTTAATGTCAAAAGTTTCACTTTTCATTTGGATAAAGTAAGAAGTGGTGATCCTCTAAATTAGAGATACCTTGTATATCTACGAAATTGGAGAAGAAAACGTTGAAAAGAATGAAGCATGTAATTTTTCACCTAAGTGACTATGATCTATTTTTAAGTTCAGTAATACATTTTATAAAAAATACTAATAAAATTTATAAAAAATGGTGTTGTATTTTTTTTCGGTGGATTATATTGGATATTTTTTCTTTCATATTTGTAAAGAAGGGTTGTGATTAAAACTGCTTAAGCTTGGTTAAAAGCTTGTTTTCCTCAAATTTTAAAAAAAGAAATTAACTGCCATTTAGTAGAAAGTTTTATTTTATAAATATGATAGAGCTTAACTTCTTAAATCAGTAGGAAACAAAGTTTTATTCTATAAAATAATTTCAATTCAACCATAACAATTAGACTTGTTTCACATGTATATGTTATATCACACACTATGTCAATCATGATTTGCTACCTCTATAGTAAGTCATAGAAAACACAAATAAAATGATGTAGTTATCAAGCTTTGTATCCACACATCAAACATAGAAATGGTAAAACCATGGAGCATGTTTACCTAATTATCTTTTATTTTTTATTTTTTTATACTTTTATTTTGTGTGCAAACTTATTGTAGAGCATTATTTACCTATCTTCAAAGGCGGTTTTTTAATTATTAATTTGCTCTAAGAATGTGACATGTAAACTCGCTTACTCACTTGAGGTGATAAGATAGGGTTTTTCATATAGTTATCTAATTACATATATTTGGATAAGACAAAGAGCTTAAGTCTAAATTGTACTTCACCTATAGTTTAAATTAAGGTTGAAAGAAATCCAGACTTGCTTTTACTACTAAAACAATCTCTAAAATGAAAGAGAATAAGTATGCGAATTATCTTTGACTGTTGAAAGGAAGGTTGTCTCCAACAATAATCAATGAAAATTGATGAAAGTGTTAGTATTGGATCTGACCCAGTCATTTGTTCACATCTTGAGCAAGATTATGAGGTCAAATATGAAGAATCAGAGGCTGAAGAGTGTTACACATCGAAATTACTCACTTCGATAGTGTCGCAAGTGTCGCATTTTGCTCACAAGTGTCGCAAGTGTTAGGAAAAACATACTGCCATAATGCCTATGTCGTACCTATAACGACATCAGAAAGAAACTTGAAACACCTCAAACATTTGATTCGAAAGAAGATGAATGGTTAACTGGGTTTATGAACCTCTTGCCATTTGAAAGAACCACTAAAATTGAGTTTTTAGAAGAGAACGCTCCCGTATACCTCTGTTAGGAGTGCTGGCACCCCCCTATAGACTATCTGGGAGCATTATAACACTCTGTCTGCCATTTTGGAGGAGCGTTGTTGCTGTTAGGAGTGCTAGCGCCCCCCTATAGACTATCTGGGAGCGTTATAACACTCTGTCTTCCATTTTGGAGGAGCGTTGCTGCTGTTAGGAGTGCTGGCACCCCCCTATACATTACTAGGGAGCGTTATAACGCTCCGACTACCCTTTTGGAGGAGCGCTACCTATTCTGGGCAACAGTTGGTTTGTTGAGAAGAATGAGGGAGAGATCCCTTCAATCTTTGAAGGCAGTTGGATTCGAATCCCCAGTCAAGCCATGATCTTAGGGAAGATCCCTAACTAAAGGAGGAGAATCCTCAACTTACCCTAAAGATATCTCAAGTGGTTGGACCTCTCTAAATCTATATAAGCAGGCCCTCTGATGGTGAAAAGGGGATGATTGAAGGCATGAAACCTATGATCTCATAGGAAACAAACAGTGAAGTGGAGGAGAATAATCAGTGAAGTTATTGTCATTCTAATCATGGGTCTTTAGAGCAAGGGTCAGACAAGGAGGACTTGATGAAGCTACTGCACTCGCATCTACAGTTGTAAGTTTCCTTCGTTTTTGTTCTTATCAATATAATATGCTTGCCTGTTTCTTTCTAGTTTGTGCTTAATCTCACATGAACTTGTCTCTAATAGATAGGTCTATTTCAAGCTAATACCAGTAGAGTAGGAAGTGGTTGTACTTTTGATTGTCTACAAGGCTTATCGAGGAGCGAAAGATTGGAGCTCAAATCAGATCGTGCAGGGACAAACTCTGGTAAAAAGGTACTTCTTTTCTCCTTCCTCCTTATACATTAGTTTATCTAGATCTACAAGGAAGTCAATGACCATGATAAGCATCTTTTGTCTTAAGAATTAAGAGTCTAGCTCTCAAGAGGAGATCTACCTGTCCGCAGGGAGATTTTCCTTCAACAGAAATTGGCGACTCCATTGGGGACGAATCAAAACTTTCTTAGTTTTGGTTTTCCTCACAGACCTTGTCTTACCCTTTGTTGGTTTCAGACCTTGTTCACCCTATATGTTTGATTTCATATGCTGATTGACTCCTTACCTCATCACATTCAACTTGATTGCCAAAGTTTGACTAAAATTTTGGGTTTTGGGACAATTTTCCGAGTTTTTGAAGCCTGGCGCCCCTATGCCTATGTTAGCCCAGCGCTAGCACTCCCTAGAACAATTGTAAAACGAATGCTAATTAAAAATTATCTAGAACATTTTTTGTTTTTAGGATCTTCCACCGACAATAGACTAGGGTTAGCACTTTGGATTAGGCTATGAGTACAACTCTCCAAAGTTTTCAAAACAAACATTAGCATCCTGAGCTAGGGAGAGTCAAATCCATTTGTTGTATTGGTTTTCTAGGATCCCCCTCTCACACAGGGGTTATGCACGAGGTCACATTCGGGCGAATTACAGAGATTATCCCTCCGTGGTTCAACTGTTTGTAGTGGTCGGATCGTATATTGGGGGTCACTTGAAGGTATACCCATGATTATGTGTGGGAGCCTCTCGGGTTGATTTCAGACTTGTTATCCTGCCCATACGTTTCGGATCGGACTGTCGACTGTACCCGCCCAGGGATTCACTGCGAATTGGTGTTTTTAGTTGCCATAATCTTTAGGTACTTACACAAGGTGACGGTGAAGGGAAGTCTCACTGTACCTGGAACAGACATTGGTCAAACTCACTCGGGCTCCTTGGAGGGTAAATCCACAATTACTGCATGAAAGTTTGCACCAAGGTGAAAGTCCGTTAAGCAGGTCGCCATGCTAACTGTTCCACCATATCCTAGCCCCTTCTTGACTTGATCACGCAACGTTGGATTTCATCACCAACTAGTACGATCATCGAGAGAAGTTTTGTTTGCTTGGTCGATTCCTAGATTTTATTAGCATATGATGTTTCTTTTTGTTAGTTGGCCCTATATTTTCAATGTGTTCTGTTATTCTCCACAATTGAGCCCATAAACGATAAAGGTCTTCGTCGATCACGTAGGATGCAAGGGTTTCCTCCGGAAGGCTATCAACCTTTACCTCCTAATTCGCCAGAAGACAACTACCATAGAGAGGTAGAAAATCAATTCGACGCCGGAAGTGTTATTGCTCCTCCGTTAGATAACTCATAAGCCGCTTTGGTCATGGTTGAAAATCCCACTACATCTGTGTCGATAACCCCTCTCGAACCACTTTTAGTTCGTTTAGAATCTCTTGGGAATGTCATAGACGAAGAGGTCCCATGATTATCGGAGAAGATTTTTACCGAAACATATATGGGATCCACAGAACCAATCTTTGGTGATGAATATAGGACTCCTGTTCATCCTAACACCATAGTAAATACCAATCCCACACCTGCTCATTCTGTATGGAGGACTTCATCAGGACGCGATCTCTATGAACATTTCGAATCCTTTCAACATTTGTTTCATCCTCATGACCCTCCTAGTGAAACAGGACCATCCGGTCAAACCATGAATCACCCAGTCGATCAGGTTATTAACCCTATTGTTACACCAGCACAAGTCCATCCTAATACTGGACTCATCACCTCTACTCATCTACAAAGCACTTCAATATCTACCCCCGTTTCTACAAGCTTTTACTCTACAGCCCCACATGTTCCACATGATCCTGCTGGGACATCTGCTCACTCGAGAACACAGACTCCTACTAGCCAAACACAATCGGCTGGAGGGAAACCACCATCCAATGAACCTTTTCCTTCTGAAGGAATACCTTTCCATGGCGGGCCTACCCCTCCTGGGGGACAACCCCTTTTTCATGCTCCTCTTGGAGGGAAACCTCCATTTCCCAGTCATAACCTTGTCGTAAATCCACCGCTGATAGGGGGCAACCCTCGTTTGCTGGAAACCCTTCACAATCCTAGGGAGTATCTTCAGGAGGAACTTTTACTCAACCCCACGTTGGGGAGCACTCGTATAATAACCCACTAGGAGGAGTATCCAATCTTGTTCCTTCCATAACATCTTACAGGCAATCTTATCCGGGCGGAATCCCAAACACCACCTAGAGTTCTCCAAGACCACAGTCTTATCCTCCTCATGGGTCTAATGTGTATCTGCCTCTGGGATCTACTCCTTACCATTCTCAAGGGCAAAATGTTTATCCTCCTCATGGGTAAGCAAATCACCCGGCCTATAATGCTCTAAACCCACCGGGTTATGCCAATGTTTCTCATCCATCATCGAATCCTATTTATCCTGGCCAGCAACAACCGTATATAGGGGGACCTACTGGTTACAACTATCCACCTAACCCAGTTTATGGTCCTACTGGTGTTCCTATGCCGCACCAGTATCATTCACAAATTAACCGAAAACTACCTTTCCTTGCGACTCTAGATCTTCCAGACTTGTCTCGGTTTACTAATGATCCTATTTTTCATTCACTGGTTTGGCCAGTCATTCTAGCTAAACTTCCTTCTGATATTCCGAAATTTGACGGAAACCCTGGCGAAGATCCAAACAACCATGTGATGACTTTCCATTTGTGGTGTTCATCAAACTCCCTCATGGATGATTCTGTACGTTTGCATCTTTTCCAACGAACACTTACCGGTTCGGCAACAAAGTGGTATATTGAACTACCACGTGCTTCTTTTCATGATTTCAATTCCCTTGCCATGTCTTTCCTCACGCACTTTCAACTGCCTATTCGCTACGAGATAGGTACTGAACTCTTGACCTCCCTTCGTCAAACTAACTCTGTGCATATCTCTGACCATATTCATGAGTGGAGGAGACGATGAACGATGATCAAGGCAGTCATTCCTGACATACTATTGGCATAATGGTTTATTAAATCACTGTTACCCCTTATCGCTCGCGATGTCGCTATGGGTGGTGCGGTCACAGAGGAACAAGCCATCGCTCGGGCTCAGTATTTAGATTTGGTTTATTCCCAATTTGGTACTTTGTATGATTTGCTTCCGAATGCTGCTTGAGATAATACCGATCCATCCAAACCATCATCCTCATCTCATGCAGATGGTGTTATCAGTTTTGTCAAAACCCAATCTTTTTCCCAATCGACCACACTCTCCTCTACCTCCCCCCAAACTCAGATCTCTAAGGTGAATGTAGTTCAATCTACCCCTTCACAACAATCCGGAGGTAAGAAGAAGACAAAGAATAAATCAAAAAATAACAATGAACCAAAAAATCAAGCTCAACCACCTGTTACCGAAAAGAAAACACAACGGAAACTGAAATCCCCGTGTATCATTTATGGTGACGATCACTACACTCGAGATTGTCCACTTCGCAATGAAGTGGCCAAAATTTTCCAAGGAAAGTCACTACCCGCTGTGCTTACTCAACCTTTTCCACAGTAGCAATCCATGGTTGCTCAAACCCCCTCTCCTAGGGGCAGTTCTAGCGATCCTCATGATGAGGCCTCGTCGAGTGCACATATTTATATGTTTAATGGGATTAATTTGACCACTCGCTCTAAGACATACGACACACCAAGTAACCCTGACAAAGGAAAATACGTTAACGATACCGGTACTTTACTGGATCCATCATCATCCTCCGTTAGTCTTCCATCGGTTAATCCTCCATCTGGACCACTTCAGATTGAGAAACCCACGTTCGACTCTATATTACGCCCTCCTAAGAGCACTATACGTAAAGCTACCTTTAATCCTAGTTCACGTGCCGCCCAGAACTACAACATTGTTGAAGATTTGGTTCAAGCACCGTGTGCTATGTCTGCGTTAGAAGTTATACAACACTGCCCCAGTCAACGTAGAACGCTCTTGGCCGCTCTCGGTGCTATTGATCCTGAGTCGTCCAACCATATCATGTTTAACCTAGATAATTATGCGTCTCGACTCTCCCACCAACTTGCTTTCCAAGTTGATGTTGTTGTTCACAACCAACAAATCCATCGAGCTATTCTGGATGAGGGAGCCTCGACTTGTGTCATGTCTTTGGTGTGTTGGAAAGGTTTAAAATCACCAGCACTCAACAAATCCCCAATGATGGTACGCGCCTTCAATGGGTGAGGTTTTCATCCCCATGGGCTTTTATAGTCCCTGCCCATCCAATTGGGTGGAAAAACTGTTACTGTTGATGTCGAGGTGGTCGATGCTCCCCTCGATTACAACTTGTTACCTGGAAGAAGTTGGTTTTATGAGATGACTGTCGTTGCCTCGTTAGTTTTTTGATGTGTCCAATTTCCTCATCAGGGAAAAATTGTCACTGTTGATCAGTTGGATTTCTGCACGACTGATGCTCGTGTTCCTGCTACCAACAATATTCCTTTCTTGGGAGACCACAAGATCACGTATGAAAGCGTTGGTGTTGTCTTACTAAAAGATTCTAGCCTCATGGGTACCTTCCCTACACCACTTCCACCGACTACACATCATATTTCCACCATCGATATGATTTCGACCGCGGCTTATCAATCTTTGGAATCATCTGATCCTCAGATTGTACCTCATCCATTGGAATTCGATGCACTAGGTGACACCGTGCCACATAGTCCAACCAAAACATCATACGTTTCTACCCAATCCGCTTCTCCCTCATCGGATGACCAACATCTATTGGTGCCTGATGTTTCCTCGATGCAATCACGGTTAAGTTCCTTGTCGTCTACAATCGACTACATTTCCCCAACTTTTTCCTCGGATGAATCTATTCCGGAAATGCTTCGCATTGACAAGTTACCTTGGGATAATAACCGTCATCGATCCTCTTTTCTTCCCCCTCGTGAAGAAATTCGGGTAGATATATAGTCTATCTCCCCTCCTGATGACGATTTTCTATCATCTCCCATGTCGTCAACCTCCGATGATTTGGATCCGGTAGTGGGCATGGTGATTTCTTCGATAGGATTGTTGGAGCCTGATCTCCTTACTCCTATCGCGACCCTTGACATCTGTTCCTTCCCTAGTAATTATCTTCCATCCGGTGACAATCTCCTGGAAACCATGACCGAGTGTTGTCCTTTGACATGGTATCCTTCCAGAGTGTTATTCTCTTGGAAGCCATGATGAAGAAGCAGTCACAAGCATAGTTTCTCTTCTCTGTGGCAAGCTCGTTAAAAAATGAAATAGTTACCTCTCTTAAACCTTGTTTTCATCCACCCCTCTCCTTTTTCTCATCTCGTAGAGAAATTGGTGACAACCTCAAAGTCGGTGAATGAATTGAATCTTGGAGGGCATGTCTCCAGCCTTTGATGATCTTTCTGAAGTTAAGCCACTAGCTTTCAAGTTGGGGACATACTGAGCTTAGTCTTTGTTCTTTCTCATGCGCATAAATACATGAGAATGCATCCGGGTAAACTTTTATCTCTTTTTCGGACCTGTATGGATACACGAAAAAGGAGCCCCCTGGAGTCTTCTTTAAGCTCTTTTCAGACTCTCTAAACATGAAAAGATCGCCGAGTGATCTTGCTTCCTTTCCCACTCGTTACAAGGTTTGAAAGGGCATCTTTCGAGTGATAATTTATCTCTTTTTTGGCCTTGCGAGACTAACATTACGAAAAAGGACAACATTGGAGTCATCTTTAAGTTCTTTTCAGACTCTCTAAACATGAAAAGATTGCCGAGTGACCTTGTTCTCTTCACACTCGTTAAAGTATTTGAAGAAAACATCTGTTGAGCGACAGTTTATCTCTTTTTCGGTCTCGTCATACTACTTTACGAAAAAGGAACTGAGAGAGTTCTCTTTTAAGTGTTTTTCCAGACTCTATAATCATGAAAAACCTTCGAGTTTTCTGTCTTTGGACTCGCTAAACAAACATCGACAGGCCCATACGGGAGCGAACCCTTACTTCTTCCAGTTTGTTAAACAAAGGAAGAGGAACTTACCGAAGGTGAGTCATATCGAGCATGTGTTATCCTCCTCGAGCTCGTTAAATAAAAAAGAGGTACTTGTCTATCTGGATGGGGGAAAAATTGAAAGAAGCAAGCCAAGCAGTTTTTAAGAACATTACCAAGTAACTCTTAGAGTCGCCCTTGAACACGACACTTTGTCTTTGAGCACATATTAATCCATTGAACCTCTACACTGAACCAATCCTTTGAGTTTTTTTTACTCCTTTGGGTCACCCGACGAAAGTCACAGTATCTACTGCATTATCATGTTTTGGTATGTGTCATGTTTCTGCTGTTGTGCCTCAGTGATCAAGGGAAGTATCTGCCTCGAGAGTTAGCCATCACAAATATATTGTCTCAATACCCATGTCATTCCATGTTCATTTGATCTACCAATTACATCTCTGTGTCTGTTTCGTGTCATTGATGGGGGATACATCAAGGCCCTCCTTCGACG
>SNQJ01S0002191.1:69105-85828 GCA_010110895.2 Picea sitchensis
AATCAAGTGGTTTCTGCCATGTTCAACATCAGTGCATCTATTCACATGGTTAAATTTGTACTACATAGGGATCGGTAAGAAGACCCTGGGTTGAGTGATCACCCTGATATGTACTTTGCCCAGGTTGCAAAGGAGTTTCTCTTGAACAGTGGCACATATACTATCACATAGATCCACTTTGTATTGGTCGTGGCTATGTCTTGTCATCTCGTGGATCCACTGTGTATTCTTCATGGCTATGATCAGTTCAAGTCATATGAGTATAGATCCACGCTGTATCCTCGGTGGCTATACCTTTTATCAATACAGTTATGGATCCCCAATGTATTTTATGGTGGCCATATCTTGCAAGTCTTTATCACCCAATCATAGGTATGCCTGCCTTGGGTTTGAAACATGTCATAATATTTGTTGGATGTTTGTGTGCAACTTCTGTTAGGTTCTCTGAGTCTATACCCTTGATTGAAAGTCTACAAAGCATTTTAGTTATCAGTTCTCGTCTTCTAACTTCATACTTTGGGGGGCAATCTGTTACACATCGAAATTACTCACTTTGATAGTGTCGCAAGTGTTGTCATTACAAGTGTCGCAAGTGTTGCATTTTGCTCACAAGTGTCGTAAGTGTCAGGAAAAACATACTGCCATAATGCCTATGTCATACCTATAATGACATCAGAAAGACACTTAAAACACCTCAAACATTTGATTCGAAAGAAGAGGAATGGTTAACTGGGTTTATGAACCTCTTGCCATTTGAAAGAACCACTAAAATTGAGTTTTTAGAAGAGAACGCTCCCCTATACCTCTCTCAAGAGTGCTGGTGACCCCCTATAGACTATCTGAGAGTGTTATAACACTTTGTCTGCCATTTTGGAGGAGCATTGTTGCTGTTAGGAGTGATGGCGCCCCCCTATAGACTATCTGGGAGAGTTATAACACTCTGTCTGCCATTTTGGAGGAGCGTTGTTGTTGTTAGGAGTGCTGGCGCCCCCCTATACATTACTAGGGAGCGTTATAACGCTCTGACTACCCTTTTGGAGGAGCGCTACCTATTCTGGGCAACAGTTGGTTTGTTGAGAAGAATGAGGGAAAGATCCCTTCAATCTTTGAAGGAAGTTGGATTCGAATCCTCAGTCAAGCCATGATCTTAGGGAAGATCCCTAACTAAAGGAGGATAATCCTCAACTTACCCTAAAGATATCTCAAGTGGTTGGACCTCTCTAAATCTATATAAGCAGGCCCTCTCATGATGAAAAGGGGATGATTGAAGGCATGAAACCTATGATCTCATAGGAAACAAATAGTGAAGTGGAGGAGAATAATCAATGAAGTTATTGTCATTCTGTTCGTGGGTCTTTCGAGCAAGGGTCAGACAAGGAGGACTTGATGAAGCTGCTGTACTCACATCTACGGTTGTAAGTTTCCTTTGTTGTTGTTCTTATCAATATAATATGCTTGGCCTGTTTCTTTCTAGTTTGTGCTTAATCTGACATGAACATGTCTCTAATAGATAGGTCTATTTCAAGCTAATACCAGTAGAGTAGGAAGTGGTTGTACTTTTGTTTGTCTATAGGGCTTATTGAGGAGCAAAAGATTGGAGCTCAAATCGGACCGTGAAGGGACAAACTCCGGTAAAAAGGTACTTATTTTCTCCTTCCTCCTTATACATTAGTTTATCTAGATCTACAAGTAAGTCAGTGACCATGATAAGCATCTTCTGTCTTAAGAGTTAAGAGTTTAGCTCTCAAGAGGAGATCTACCTGTCCGTAGGGAGATTTTCCTTCAACAAAGAGAAACTTACAAAGCTCATGGATCAACGAGGGATAACATATGATCGATCCCCTTAAAGGAATCAACAACAAAAAATCAAGCCTCAAGGGCCCGAGGCTTAAATTCAGGTGCCTGGGTGCTTATTGGGAGCACAAAGGAGTTAAAGCATGCTTTAAACAGCCTTAGGTCCCTTCAAAATATGGGTTTTATCATAAGACTTGGGATTAAAGATCAAGCGTTGACCAAGATGTGAGGCCTGATAATCTAATGATCACAAGCGAGCCTGATCAACAACAGAGGATGCATGTCGCATGGGAAAGATGCACCGTAGATACTGCACAATTGGAGTGCAATGGTGGTTTTGAGAGCCACGTGTTGAAGAATGGATGGTGTCGCATGGTGCCAATACACAAAACAAAACCACTCCCTAGGGTCGCGATAGTGGTATTTTGGTTTCGCTAGGTTACATCATCCACCAACTCAGTGCATAGTTTTTCATTCACTCAGCGCCACCTGGAGCCAGCGTAGCAGTCCACCTGGACACCAAAGAAGCCGATGAGGGCCCGATGAATCAATGACACATATTTTTTAGTCTGCCAAGCATTTCCACTTGTACAGAAAGGGCCCACTAGGATTCCGGTCGCTATATTAATCCCGACCACACATAGGTCGAGTCCCAGAGGACACTTCAGTGTTGGAAAGGACAAATCTGAAGCTGCCATGTGTCCATGGGTCTATGGTGATGTCAGCATGATGTCATCCAAATTTCACATGTTTTTTTTCCCAAATTTTAAAAGGATTTCGATCAATGGGAAAATGATGCATTTTTTGAACAGGGGCATGAGGGAGAATGTCTCAGGGGAGTGGAGGATTCACTGACAATCTAATAAATCAGTTGGAAAAGATGTGACGCATAAAAAATAGTCTAGCCTCACATTCACAACCTTTCACTCATCATCATTCCACTTCTTTCACTTGACAAAGGCCAACAATCATCACCTCGACATGTGTATTCACGTAGGAAAGGGATCTTCATAGATCATACTAAGTGTGGCAAATCATTACCTCTTATTAGTTATCTGTGTAAACATGTGTCAAAATCTTATACGAAAAAATTGTGGAGATCGTGAACCACCAACTTGTGAGTAATTTGATTTTTAAAGGTGAGTTACTCGGATATCAGGTGTTTCAAATGATGACCCTGGACCCACCTATGCAAACTCTTTTCTCAGGAGTGGATTATGAACCATCTTGGTCGTAGATGTTGGGAGAGTGTGTTCTACACTTCGCTAAGAGAGGAATGTCCTTCTCTGGTATCATTGTCTTGACCTTAAGGTTAGAAGGAATTCGAGAATATAACCTAACATGCATTAGCCAATCCAACCATAGCACTAGACAAGATTGAAGAAAAGGATTCAAGGGATTGCCCAATCATGCCCTGTGTTGTTGGGTGTCGTCGACTGGAAGGAAATCTTTAGCCTATTATATCGGTAGTTGGGGTGAAGGATTCACAACACAATGATGGGAATTGATTGAGCCACTCAGAAGGATTCAAACAAAGGATCAAGTATACGATGAGAAAACACCCAATAACAATATCAACAGGGCCTATCTGGCTGTAAAAAAATGGTTTCTTCCTAGTAAAATCAAGTAAAATTAGTTGGAAATCTGGGAACAATTAGAACACCAGAGATGGTATCAAGATTCTAACAAGAATAAACCATTTCAAGAAGAAATATTAGTCTAAACGGGTGGTTTCCTCCCAAGTAGAAGCATCTATAAATCAACATAAGGAGCTCATTTTTAGGGTCGACACTTTGGGGAATTTAAGAGTATGTTATAACCAGAGTTGTTTGACCAAGATCCCCTCAGACACATATAGATTTTTAAGGCTGCAGGATTTAAGAGATTCATCCCCCGTGTTATGTGTCAGTCTGTGCTTCTTTTGTGCATGTTTTCCTGTAAAGCCACCATCTCATTTTTGGCTTCTTGTATCTGATCACCATTAATAAAATCTCGAGCAATAAGTTTTATGACATATTTAGTGTAACTACATGTTGTATAGCTTATGATACTAAAGTGATTTCCCCTGAATGTATGACCACTTCTTGTCATTTTTTCATGCATTTAATGATATGCAGAGGGTGCCTCCATGGATTTAAATGTATGGAAATGTTTACTGTTTGATGCATGATTTAATGATCTGATACAACTGTTAGAAACATTGAATTCTTAATTTCTCAGCACGTTGTTCTTTCCATAAACTATGAGTTTCACCTTAAAACCACCTCACATGTTTATCATGTATTTCTTATAAACCCATCACTCACCACTCTTAAAATAAAAAAATTTGAAGAACTCGTTGAAAAATGACTCTTGAGGCTAAATGTTTTAATATCTGTTATGGGATTGTTTGAGGGCCAATAGTTCTATAAGAGAGAGAGAGAGAGAGAGAGAGAGAGAGAGACTTACACCCCACATTTTTGCACAATTTATGTTGTAACAAGAATGGATTTAAATCTCATTCTAAGTCTTAGCTCCTGGGATTCCTCAAAATCATTCCATTGACATCCTGGAACATCTCAAGGGACAACATTCAAAATGGCGTCGTTGTCGGGGAATGAAATTTGAAGATATCTTTCCTTGGAGATACAACATTGCAAGATCTGATACTTGAGGGTGAATGAGTTTCAAGAACCTAGTTATTAATTATTTCACCTGGTGACTCCACAGAGAAAAGATATGGTGTCTAACAAAAGACATACTAGAAGAAAACTAGATCTTGAGCATACTCCAGTATACTAAGATCCAGAGAAGTTCATGACTTGGAGAAATGTTCAAGAATGTCAAATATCTTCATCTTCATGTAACTGTAATTAAAAAAATTCTCCTTCCATTGTTTGTATAGATAGAGAATCTATTGAGTTAATTGCTATACTTGTTGATTCTACTTATGCTACTAAGATACCTCTCGAACCCTTAATATATTTGCAAAATTATCCCCAATGATTCTGTCAAGAATTGATCACTTCCTTCAAGCCCTTTCTGGAAGAACTTGTTAACCCTCCATCTGTTAAAGCCCATAACCACATCCTACTTAATCTTATGGCCAATTTAGGAGGAGGAAGATTTGGGTGAAATCAACCTCCCCCACCACCTTTAAACCTTTGGGTCATGGCTATATTTGGCCCATTGAATATGCCTACGCATGTCTATGACATCCTCGAAAATGGTTTGTTGATAATGAAAGATGATGTAATAGATATTGAAGGGAATATGATTGCATCGAGAAAGATGAAGAAAACTCTTTATCAAGCAAACAACACTAAGAGTATATTTCACCTTTCTATGTGACCTTACACATCCATGACAAGGTGTTGCATAATTGCATGCTAGAATCTAGAGAATCCCACAATCTCACGCCAAAGGTGGTTATGGAAAAGTTAGGTTTGGAAATAACTAGGCCTTACCATGATCTCTATTCTTTTGATGCCAGAAAGGTGAGGTGTGATGGATTGATGAAAGACATGGTAGTCACATTGGCTCAACTACCCATCAAGAGTATTATGATAGATGTGGGGGTGGCTATGTACCTGCAAACTATGGTATGATGCTATCAAGAACATGGACACAAAAGTTGGGAGGTACAATGCAGATGGACATGACTTATGCTACTGTACTAGTTTTCATAGAGAACGTGAGGTTATATAGAGAAAACAAATATTCCTATGTGGTTAGTGATCAAATAAACTCTATAAATCACCCCATATATGTTGTTGATCAAGACTTGGGATGCTCCATCCTCACATTCAATGAAGAATACAAAGAGGCATTGACTCTTGCAAACCTTGTGACAAGCTTCGCTCAAGAAACAAATGGTATATGGAATATGTATTTCGATGGGGCATATTCAAAGGAGGGAGTGGGAGCTGTAGTAGTGCTCATTTCCCCTAAAAAAGAAGAAATCCATTTGTCCTACAAGCTGGAGTTTGAGGCCACTAACAATGTAGTTGAATATGAGGCCCTAATTCTTGTTTTGGAAGAAGCAAGAAAGATGCATATCATTGAGCTGGTGGTCTTTCGAGACTTTACACTCGTGGTGCAACAAATCAAATGTTTCTATCAGACAAGGAATCCTAGGATGAGAGCATACATAAATCAGGTATGGGATTTAATTGATATTTTTTATGAAGATTTTAATATCATTGTTGTTTCGAGAATTTAACCAACTAGTTGATTCCTTAGTACTGGCATCTAATACCTTTAAAACCCATGTTATTCCCCAAATGAGATATGATATTGATATGAGGTATAGACCTTCCATCCCTGATAATATAAAATAATGGCAAGTTGTAATGTACCCAACCATCCACAAGCTGGCCACACTACCTCCAAAAATCACTTCTGAACCGATTTCAAATTACGATAATAATTAATTTGAAATGAAGCATGGAAGATTCACATGAATTAATCAATATCCATGCTAGAACATAAAAGAAATAAATGGTGTGCCATGCACAACAAATAGCCAACAAGCATGCACACATAAATACATCTCATAGATAATTAAATACACAACAGAAAATACATTGTACCAAAAACACAGAGAGCACTTATCTTTGCAAGTAAACATTCACCAAATGACTGCAGATCAAGGACATTCCTCGCAACCATAGACATTGTTGTTCATTTACTCTCAACAACAGGTCACCCCTGAGCCAGGGCTGTGAATCCACAAGGACTGGTCCTGGGTCAATTCTAAAACACACAACAGTTGGCTAACTAGCTCTTAGGTTTCCCAACCACACAACCAATCCTAATTTCTAGCTCTCTTTCCCCTTCACCTGCACAACCCCCAAAAATGAACACCTTTCTCTACCATGCAGTCCCTTAGGCTATTCCATTTCTCTTTAGGGCTCCAATTCTACTGGTGAAGAAATATCTCTACCAAAAAATCCAAGGATTCTCAGCTGTGGATAGTTCTTTCCAAACTTCCATCAATCTCATGCACTCAAGCATCCATTCCCTCTGGGAATGATTAGTAATTTATTACAATCATATAGCAATGGCTCTCATCCTCCAACCATTTATTTCCATGCTCAGACCAAGAGCATATGAATCAACAAGAATGAGGCACAAAAAATGAAAGAGTGAGAAGGGTGTAACATTTAATGAATAAGAACAAGTGAACCCCCCCAAAACATCCCACGGGGGATGTTTATATTTACATGAAAACAAGAACCACATGGCCTTCCTCCCAATATGCTTACGTAACCAATTTTCCCAATTAAAAAAAATGGGTAAATAAAATATAATAAAAAGACTTATCCCCTTCTCTCGTGGAATCATAGCCAACTATCACTTGTCCTTGTCCATCTTGCATCCAACAGTGCATTTTTTATTAATGTATATAGAAGTATTACATTTCCTAGGCACTTCGACCCCTTTTCAAATTTATCGGCTCACCAGCCTAATGTCACATTTACATAATACATTATAGTTCATAGGGATTAAAACTGGGGTGTTACATCCCCCTCCCCTTATTTTGGCACCGTCCTCAGTGCACAACACCATTCCAATGTTATTAACATTACAAATCTAGGCTCTCTAGCCTTAATCCACACAACCATTCCAACCAACTCTTATATACATAGGCACTCTAGCCTAAATTTAAACACGTATACATAGACACTCTAGCCTAAAATTAAACATTTATACATAGGCATTCTGACCCAAAACATGTATAATGATCTTTAGAAATTATATTTCTGGCAGCAGTTCCAACCATCAAGCTCTCCTTGCTTATCGACCTACACAACCCAAAGAAATGAACCCCTTTCTCTTCCATGCATCCCCACATGTTATTTCACTTCTCTCAATGGCTCAAGTGGACTTGACCATGAAGTTTCAGAGTTGCGGCTCCAAGAACTCCAGCTGCAACAAGTCCATTGGACTTTCTTCATTATATTCCTTCATCATTGAGCTCGATTTCCTTCTAGTGCTCTTTTTCCTGAGCCTCCATCTTGCATAGACAACATCTCATTTGTATTATACACATAAAGTCATCATGAGATATCAATATAACAATTTTCACTCATAAATGTCAAATCTGTTTTATACAGGAAAATAAAATTTTCCAAGCACGAGCTTCCTGCTCATAATTCGTTTGGATCTTGCAGTTGTAGGCATCAATATTTATTATGGATTACAACAATGCCATACTCAATACCATTATTCCTGCAATTTTCTCAACATTCAATCAACCAAACAATTGTTAGCATATCATAACAATTTTTTAGTTTCTCAAATCTGTTTATATATAGGATATAAAATTCCCAGGCATGAGGATTTTGCTCATAATGCTTGGCTCTTGTAGCAAGAAGAATTGGTCTTATGTATGTTCTTACATCCTTGGCACATCCAAGACCATTCTCCATACAATTTTCTCAACCTTTCATTCAACCACACAAACTGTTAGCATAACATAACAATTTGTAACTATTTATTTCTGAAATATATTTTATACAGGAAAATAAAATTTCTAGGCATGAATTTTCTAATCATAATATTTGGCTCTTGAAACACCAAGAATCAGTCTTCCTTATGGGATTACATTTCTTCCATATCCAAGACCATTCTACCTGCAATTTCCTTAATTTACATTCAACCAAACAAAATGTCAGTATCTCATGTACAAGATATATATATTTTCATGGTAACAATTCAAAAATAAATCACAAAGTGATTTCAAAATTGTTTACAACTACAATTCAATCACTCCATTAATCCAACTATCAATTGGAATGAACCCATCATTCTCTACACATGTATTATTGACCAATATATTCTTTCTTCTATCTGTCAATATTCATATCACTCTGTTCCCCTGACAAAATTTTTCCATAATTTATCATTATGTAACTACTTTAACCTGCAACTTTCTTGTTGCAATATCCAACAACTCCTGAAGTGTTTTCAACTTCATGAGTTAGCAATACTCACATCATTTCAACTGTTAGCGTAGAAATTTCTATGTTATATAATATATATATGCATTCACAAAAATACATTCAATAATTCATGTAATACCACTTGTAACATTTTTAATAGCTCCAAAAAGTGATCTCAACATTGTAACAAACAACAATCACCTTCAACTAGTATTCATTTTAAATATAATGCATCTATCCATCATTATGTATTTTCAACACCACAGGCTTTTCATAATGCAACAAATAATTACTAAATAAAATAATAATCGATGTACCAATACCCATGGCCACATTTACACAATGCATCCCTGCATTGACTACATAATACCACATAACTATGTCATGCATTCACCAAGGTGAGTTGGAAGGTCTGGCCAATGCCTCAACACATCATCCACAAACTTCCTACTGCTTTCCTGAATATTTGGATACCTTCCTTTCAACCCAAACACAACACCAAGAATATAATTCTTAAGTGCTCTTCGGTGTCGGCAAAGAGGTTGTAGTCCAAACATCAGCTATACAGTAGATACCATTGAGAACTCACATAGCACTATAGCCCTTCCATATCCAACCATGTCATGGTCTCACACATGACTAACTCTATGGATAATTATTGTTATATCAAGAGTATGTCTTCTGACTTGACTTGGTTATCTCATAACCAATCATAACAAAATACACAACAAAATTTTATCTAGATGCATTCTAGCATCAACAACATTTATATACTCTAGGCCTTTGGCCATTGCACATCTCTACCTTCAAGGCTGTGGAGTCTTACTTTTCCTTTCTATGACCATTAATGACATTATTCACCTGCTAGATTCATGTCCTATGTGGTGATTCTTTCTTTTGTTGTACCTGTAATTTATTCACACTCTGTAGAAACTAAATAACAATCCTTCTATTTTTCTCTTCTCGAGTTCTTTATCCACTTTTCATTAGTTTCCCTGTAGCTCTTTATTGCCTCATCCAACTTCTGCAAGATTTTTCATGCTTCCATGACTTTGATATCTGATCCTATTCTTGAATTGATCTAATTATACCTCTAATTCTTCCAAATCTGCAAGCAACCATTTTGTTAGAATTATACATATTATAGAAATTTGTCAATTAATGTTACATGTACTTTTTTATGCTTAGTTCATGAAAAATTGTATCACAACTATCCAAATTATAATAATTCAATGTTATTATCCTCTGAATCATATTTCCAATGACTATACTCTTGTCTCGATCTGATTTCTAAGTTGAAAGTTATGGATTTCTGAAAAAGCCATTGTCACCCCATTTTTTCATTTTCTCCACTGGTGTTATTTTATTGAAATGCCAACTTCATTCAACTGCATAAGAAAATATGTTAGGAGCTAGAGAAAATTTTACATGGGTCGTAGATAATAAAAAAATGACAAGGAATTCATAACAATTCTCATATTTTCAATTTGATGCTCCAGTAAAAAACTACAACAATATGGAAATGACCATTTTCCTCTTTTTCACCTCTTTTTTCAGACTAGCAAAACTAGATATCTCTCAATATGTGCACTTATGGGAAATTTTCCTAAAACAAAGTTGTTCATCTTGACGAGTACATAAAATGTCGAGTAAATATTGTTTTTCCTTTTTGTGATCTGGGCTCACTTTTCCTCCAAAATCTCAAAAATCCAAAAAATGTGGTGCAGAATAGAAGATTTTGGCCTTTTTCAGCATCCCCATTCCAATCCCCTTAGGATTTATTCAGTTTGTTTGTGGGTTATTTTTTGTCTTCTTTCTGGACACTCTTAATGAATTTCAACTTATTCTGAACCTCTGCCAATGATCTAGACCCATATATTTAAAATCCACTATTTCGTGATTTCTGACAAATCCAAGCATAACTGAATAATGACCCTCTTTGGAACTTTCGTAGAACTCTTCTCTACGGAAAAATCACATACATTTTATCCCAATCTGAATTAATATACTCTAGTTATGGTCAAAATAAGAAAATGGCTCCAAACTTCTTCTTTTTTTGACACTATGGAGAAGTTTTACCTACGGGGCAATCTGCATTGTTGATCTTAAAATCTGAAGAGATCTAGACCGTCTGTCAGAGGTTCCCGTTCGGAGTGATGAATAATCGAGCTCAAAAGAGACTCTGAAAAGAGGGTATTGAAAAATATTCCTTTTCGATACCATCGGAGCTTTTCATTCAGAATTCATAAAACTAGGTAACTTTTGCTACTCCGTCTAGAGGGTATCAAAGAATATTCCCTTTTTGATACCTTATCACTTGGAGTTCAAAATATTAGGTAATCTTCGTCGCTCCGACCAGAGGGTATCGAAGAACATTCCCTTTCGATACCTTCAGAACTTTTCATTCAGAGTGAAAAATATTGGTGAAGTTTCACTGCTCCGAAAAGGAGGGTATCGAAGAATATTTCCCTTTCAATACCGTTGAAACTCTTCTAAATGAGATATTCTGAAAACTCTTTTCCAAAATATTATCTCAGTGAGATCTAAAAACTGAGAACGATCTTGAATTATCTAACAACTCTCATTCTTTCGGGGCCTGTCATCGGACTGAACCTCATCTTCGACTCCGAAGTTCTTCCGAAACTTCCTTCCCAAAGGCCTATCGAGAACTCCTTTCTCTGACTTCTATGATTGAATCTTAACCGTTTATTCTCCAGATTGAAATAATAACTATAAATTCGTCATGAAACTCAGAGGAATTTGACTTTCAAAACCGAATTCAACTCTGCAACTGTAGATCAACACCATATATCACTTATTTAACTACTCTGAAAAAATTTGAAATCTGCTCAGAATTTGGGGGTTTCACTTTTGTTCTTCTCCATTTCCCCCCCAAATTCGTCATAGACAAATCTGCAACAACAAATTGGACAAATTCACACTAGTTCTGGCCCATACCAATTAGGTGTTGAACTAGAATCTCTATTACCAATCTATAATGTACCCAACCACCCACAGGATGGCCACACTACCTCCAAAACTCACTTATAAACTGATTTCAAATTCTGATAATAATTAAAATCATGAAAGGCTCACATGCATTAATCAAGATCCATGCTACAATATAAAATAAATAAATAGTGTTCCATGCACAACAAATAACCAGCAAGCATGAACACATAAATAAATCTAAGAGATAATAAAATACACATCGGAAAATACATTGTACAGAAAACACAAAGAACACTTATCTTTGCAAGTAAACATTCACCAACTAGCTGCAGACCAAGGGCATTCTCCCAGCTATAGACATTGTTGTTCATTTACTCTCAACAGTAGGTCACCCCCGAGCCAAGGCTATGAATCCACAAGGATGGGTCCTAGGCCAAATATAAAACACACAACATATGGCTAACTAGATCTTATGTTTCTCAACCACACAACAAATCCTAATTTGTATCTCTCTTTCCCCTTCAACATGCACAACCCAAAGAAATGAACACATTTCTCCTCCATGCATTCCCTTAGGCTGTTCCATTTCTCTCTAGGGCTCTAGTGATACTGGTAAGGAAATCTCCCTGTTGGAAAATCCAAGGATTCTTAGTTGTGGAAATTTCTTTATGAACTTCCATCAATCTCATGCACCCATTCCCTCCTGGAATGATCAATAATTTATTACAACCATCTAGCAATGGATCTCCTCTTCCAACCATTTGTTTCCATGCTCAGACCAAGAGCACATGAATTAGCAAGAATGAGGCACCAAAAATTAAAGAGTGAGAAGGGTGTAACAATGAATGAATAAGAACAAGTTAATCCCCCCAAAACAACCCACATGGGATGTTTATAATTACATGAAAACAAGAACCACATGGCCTTCCTCCCAAGAAGCTCATGTAACCACTTTTCCCATTTAAAACCAAAATGGGTAAATAAAATATAATAAAAAGACTTAGCCCCTTTAGCCCCCTCTCTCATGGAATCATAGCCCCCTATCTCTTGTACTTTTCCATCTTGCATCCAACAATGAATTTTTTATTAATGTATATAGAAGTATTACATTTCCTAGGCACTTCAACCCCTTTTCAACTTTACCGGCTCACTAGCCTAATGTCACATTTACATAATATATTATAGTTCATAGGGATTAAAACCGGGGTGTTACACAAGTGTTTGAAGATGATAAATAGATTAAAAAGTTTTTGGAGGTCATAGATAAATTTGCTAACATCCATGTAGATTCAGATGCTGAAGAAGATATGGAACCCATGAATGAAAGGGAAATGGAAATCACCTCAGAGTTTAGCGAATACATGGATGGACATAAAGTCCTTCGATTAAAAAATAATTTCATACCCAAAGGATTGGTACCACTGGAGAAACTCTTTCAAAGAAATTATGTACCAATAAAGCCCATAGTTCTGCCCAAAGAAGACAACACTAAAGAATGCAACATTGGGACATAACAGGAACCAAAATACATAAAACTATCTAAAGAAATTCCTCCCAATCTTAAGGAAGAATACTTGCTATTGTTCAAAGAATATATGGATGTTTTTGCTTGGAAATATGAAGACCTAAAGACCTATGATATCACCATAATACAACATAGAATACCACTTACGCTTAATACTAAGCCTTTTAGGTAGAAACTAAGACAAGTTAATCCCCTGTTTCTTCCCACAATTGAGAAGGAGGTGAGGAAATTACTTGATGCTTAAATCATCATTCCCCTCAAGTATTCCGAATGGGTGGAAAATTTGGTTTCAATTAGGAAGAAGCGTGTAGAGATAAGGCTTTGTGTGAACTTAAGAAATATGAATAAATGCTCACTGAAGGATAATTATCCTCTGCCAAAGATGGATCACATACTCCTGAAAGTAGTGGGAGCAAGTAGGATCTCCATGATGGATGGTTTCTTAGGATATAACCAGGTGGCAATGCATCCTAATGAATTGGAATATACAACTTTCACAACCCCATGGGGGACTTTCATGTATGATAAAATTCCTTTTGGTTTGATAAATGCAGGAGCCACTTTCCAATGAGCTATGGATAGAGCCTTTATGGGAGAGAAGGATAGATTCATTCTCATATACCTTGATGACATGATTTTTTTCCCAAGACAGATGATGATCACATCAAGTACTTAAGGCAGACCTTTGTGAAGTGAAAAAAAATTAGCTTGTCATTGAATCCAAAGAAGTCTTATTTTTCTATGACTGAGGGGAAGCTCTTGGGATGTATATTGTCAAAATAGGGAGTGAAGATAGATCTCGAAAGGGTGGAGGAAATTAAATTGATCACTCTACCTAGAAACAAAAAAGAGATACAATCATTCATAGGAAGGATCAACTTCCTGAGGAGATTTGTGCCAAATTTTTTCGAGATGATAAGGTATATCACTAACATGTTGAGGAAGGATCAGGAAGTAAAGTGGACCCTCAAAGCTAAAGAATCTTTTCAAATAATCAAACAAGAATTGGGAGAATCACCTATGCTAGTCGATCCAAACTATGACAAAGAATTCCTTGTCCTCTCTTTTTCTTCATAACATATTATAGTTGTTGTCTTGTTACAGAGAAATGGTGAAAATCAAGATCAACCTATAACTTTCTTTAGAAGAGATTTAAGATATGTAGAATTAAAATATAGTAATATAGAGAAGCAAGGATATGCCCTGGTCAAAGCATTGAAGGCTTTCAAAGATTATATATTGCACTCAATTTTTTTTTCCTTCATGCCTAATAGTGTTATAAAAGACATACTTACTTTGGTAGACAGTGAGGGAAGAAGAGGTAAATGGATTTCCAAACTCCAAGAATACGATTTGGAGATCAAACCGACAAAACTAATAAAGGGGAAAGGATTGGCCAAACTCATGGAATAATCAAATTGCAAAGCCCCTGATATAAATTCTATGACAACAAACATCATGGAAACAGAGCAAGGAGAGAATGAAACACAAGAACCATCTTCTAAGGCAATCCCTAAATTTGCTAAATATGATTGGTATAAAGATGTGATTTTCTACCTTCAAAATTTAAGTTTCTCACTAGCATGGGACAAAGCTAAGGCCAGGTCTATCAAGCTCAAGGATGTAAAGTACTGTATTTTGGGAGAAACTTTTTTCTGGAATGATCCAGAAGGAATATTGGTGAATTTCCTTACTAAATAAGAATTTGAGGCAATTATCAATGAATTTCATAAGGGAATATGTGGAGGTCACCATGCATTGAGAGCCATTGCATATAAGTTCCTCATAACTGGATATTACCGACCCTCATTATTTTCTGATGTGAACAACATGGTTAGAGCCTTTGTATAATGTCAAATGTTTGCAGAAAAATAAAAAATGCAGCTTCTCCCACTCAGGCCTGTCAAAGAAGAAACATCATTCCAACAATGGTGGTTACATTTCATTGGTGAAATAAAACCAAATTCAAGTGGGAAACACAAATGGATCCTGACAGCCATATACTACTTCACCAAATTCCCACCAAGGCAACAACTAATACAGTCATTATCAAGTTCCTTGAAGAGAACATTTTAGCAAGGTTTAGATGTCCTAGAAAGATCATAAATGATAATGCTAAAGCCTTCAAATCCTTCAAGATTATAAAATTTTGTCAAGACTATGAAATAGAGCTTGGACATTTCACTACTCACTATCCATGGGAAATGGTTTTGTCAAGTAATCCAATAAGAACCTCATTAATATCATCAAGAACATGTTGTCCCAAAACAAGAAAACTTGGGATCCGCACTTAAAATGTGTAGTCTGGGAAGATGGAGTAAGCATTAAGAGGTCCATTGGTACTTCTCCTTTTTAGATGGTATATGGGATGGAAGCTATTTTTCCCATCCAACTTAGCCTTCCCGTGATGAATTTTATACAAGATGAAGAGGAAGAATCAAACGATATGCAAAGAAGAATCAACCAACTGATTGAAATCCAATAGGTAAGAGATCAAGTGCAATTGAAGTCCCAAGCTCATCAAGGTAGAATGAAAGAAATATTTGATAAGAGGACTAAAGAGAGGAGCTTTATGGTAGGATATATAGTCTTAAAATGGTATGCCAAAAGGGAAGAAAAGGGAAAATATGGAAAATCAGACAACCTCTGGCTTCAACCTTTCCAGATCGTTGTAGTTCAATACAACAACACGTATGAACTGCCTCGGTTGGATGGAGATATATTTGGGGCCCTTGTAAATGGGAATTTCCTTAAACATTTTTTGCAATACTGAATATTGCAAATATTTCTTACCTTGTACATAAATAAATCTTTTTCCATTCATGTTATGTTTTTAATTTTATTTCATTCACCATATATTGCGCAAGCAATAGTTTGGGTTTTGACTTTAAGTTGTTGAGAAATTTTGTTTCACTTCTCGAATTAGTTTTTTAGGTGCACAAGGGATCTTATGTTTTAAAGAAGACTCCATAACCCAACATAAGAAGGAACTTGGTCTATAGTTCTTAGCAGACCAAAGGGGTATGTTTTCCCTTCTGGAGCTAATGTTACTATTGGATCTAACCCAGTCATTTGTGCGCACCCTTAGGAAGATTATGATGCCAAATATGGAGAATTACATGCTGAAGAGAAACTTAAAAATCTCATGGATCAAAGAGGGATAGTATATGATCGATCCCCTTAAAGGAATCAACAACAAAAAATCAATCCCTAAGGGCCCAAGGCTTAAATTTAGGTTCCTAGGCGCTTATCAAGAGCAAAAAAGAGTTAAAACATTCTTTAAACAAGCTTAGGCCCCTTCAAAATATGGGTTTTATCATAAGACCTAGAATTAAATATCGAGCATTGACGAAGATGTGGGGCCCAATCATCTAACAGTCACAAGAGAGCCTGATTGGCGGCAAATGATGCACATCACATACGAAAGATGCACCGAAGATAGTGTGCAATTGGGGTGTGACGGTGGTTTTAAGAGCCATGTGTTGAGGAATGGATGGTGTCGCATGGTGGCGATACAAAAAAAAAA
>SNQJ01S0002191.1:97594-113067 GCA_010110895.2 Picea sitchensis
GCAAGGGATGAATGGAAGAATGATGAAAAAGTGTGGACTCTCATTCAAAGGTTGAAGTAGGATTCCAGTACATCAGATACATTTACATGGAAAAATGATTCACTATGGTACAAAGATCGCTTATATTTATGTAAGAAATCCCTACTCAAACAAAAGGTACTATTAGAATTTCACACCTCTCTAGTAGGATGGCACTCATGATTTTTAAAAACCTACCATAGGGTCAAGAAGGATTTTTTTTGGGATGGCCTTAAAATGATGTTCAAAGGTTTGTGGCAGAATGTTTGGTTTGCCAAAAAAATAAGGTGGAAACAATTAAGACCCCAGGTTTTTTACAACCATTATCCATCCCAAGTCAGCGTTGGGAGGAGGTTTCCATGGAATTCATCACAGGGTTACCGAAGTCTGAAGGAAAGAGTGTCATCATGGTCATTGTTGATAGACTGAGCAAGTACACACACTTTTGTGCACTCTCTCATCCCTTCAAAGCTAGTACAGTTTCCACTGCATTTATGGAGACAATTCAAAAGCTACATGGCAGGCCAAATATCATTGTAAGTGACATAGATCCCATCTTCACTGGACATTTTTGGACAGAATTATTTTCTTGTTTGGGTACTCAATTGGTTCATAGCTCATCTTATCATCCTCAATCTGATGGACAAATCGAGATAGTGAATAAATGTCTGGAAGGCTACCTTTGTTGCTTTGTCTCTAATAAACAAACACAATGGCTCAAATGGTTACCCTTGGTAGAATGGTGGTATAACACTTCTTTTCATACTGCAACAAAAATGACACCATTTATGGCACTCTATGGATACCACCCTCCTTCCATCACTTCTTCTCTAAAATAAAAATCTAAGGTTCAAGTAGTGGAAGATCACATCGAGTATCAACAACAAGTTCTCCAAATATTAAAGGACAACCTGACCATGGCACATAATCGTATGAAACAACAAGTAGATCAACATCGTAGTGAAATAAGTTTTGGAGTAGGGGATTGGGTGTTTTTAAGACTACAACCATACAAACATATGTCCCTCAAGCACGCCAAGAAGGATAATAAATTATCACCAAAGGGCCCTTATAAGGTGTTGCAAAAGATTGGTACTATGGCATACAAATTGGAGTTGCCTGTATCTTCACGAGTACACCCAGATTTCCATGTTTCATGCTTAAAGAAGGTTATAGGTGACAAGAACCTAGTTCAAACTATATTTCCAGAACTTGACGAGGAATGACAAATCATATTGGAGCCTGAAGCCATCATTGACACAAGAATTCGCTAGTTGAGGAATAAATCCATTTCAGAGTATCTCATTAAATGGAGGAAACTACCGGCTGAAGATTCCACTTGGGAAGATGAGTATTTTATACAAAAGCATCCAGAGTTACTCAATCATTGCGGACAAAACTTGTCTCAAGGGGAGGGGCATGTTAAGCCCTAAATAGTGGCTCATTACCCCTTAATTGGGGCATATTATATTAGTAATGTTATTTTATTTATGTCGGCTTTAGGCCATTATTTGTTATTATACCTCCTAGCCTCCTATATATACCAATGAGACATTTTCATTTTGAATCATCTCGTAATTGAACATTTATGTGGGCATAAGGAAGTTGCCCCCTTGAAGAGGCTTATTATCTGAATTTCTTTCTTTTTCAAGGCGTTGAGTACTTATTCTAAGGTTTTTCTATGCTATATTGATATTTGGTTCCTAACACAAACTAACAAGTTGCGACATCATGTTTGAAAGAAAATAAGTTATTTTATATCATGTTGGATTATCAATTGCAAACATGCCTTGGGAAGACAGATTTTTAGTGTTTCTTACAAGTTATTTAAAATTTTACTATTAAATACTAAATATTTTCAAAATAGACTAAAGTACAACATAAATGAAACATATTAAAGGACAAATTCTTTAATATAAATATTCTAACAAAATTGTTGCTTGTGTTTCGAAATGTTGCTAGTAGTTAACTATTCATGTAAATGTGATAGATCTCATGAAAAAATCAGGTTAGGGTTCCAAAACCATTAGGTAAAAGGGAAATATACACAATTGAAAAGACCATTGAAAGAGATGAAGGACACATGAAGGATGATAATTGTTGCTAGTGTTTCCAAATCAATGGAAAATAATGATGAGTTTGGGTGACAAAAAACCAAACTAGAGTGCACCCTTAAAAAATGCATTCAACGTAATGAACATCATTTTTAAAGTGCATATTCGTAGGTGATGAAATCATCTTGAGTTAAAAATATGAAGATATAGATTTGAAATGAATTATCCAAGAAAAACAATGGATAACTTAGGGGTAATTACCAAATCTAGGACTATTGAGAATCGAACATTCAAATTCAAAATGGAAATTTCATAGTAGAATTATGGAGGAACCACAATTTACATTCTAAGTTGTTGCACTTGGGGAGGGGTCGGTGACCCTGATACATTTTACTATTTGGGACTTCTCTCTCCTTATGCCTATAAATGATAGAGGGTTGCATTGAAGATTTTTAACTCTGATTCATGCTTGATTCATGTTCCATTGTATCGATGTAAGTTTTTTTTATATGATGGAACATTTTCTAAAGAATCCCTTTATTAATTTTGATCATATATTTAATGTGTGAAACTTGCATGTGAGTTTATATGTGTTTGAATAACAATTTTTTTTTGTTAGTTAGTGTAACATCCCCGCTATAATCCCCAGTTTAAATATTAATGAATAATGTAGATGAATATAACTGGTGTTACTAGATATTTCTCTCGCTACAAAAGAGAAATACCTAGTACAGTTTCAAGTAAATAATGATTGATTATGAGGCTTCTTGAACTAAGTTTTAATGAGCCTTTCAATGACTAATAATTAGAAACAAAGAGGCATGACTTCATCTACTAAATACTTTAAAAATCTTAGAGAATGGATAGTAGATCTATTGATTAATTGGGTTGGTTGTCATTGATGTCAACACTTGAAGAAGGCCCGATAGAAAATTCCAGTAGCACAAAGATATGGGTAATGGACCCAAGTTTATTTGGTGTATAATGGTATGAATTTTAATATATTTTCATGTAAGACTATTCTAAATGGATAGTAGATGTCATTCCATTTCCGGTGGTATGTGGAACGTCACATAACTCATCACGGTTAGAGAGTTATGGCCATGGGAAGTTGGAAAACCCTTATGAGTTATCTAGAAGCCCCTAAAAGGTCAAAGTAGTCAAAGTGGTTATGAAGAAGAAATTATTTAAATAATAAAGTTAGTGAAGAATTTACTATTTATGGAGAAGTCAAAGTGGCTGCAAAATAAATTATTTAAATAATAAAGTTAGTGGAGAACTTAATATTTGTGGAAAGTGGTTAAGTTAAGTGGACAAGTGGTTATAAGTGGGTTAGCCCTAAAATAAGGAAAGTGGGTTAAGATGGTTAGAAGGTAACCCCTTTAGGAAGCTACATGAAAGTATAAATAAGAGGCAAGGGCCTCTCATTTGATTCACTATTGAGAACATTGAATATCTATTATTATGTAAGGCTTATTGTAGGTACTCATTGATATATCCGGAGTTGCAAAAGTCTGAGGTAGCACAAAGGGTTGACGTCGAAAGTTTCAGAATTACAAAAAATACTGAAAAACCCTCAGTTCTGAGGTGTACGCGAGATAACAATATAATAGGGTGCGTACATATGCGGGATACTGATATAACAGAGTGCGTACACACGTCGATTATTAGTATAACAAGACACGTAAGTGAGGGAAAACCCATGGAAATATGAGGAGATGAAGAAGCCGAGGTTTTAGATTCTGAGAACAAGCTCCCAGGAAGGTCTGGAGTGATCAGATATATCATATCTATCCACTGGTTCAAAAGGTATGTCTTATTTCTATGCGTAGTTGGATTTTGATGTGTGCATGAGAAAAGGTTATGGATATTTGAGGATTCTCCCTAGAGAGATTAGTGGTTTCATGGGATCTTTTGTATAAATCATATCTATAGAAATATAGTGCCGATATAAGAAATATTTATCATTGTTAGAGTTGAGGTACATCTTGTATTTCTTGGCATATGGTTAAGGGTTCTTGTGAGACATGAAGTAGATGAAGTATTGAAAGGATTAATATCAGAAAGGGTTTTATGTCTAGTTCATGTGAGGGTTATTATATTGGTTCATGATAACACACACTTATTTGGCACATGACTAGAGAGAGATATAGAGTCTTTGGGTAAAATTTATGTATGAGGATGCACGCACATGGTACAATTACAGTCTGGATATAGTGACAGGTTGCAGATCGGTGTGAAAGAAGTTGCAGAGGGTCAAAAGTTTTCAGAAGAAAGAAAACCCTAGTTTTCAGAAGGCATATGCAGGATGCATAATAGATAGGTTGTGTACATACACATGATGTTGTATAGATAGGGAACATACATACACTTGCTGCAGAAATACAGGTCAAATACTTGTTGTATTTGTTTGATACATGCTTAGTTCAGGTACATGTTGATTACTGGGAAATAGTACAGGTTGGATGTAGGTCGGTGGTACAAGTTGGTACAATTTTTCAGTGGTATATCTCACAGTGATAATGTGATGGTGGTTCCATCATTATACTTCTACATTAGGGTGGTTGGATGGGGAAAGGATAGGTGGTTGTAGCCACCTTCCGGTTGTAGCCAGAGAACATAGGGGGTTTTAGCCTCCTTCTGGTTGTAGCTAGAGAATTGGGGAGTTGGAGATTCCCTCAGGTTGTAGCCTGAGAAACTAGGGGGTTGGAGCCTCCTTTTAGTTGTAGCTAGAAAACAAAGGAAGTTGGTGCTTCCAATGAATGTAATTCTTAAAGACATATAAGAAAAATCATTCTGTGGTTTTCTCCCACTTTGGGTTTCCACGCAAAAACACTAGTGTATTATGTATGTGTATGATTGCTCATTTGTTCATTGTTTATTTACTTTGCAACTATTGGATGATAATGCTACATTGATCATAAAGAAATATAACACTTGCATATTATGGTTAAAAATGATTAAATTGCTTTATTACTGATTCACCCCCCCCTTTCAGTAATCCAACAAGATATATGAAAAAAAATTTGAAATGAAAATCTAGGTATCCAATTGTGATAAATATGGCCTTCCTCTTCAATGGAAGAATAACACATGATTAATTCAGGTTCCCCTTCAATGTTCAAAAATTAAGCAACGATATCCATAACACAGGTCTTATTTTGCTTATAGCAAAACAAAGGAAATACTATGTTCAAAGATATATGATTTAAAGTTTGCTGCAAGAGAGGTAGTACTAAATTACAACAATCACAACTCAAATTAATTTATGAAAATAAAAAATATGAATGGAAACATAAGAAACAAATTACAGGAAAAGACATAATTTAGCAAAACGAAATCTCCGAATCTCCTTTCTTCTGAAAAATATTTACATTATAAAGACTCTTATTACATTCAAGCAAAAAAATTCCTTCGGGTTCCTAACCCCTAATACATAGGAATAATCATAGTTTTTATAATCTCCTCCACTTAGGTCGAATCCTCCTTTTGTCAAAAAAAATAAATTGTTGTCATGAATCAACTACAGAATTAACAAAAATTCTAGAAAGAACTTGCCAAAAAAACACATCATATCTCCGAAAATATTCATCCTTTTAAAAAACCTTTGGATGTTAGATAATTTGGTCTTTTTTCCAGATGGGTTTTCAACCGTTTTTACAAAATCCGCTCGCTTTTCCAAGAAATGGTTCTGCAAAAATGTCTCCTAAATATTGGTGCGATTTCCAATCTAGGAAAATGTGTGTCACTCCAATCCCGATTTCTCCCAAACGGTTTAGCTTCCGAGCAAATAATTCTAGGATAAGGTAATTGACCCTATTTCAAAAATGTTTTTTCAATCAATTTGGAAAATTGTTCTCTGATTGCCCGGAAATCACTCTGCAAAATCGCCTCCTAAAAATGGACGCAATTTCCAATCAGTCAAAACAAATTAGCAAATTAGAATAAAAAAAATCATGCTTTCCCTTGCTTTTCCTTGAAGATAATTTTAACAATGAAACAATATGGAAATGAATAAGAAAAAACAAATCTTCTTGGCCAAATAAAATCTTCTAAATCAATTAAAAAAATTACTTTTAGTTTCAAATTCGTATCCTTCACTTTTGCTAATTTTTTGAGATAGTAAATCTCTATATTTGCTTGAGTTAATGCTTCTAGATTGTTCTTCATGGAAATAGTTTTCCAATGAGTGTTCTTTTTCCTGATTTGGTTGATTAAAACCTAACATATCACTTGTCAAAGTTGAGTGATCAAAACTAATTCGATTTATAAAACATTTCTTGGCAGTTTTATTAATTATGTTTCATTCAATTATTTAATTTATGTTATAATTACAAAATATATATATACATGAATTATTAAAATAAAAATTAAATCAAATTTAAATAATAGTTAGTTTAATTAATTAAGGTTAAATAAAATAAAAAACTTATTTATATATTAACATTAATTTTATTTACAAATTAGAAGAAACATAATAAAATACATATTTTATGCCCAGGTGGTGAAAAATGACCATTCTTTGATCGATGATATCTTTCAAATCGTAATTCAAAATAAGGTGAAACTTGAACCGTTGAAATGTTGGCAACAAAACAAAGGCAATGAAGATGTCACACTAAACTCAAATCAAAATTAAAATCTCACAAAAGAAACCAAACCAAAACATTATAGAAGACGATATTAATACAATTTATTAATATAATCGCACAAAAATCAAAGGAGAAAGAATAATCCAAGCAAACCTAAAGGAACTGTACAAATAACAATCTTGAAAATAAAAGTTATGAAAATGTTTCGAAGCATAAAAAAATAGAAAATTTGGAAAAAATTGGAAAAAAGTTTGGCAAAAACTTTTATGTTACAACAATAACTATGGCCAAGTGATGTAATATGTGAATTGTATTTCTGAATTTTAATAAATAAAATGTGATGCTAGCTATTGGGGGACATGGATAAATATGGTGGCCGAGTTTTCCACAAGAGAAGGGAGTGTCTAAGAAGGCTCTAAGGGGGAAATTATTTATGGGTATTAATTCAAACCCGCTTTCCTGAATTTTATTATCATTGGGGACAACCTTCTATTTTCTGGTTGAATGTATGAGAGCCCAATCATAAAAATCATGTAAGAGGGTGGGTGTAAAAAGTCACATCCTATAGTTATTGGGAGTGTGGGGCTGAAGAACAATCAACATTGGGAAGAGTGAGTAGGAAATTTACTTCGGGAAAAGAGGGGAAATTTGTATGGGGAGAATATGTAGTTTTTCATAGTCACGTTTTGCATGAACAACAAGCAGAGCATAGGGAAGAAGATCATTAGAGCTGGAGAAAACATGGAGGGAGAATTCTAGAGTGGTTTTGGAGCTAAAGACTGAAGAGTCGGGTTGTCAGGCCTTAAGAGTGAACTCTTGTGTGAGTTGCATTGTAACAAAAAGTGATTGTTGTTTCTTTCCTAGTAGTTTTCCTAGTAGCGAGTTCCCTTGAGTTCCCAGTAGTGATATTTATGGTTACTTGTGCCAAAGAGACCTTGATAAATGAATGGGACACTTGATGGAATGAGAGCAGTGTTGGGCAGGTCAAGGGGAAGAGAGCTAGTGGAAATCATGATGGTTGTAGGAGAATGCCAATGGGTTGTAGAATGTCTGAGTTGTGAGTGGATAGTGAGATACACCCATTTCTTGTGGATTGCTAGCCCTATATCGAGGGTGACTTCCTATTGATATTTGGAACAACTAGTCTATGGTTGGGTGGAATGTCTGTCCCAAACAGCTGGTTGCACAATTGTTTTAAAAATATAAGTGTTTATCTATTTTCTGAGTTAATTTATGAGTTTAACTACTGCGCATTTTATTTTGTGAATGAAAATGATTTATATTCTTTTGTAGATAAGTTTATTTGTTTTATTCATTTTTATTTCATCATGTTGTAGCTACATATAGTTATGGGTATCTAAAAATGGTTAAATTTGTGTATAATTCATAGCCGGTAAGCTACATGAATTTAATTAGCAAAAAAATTTTGAATTTATGTGTATTTCTGCAAGTAATATTCCTTAGTTAAGATGGGGAATGTTACAGATTGGTATTAGAGCCACAGGTTCAACATCGAGCATGTACAGGCTAGAAAAAACACACATAAGTTGGAATTGCAGATTTAAAGTTTAGAGGATGTTCACAATGTGTTTGTCAAAATTTTCGAGTAAAACGTTTGAGGAAATTGCATGTAATTTTGGGAAATTTGAGCTTAGGGGTTAAAACCCTCAATTTTACCCTCTATTTGAACATTTTCAGGCCTAGAATGGGATGAATTTGGGATTTGCAGAGCAACTATGGTGAGATTGGGTGAAAATGGGAAAAAGCCCCAATTTATACAGTGAAATTCATTGAGAAATCGACATAAGAGTATCGTATTTTGGGTGTAGAGGTAAAATTGACATGCATAGGGATGAAATTTCCCATAGGACATGAATTACAAAACTTCCATGGCAACTGAGAAATAAATTTTGAATTTATGCATTCTTGAAAAATTTGAAATTTTGAAAACTTTGGGTAATTTTCCATACATGATGTCAGGAATGACGTGGAGGCCACATGCCAAGTGACATGGATTGCAATGGTGGAAGGGTGGCAGGACACAGTGTCAAGGTTAGGGTTCTATAGCGCATGGTGGTGGGATCGATATATGATGTAGGTGCAACGTGGACAAGGCGGTGAGGCTCGATACCATTGGTGATATCACATGTTAGGGTGAGCAATTTTGAACAGTTTGTTGGGAATGAGAAACCAATGAGGGAGAAACATGTATCCCTTATGATTTTTTCCATAGTGTCGAGGGATACAAAAATTCCAGAGAGGGCCACTGGCCAATTATCCGTCGATTTTCCAGAAAATGCAAATTACATGTTTTTGAAGATCAGGGCCAACATTAGTGGAAGAAGAACAATTACTACTAAGAATTTTACAATGTCAGAAAATAAGACATGAATATATTGTGCAAATTGATTGGTCGTATTCCAGGGAGTTTGTTGTGGAGGTGCCAAAAAAGGGAAAAATCCACTATTTTGGGCTACGTTTAGGGGATTTTTGGGATTTTCAGAGGAGGAAAAGGGTCCCCAGATGGAAAATATGGAAAAATTTATTTACTCAACATTTTTTACACTCATTAATCTAGAAAAATTTGGTTTAGTGAAGTTTTTCCAGAAGTGCACAGTTTGGGAGATAGCCAATTTGGCTAAAACTTCTACTTCTGGAAAAAGGACCTCTGAAAAAAGACCTCTGAAAAAGGACAAAGTTGTCATTTCCATATTGCTACAATTTTTCTTTGGAGCATCGGTTTGACAATATGAAAATTGATATGAATTCATTTTTAAAATTATTATTTATGTATCATACAAAAATTTCCTTGGTTCCTAACTGATTTACCTCTGTAGGTGGCCAAAGTTGGTGTTTGAGATTATTTGCATTTAGGAGAAGGTGCACAAGAGGGGTAAAGTGGAAATATTTAATTGGCCACAACTTTCAGCTCATAAATCATATTTGGGAAAACAAATATTCATTGGAAAGGTGTTGAGGAGGAGAATCCATATAGAAATACATAAAATTGGTTTGAGTAGAAAATTTTACAGACAACTCAGAAGAAAAATGGCTGGTGGCCATTAAAGAGAAAAAAATGTATGCATTCTTTTTCCAGAACTATGTAGGTATATATATTTTTTTAACATAAATTTTATTTCATGGATATTTTCTTGCGTAATTTATAGCTTCAATAGGGAAGTTTAGTTTGTGAATGAGAACCACATTCATGGAAGATGCCCAGGGATCCTACAACCATGAGGAGGAGATCAAAGGATGTTAGCATGGGAAATGTTGATACATAGTCTAATGGAAGAATATGAAAGTAAGAGCCTGTAACTATGAGAAGTGTGCATATATTTAGGGAATATAATGAGAATATTATGAAATCTCAAGAGGAGATACTACAAATTCTGAATATGCTACATAGGAAAGCTAATAAAGACTCTAGCACAAAGAAAGTGGATAGTGCTAGACATGCGAAAACATCCGTATCCCATAAAAAAAGGGATGGGCATGGGAATGATAGAAAGTCAAGGAGAATGAGTAGGAACCATCATTCCCCAGAGTAATCCACTAGGAGATCTCATGCACGTTTAGGGCCAAGGAGCATCCCAAGTGTGTCTCCTGGTAGAAGGAAGAGGAGAAGGCCTGAGGCAGACATCTTGCAAGGTGAACTTAGGAAAATCGACCCACCGAATTTCAATGGTGAGTAGAGGAAGAGAGAAGGGGCCTAGGCTCGGCTATTGGAAATGAAGAAATATTTCCAACTACATGACTATCCCTCAAGGGTAGAAATAAGAATTGCAACCTACCACTTGCAATGAAAATAATTTATATGGTGGGGTCATCTTAAGCAAGCCAAACACCTTGATGAGAAGAAGGTCTCATGGAGGAAGGTACAAGGATATTTCTAGGAGAAATATTTTTCAGAGCATTACTATGAAAGAAATATGAAAGAGTTCTTTGAACTCAAATTGGGAAGCATGATAATGGATGAATATGAGAAGAGGTTCTTTGAGTTGCTAAAGTATGAGGGCTTCATAAAGGATGAAAATGTAAAAATCCAAAGGTTTCCCAGTGGTTTTCCTTTCTTCCATAGTGACACGATACACCATGAGAACCCCATGACTTTGGAGGATACTATAAGAAGAGAAAATCATCTTTATCAACAAAGAAGAGGGAGGCTAGTCTTCCAAAATGCTTGGAATGACAAGATGAAAGGAAAGAGTGATCAAAGGAAGAAAGGTTTTAAGCCACCCTTTTTTCAGGAACAACTCAAAAGCGAATCAACAAGGACATTCAACCCAAAATGAGCACAGGATATCAGATTCATTTGGGACAATTCCAAGGCAACAACTTGTACAATGTTGGGGATGTGAGGGAAAACACTTATATAGGGACTGCCCTAACAAAGGAGAAAGAATGAGAACTTTCCACAACATACATGAGGTTGAAATAATGGAGGAAATAGTAGGAATCATTCCAAGGATTTATGCATCCTTGGACAACAAGCAAGTAAGATTGAAGTGGAAGGTAAGATTGATAACCAACCCATAACAATTTTAATTGATTATGGAGCTACTCGTAGTTACAAAATATCTAACATTTTTTAAAGATTTCACTTACAAAGGAGCAAGCATAAGAAATATTGGCTATTTCAATTAGCCACAGGGGCCAAGAGGAAAATTAATGAGATGGTTGATTATTTCCTAATTGTCATGAACAGACTCATCACAAAGGTAGATCTGAACATCATGCCATTAGGTTCATATGATTGTATAATTGGCATGGATTGGCTGGAAAAACACCATGTTGTCCTAGATTGTTACAACAAAACAATCACTTGTCTCAATGAGGAATAACAACAAGGAAATATTCAAGGCATTTAGATAGCTATAGCTATTAGAGAAATTTTAGCCATGCAGCTGAAAAATAGTTTCAAGAAGGCATTTAAATTTTTTGCAACCCATATGGAAGAGGAATCCAAAGCTAAAGTAGAAAGTATTGAATATTATCCAATCTTGAGGGATTTTGAACATGTTTTTAGGGAAATCCTAGGATTAACACCAAAGGGAGACATTGATTTCTCTATTGATTTAGTGTGTGCAGTTTCCCTAGTGTCCAAGAAACCTTACCGAATGGGCACAATGGAATTGAAGGAGTTGCAGATGCAACTTGAAGAAATCTTGAAGAAGGGTATATACGCTGAAGTGTGTCACCTTGGGGAGCCCCAATTGTTTTTGTGAAGAAGAAAGATGGAACCTTACGATTGGGTATTGATTTTAGATAACTGAATAAGGTCACTACAAAGAATAAATATCATTTTCCAAGGATTGATTATTTAATTGATTAGATGAAAGGTGTAATAATATTTTCCAAGATCGACCTGAGATCAGGTTATCGTCAAGTGAGGATAAAACAAGAAGATATCAACAAGAGAATGTTTAGAATGAGATATGGGCATTATGAATTAATGGTAGTGCCATTTGGGCTATCGAATGCCCCAACTGTTTTCGTGTTCCCGATGAATGGAGTGTTCATGGGATAGTTAGACAAGTTTGTGATTATGTTCTTGGATGATATACTCATCTACTCAAAGACATAAGAAGAACATGAACAACATTTAAGGATGGTGTTGCAAGTTTTGAGAGAGAAAAAATTGTACAACAAACTAATTAAGTGTATCTTTTATCAAAAGAAGATTCACTACTTGGGGTATATTATTTCAATAGGTGGGATAAGATAGAGGCTATTAGAGGGAATTAGCAACATTACTATCATTTCCTATAACATTACTATCATTGGTTTCTTTGTTCTTATCTTATTCCTCAATAATCTATACTTGGTTTTTCCATTAGCACCTATTATATTCTTGCATGATAGGACTTTAATTATTGATTGGGGTAGGGTTGGGAGGGAACTTATCTATAATGAGGCCATATTTCCATGAGTTAACTAATTTCTCTCCAATTTCCTGAATCAACTATCAATTTTTCTTTCTCCCATGCTTCTTTTCCTCCTTGGGGGGTTCTTATGGTCCTTAAACTTAGAAGTTGAGACTCCCAAGGATAACGAGGAGGTTTTTATTGAATGCATTGATTTCCTAGCTATTGATTTTGCCAAGGCTTATTTTAAGAGGTGTAGCTATTGAACTGGCATAGAGAAGGGTTCTTGTCTACTACATGATTCTACTACATGCTATAGATCCATATCCCCCAAATGCATGTTGTCCCACTATTTTATTCCATAAATTCATCTTGATTTTCTCTTGGATGGCTTGCCATGTTTTCTATAGCCCCTGACTATGTTTTTTCTTCTCTTCCCCCATGCTCCTTCCTTAGGATCTCTAGGTTTATGGATGAATATGCCTGAGGTATGGTATGCGATTGATTCTTGTCCAGACTCACATTTTTGTTTGATTTGTCACTCTGTGATAAAATAATAAAGCTATTGCAAGTTGATGCATCTTTAGGTGGTTTTGAAGAGGGGGGATTTATTCCTGATCTACACATTATTGGACACAATGGTGAAATGTTCTGGATCCTTAGCTACTTTTGATTTAATGACTCCAAGGATTTTATTCAGAGGGAATTCCTTGAACAAATTCCCATGCACATAGAATTTGTGACACCTAAAGGGGATGTGCTCATAAGACATAGTCTGGATCCATTATGTATCTTAGTAGATCAAGCATATAGACTCCAAAATTGGCTTAGAGACATTCATGTATACCCTATTTGGTCACCTTTGAGGTTTTTACAATGGTATTGAAGGTATTTCCTATGCCCTCTAGGGTTTCCTTGTACCAAAACTCTTGAGGTAGTTAATAAATCCTAATCCAAACTGGGGCATAGGTAAGATCCTCCTTATTTGGGTTGAATGTTTCCATCCAGAACTTGAGATAAAGACCCACATAGTTAAAAACGTAGGTCCTTCAAAGACTCTATTGTGATATTCTAGGTTGGTGAAGATGGATGTAAAAATGCCCTTCGATCCCAACATCAGTTCTACATTCCCCTTTAGTTTCTATTGGGTGTTGATCCACTAGATCAATACCTTTTCTGAAGGCCACAACCCCATAAATTTACTGATTACTGCATGATATTGCATCTTTTGAATCTATTGACTAATTATTACAAAAGTGACCTCGTATGTTGGTGTTTTTTTTATTTTTCGGTATGCAATGGCATGATCTGGATACATGTTCCCTTACTATTGGTTTTTAATCCTTCCTTTCCATGCCACTGTGCACATGAGATTCCCTTCCCCTCTCATTCCAGTGTTGTCCCCCTCTTGCATTTCATCCTTGGTAGTAGTACCATCGTTAGATAGCGCATGACCTAAGTTGCTCCTTAGAGCATCACTGTAGGAGGGATCCGATCCCCCTCCCATTGGGTCGACCATGTCATCTCTCAAAACCCCCAAAGCCCTTAAAGCAAGCTATAGAAACCCTAATCAAAAGAATGTTTTAAACAATATATTGATTATACCTCTATTCATTGTAATAAAGTAAATCATCCATATGTAAGTCATTAAAATGTAACATTTTACAACATTGGAGACTACACTAAAATAATAAACTCATTTATTATATGTGAAAATAGAGCCCTACATCATACATATTGGGACAACAGAAAAGACCACAATATCAATATTTCAATCAATAATTGTTGCAAAAATTGGTATCCCATTGCCATATAAATTGGGACAATATGTTCTCTATAAACAAAATCTTTAATTTCTATAGAGAAACATTCAAAAATATTGAACTTGTAAAATTCAATTATTGCAACGAGAGGCGCTCTATAGCCCAGTATGGGGGATAATGTGTCACATGATGTTATATTTAGCGTGATGTTAGATTTAAAAAAAATTAAAATTGGCTCAATTATAAAAGTTGGCTCAATTATTAATAATAATAAAAAAAATCATCCACGCTATTATATACACACACACAAATAATCAAATTCAATCAATAAATTCAAGATCAAGAATATCGTACTGAGAAAATTGCAAATAACATACTGAAGAAATTGAGAACAACCGCAAGTAACCAAGGAAGCATATCAACACATGAGTGAAATATTTCATATATGCTAAGATATTAGATTGAATTTTGAATATTGCTTTCAAATTCTATTGTTTTCTTATATTTAACATTGTTTAAATATAATACTATAAACTCTAACATCCATAACAACATGTATAAATAATTCATGCTTAAGGAAACCCCATAAATTTGTTTATATATGAATAAGATTACAAATTCCATATACCATTTTCTATCATCAGAATACAAATGTGGTGAACAATATTTTTTAATGCTTAACTATATGCATGCATACTACAATAACGAATTTTCATGAATAATTTCTTACACTATTAAAATTCCTTAATAAAAAGGTTAGATAAAAATACCCAATATCTAACCTTGAATGCATTGATATACACTATCGCATTCCAAGTTGAGGTGTTGACAAATCAATAATAATAAAAAAGAAACCCAACTACATTTACCTCACCATTAGCATAAGCTGTCAAACAAAATAATCCATTCCAATATACATTAAGCTAATTCTTATAATTATATTGAGAGCATTACATGAACCATATCAAGACTAGAAGCAATTGCATTTATATATTCACATTTAAGAAAATTTATGAGTTCATACATGTAAATAAAAACGTCTTAACCATCTAATATAATTTCTCTGTAGGGTGTTTTTTATAATTATATCCATCACACTATTCTTAGAAAATTATTTTTAAGCATTGTCAATTTTTCAAATCGTGTTTAATTATCTCAATTGTAGGGTTAACTAATAAA
>SNQJ01S0002191.1:113117-125142 GCA_010110895.2 Picea sitchensis
CAATGGAAGAATAACACATGATTAATTCAGGTTCCCCTTCAATGTTAAAAAATTAAGCAACGATATCCATAACATAGGTCTTATTTTGCTTATAGCAAAACAAAGGAAATACTATGTTCAAAGATATATGATTTAAAGTTTTCTACAACAGAGGTAGTACTAAATTGCAACAATCACAACTCAAATTAATTTATGAAAATAAGAAATATTAATGGAAACATAAGAAACAAATTACAGGAAAAGACATAATTTAGCAAAACGAAATCTCTGAATCTCCTTGCTTCTGAAAAATATTTACATTATAAAGAATCTTATTACATTCAAGCCAAAAAATTCCTTCAGGTTCCTAACCCCTAATACATAGGAATAATCATAGTTTTTATAATCTCCTCCACTTAGGTTGAATCCTCCTTTTGTCAAAAAAAATAAATTGTTGTCATGAATCAACTATAGAATTAACAAAAATTCTGGAAAGAACCTGCCAAAAAAACACATCATATCTTTGAAAATATTCATCCTTTTAAAAAACCTTTGGATGTTAGATTATTTGGTCTTTTTTCCAGATGGGTTTTCAACCGTTTTTACAAAATCCGCTCGCTTTTCCAAGAAATGGTTCTGCAAAAACGTCTCCTAAATATTGGTGCGATTTCCAATCTAGGAAAATGTGTGTCACTCCAATCTCGATTTCTCCCAAATGATTTAGCTTCTGAGCAAATAATTCTAGGATAAGGTAATTGACCCTATTTCAAAAATAATTTTTCAATCAATTTGGAAAATTGTTCTCTGATTGCCCGAAAATCACTCTGCAAAATCGCCTCCTAAAAATGGACGCAATTTCCAATGTGTCAAAACAAATTAGCAAATTAGATTAAAAAAAATCATGCTTTCCCTTGCTTTTCCTTGAAGATAATTTTAACAATGAAACAATATGGAAATGGATAAGAAAAAACAAATCTTCTTGGCCAAATAAAATATTCTAAATCAATTAAAAAAACTACTTTTAGTTTCAAATTCGTATCCTTCACTTTTGCTCATTTTTTGAGACAGTAAATCTCTATATTTGCTTGAGTTAATGCTTCTAGATTGTTCGAGTGTTCTTTTTCCTGATTTGGTTGATTAAAACCTAACATATCACTTGTCAAAGTCGAGTCATCAAAACTAATTCGATTTATAAAACATTTCTTAGCAGTTTTATTAATTATGTTTCATTCAATTATTTAATTTATGTTATAATTACAAAATACATATACATGAATTATTAAAATAAAAATTAAATCAAATTTAACTAATAGTTAGTTTAATTAATTAAGGTTAAATAAAATAAAAACTTATTTATATATTAACATTAATTTTATTTACAATTTAGAAGAAACATAATAAAATACATATTTTATGCCCAGATGGTGAAAAATGACCATACTTTGATCAATGATATCTTTCAAATCGTAAGTCAAAATAAGGTGAAACTTGAACCATTGGAATGTTGGCAAAAAAATGAAAGCAATGAAGATGTCACACTAAACTCAAATCAAAATTAAAATCTCACAAAAGAAACCAAACCAAAACATTATAGGAGACGATATTAATAAAATTTATTAATATAATCGCACAAAAATCAAAGGAGAAAGAATAATCCAAGAAAACCTAAAGGAACTGTACAAATAACAATCTTGAAAATAAAATTTATGAAAATGTTTCGAAGCATAAGAAAATAGAAAATTTGGAAAAATTTGGAAAAAAGTTTGGCAAAAACTTTTATGTTACAACAATAACTATGGCCAAGCGATGTAATATGTGAATTGTATTTCTGAATTTTAATAAATAAAATGTGATGCTAGCTAGTGGGGGACATGGATAAAGATGGTGGTTGAGTTTTCCAAAAGAGAAGGGAGTGTCTAAGAAGGCTCTAAGGGGGAAATTATTTATGGGTATTAATTCAAACCCACTTTCCTGAATTTTATTATCATTGGGGACAACCTTCGATTTTCTGGTTGAATGTATGAGAGTCCAACCATACAAATCATGTAAGAGGGTGGGTGTAAAAGGTCACATCCTATAGTTATTGGGAGTGTGGGGCTGAAGAACAATCAACATTGGGAAGAGTGAGTAGGAAATTTACTTGGGGAAAAGAGGGGAAATTTGTATGGGGAGAATAGGTAGTTTTTCATAGTCACGTTTTGCATGAACAACAAGCAGAGCATAGGGAAGAAGATCATTAGAGCTGGAGAAACCATGGAGGGAGAATTATAGAGTGGTTTTGGAGCTAAAGACTGAATATTCGGGTTTTCAGGCCTTAAGAGTGAACTCTTGTGTGAGTTGCATTGTAACAAAAAGGGATTGTTGTTTCTTTCCTGGTAGTTTTCCTAGTAGCGAGTTCCCTTGAGTTCCCAGTAATGATATTTATAGTTACTTGTGCCAAAGAGACCTTGATAAATGAATGGGACACTTGATGGACTGAGAGTAGTGTTGGGCAGGTCAAGGGAAGAGAGCTAGTGGAAATCATGATAGTTGTAGGAGAATGCCAATGGGTTGTGGAATGTCTGAGTTGTGAGTGGATAGTGAGAGACACCCATTTCTTGTGGATTCCTAGCCCTAGATTGAGGGTGAATTCCTATTGATATTTGGAACAACTAGTCTATGGTTGGGTGGAATGTCTGTCCCAAACAGCTGGTTGCACAATTGTTTTAAAAATATAAGTGTTTATCTATTTTCTGAGTTAATTTATGAGTTTAACTACTGTGCATTTTACTTTGTGAATGAAAATGATTTATATTCTTTTGTAGATAAGTTTATTTGTTGTATTCATTTTTTTTTCATCATGTTGTAGCTACATATAGTTATGGGTATCTAAAAATGGTTAAATTTGTGTATAATTCGTAGCCGGTAAGCTACATGAATTTAATTAGTAGAAAAATTTTGAATTTATGTGTATTTCTGCAAGTAATATTCCTCAGTTAAGTTGGGGAATGTTACAGATTGGTATCAAAGCCACAGGTTCAACATCGAGCATGTACAGGCTAGAAAAAACACACATAAGTTGGAATTGTAGATTTAAAGTTTAGAGGATGTCCGCAATGTGTTTGTCAAAATTTTCCGGTAAAACGTTTGAGGAAATTGCATGTAATTTTGGGAAATTTGAGCTTAGGGGTTAAAACCCTCAATTTTACCTTCTATTTGAACATTTTCAGGCCTAGAATGGGATGAATTTGGGATTTGCAGAGAAACTATGGTGAGATTGGGTGAAAATGGGAAAAAGCCCCAATTTATACAGTGAAATTCATTGAGAAATCGACATAAGAGTATCGTATTTTGGGTGTAGAGGTCAAATTGACATGCATAGGGATGAAATTGGCCATAGGACGTGAATTACATAACTTCCATGGTGACTGAGAAATAAATTTTGAATTTATGCATTCTTGAAAAATTTGAAATTTTGAAAACTTTGGGTAATTTTCCATATATGATGTCAGGAATGACGTGGAGGCCATATGCCAAGTGACATGGATTTCCATGGTGGAAGGGTGGAAAGAAATAGTGTGAAGGTTAGGGTTCTATAGCGCATGGTGGTGGGATCGATATATGATGTAGGTGCAATGTGGACAAGGCGGTGAGGCCCGATACCATTGGTGATATCACATGTTAGGGTGAGCAGTTTTGAACAATTTGTTGGGAATGAGAAACCAAAGAGGGAACAACATGTATCCCTTATGATTTTTTCCATAGTGTCGAGGGATACAAAAATTCCAGAGAGGGCCACTGGCCAATTATCTGTCGATTTTCCAGAAAATGCAAATTACATGTTTTTGAAGATCAGGGCCAACATTAGTGGGAAAAGCACAATTACTACTAAGAATTTTACAATGTCAGAAAATAAGACATGAATATATTGTGCAAAGTGATTGGTCGGATTCTAGGAAGTATGTTGTGGAGGTGCCAAAAAAGGGAAAAATCCACCATTTTGGGCTACGTTTAGGGGATTTTTGGGATTTTCAGAGGAGGAAAAGGGTCCCCAGATGGAAAATATGGAAAATTTTATTTACTCAACATTTTTTACACTCATTAATCTATAAAACTTTGGTTTAGTGAAGTTTTTCCAGAAGTGCACAATTTGGGAGATAGCCAGTTTGGCTAAAAATTCTAATTCTGGAAAAAGGACCTCTGAAAAAGGACAAAGTTGTCATTTCCATATTGCTGCAATTTTTGTCTGGAGCATCGGTTTGACAATATGAAAATTGATATGAATTCATTGTTAAAATTATTATTTCTGTATCATACAAAAATTTCCTTGGTTCCTAATTGATTTACCTCTGTAGGTGGCCAAAGTTGGTGTTTGAGATTATTTGCATTTGGGAGAAGGTGCACAAGAGGGGTAAAGTGGAAATATTTAATTGGCCACAACTTTCAACTCATAACTCATATTTGGGAAAACAAATATTCATTGGAAAGGTGTTGAGGAGGAGAATCCATATAGAAATACATAAAATTGGTTAGAGTAGAAAATTTTACAGTCAACTCAGAAGAAAAATGGCTGGTGGCCATTAAAGAGAAAAAAATGTATGCATTCTTTTTCCAGAACTATGTAGGTATATATTTTTTTCTAACATAAATTTTATTTCATGGATATTTTCTTGCATAATTTATAGCTTCAATAGGGAAGTTTAGTTTGTGAATGAGAACCACATTCATAAAAGATGCCCAGGGATCCTACAACCATGAGGAGGAGATCAAAGGTCTACATGTTAGCATGGGAAATGTTGAGACATAATCTAATGGAAGAATATGAAAGTAAGAGCCTGTAACTATGAGAAGTGTGCATAGAAAGGTGCATATCTATAGGGAAGATAATGAGAATATTATGAAAACTCGAGAGGAGATACTACAAATTATGAATATGCTACATAGGAAAGCTAATAAAGACTCTAGAACAAAGAAAGTGGATAGTGCTAGACATGCGAAAACATCCATATCCCATAGAAAAAGGGATGAGCATGGGAATGATAGAAAGTCAAGGAGAATGAGTAGGAACCATCATTCCCCAGAGTAATCCACTAGGAGATCTCATGCAAGTTTAGGGCCAAGGAGCATCTCAAGTGTGTCTCCTGGCAGGAGAAAGAGGAGAAGGCCTGAGGCAGACATCTTGCAAGGTGAACTTAGGAAAATCGACCCATCGAATTTCAATGGTGAGTAGAGGAAGAGAGAAGGGGCCTAGGCTTGGCTATTGGAAATGAAGAAATATTTCCAACTACATGACTATCCCTCAAGGGTAGAAATAAGAATTTCAACCTACCACTTGCAATGAAAATAATTCATATGGTGGGATCAGCTTAAGCAAGCCAAACACCTTGATGAGAAGAAGGTCTGATGGAGGAAGGTAAAAGGATATTTCTAGGAGAAATATTTTTCAGAGCATTACTATGAAAGAAATATGAAAGAGTTCTTTGAACTCAAATTGGGAAGCATGATAATGGATGAATATGATAAGAGGTTCTTTGAGTTTCTAAAGTATGAGGGATTCATAAAGGATGAGAATGTAAAAATCCAAAGGTTTCTCAGTGGTTTTCCTTCCTTCTATATTGACACGATACACGATGAGAACCCCATGACTTTGGAGGATACTATAAGAAGAGAAAATCATCTTTATCAACAAAGAAGAGGGAGGCTAGTCTTCCAAAATGCTTGGAATGACAAGATGAAAGGAAAGAGTGGTCAAAGGAAGAAAGGTTTTAAGCCACCCTTTTTTCAGGAACAACTCACAAGCGAATCAACAAGGACATTCAACCCAAAATGAGCCTAGGATATCAGATTCATTTGGGACAATTCCAAGGCAACAACTTGTACAATGTTGGGGATGTGAGGGAAAACACTTGTATAGGGACTGCCCTAACAAAGGAGAAAGAATGAGAACTTTCCACAACATACATGAGGTTGAAATAATGGAGGAAATAGTAGGAATCATTCCAAGGATTTATGCATCATTGGACAACAAGCAAGTAAAATTGTAGTGGAAGGTAAGATTGATAACCAACCCATAACAATTTTAATTGATTATGGAGCTACTCGTAGTTACAAAATATCTAACATTTTTGAAAGATTTCACTTACAAAGGAGAAAGCATAAGAAATATCGGTTATTTCAATTAGCCACAGGGGCTAAGAGGAAAATTAATGAGATGGTTGAATATTTCCTAATAGTCATGAATGGACTCATCACAAAGGTAGATGTGAACATCATACCATTAGGTTCATATGATTGTATAATTGGCATGGATTGGCTGGAAAAACACCATGTTGTCCTAGATTGTTACAACAAAACAATCACTTGTCTTAATGAGGAAGAACAACAAGGAAACATTCAAGGCATTCAAATAGCTATAGCTATTAGAGAAATTTCAGCCATGTAGCTGAAAAATAGTTTCAAGAAGGGATTTAAATTTTTTGCAACCCATATGGAAGAGGAATCCAAAGCTAAAGTGGAAAGTATTTAATATTATCCAATCTTGAGGGATTTTGAACATGTTTTTGGGGAAATCCTAGGATTAACACCAAAGGGAGACATTGATTTCTTTATTGATTTAGTGTGTGCAGTTTCCCTAGTGTCCAAGAAACCTTACCGAATGGGCACAATGGAATTGAAGGAGTTGCAGAAGCAACTTGAAGAAATTTTGAAGAAGGTTATATACGCCGAAGTGTGTCACCTTGGGGAGCCCTGATTTTTTTTGTGAAGAAGAAAGATGGAACCTTAAGACTGGGTATTGATTTTAGATAACTGAATAAGGTCACTACAAAGAATAAATATCATTTTCCAAGGATTGATTATTTATTTGATTAGCTGAAAGGTGTAATAACATTTTTCAAGATCAACTTGAGATCATGTTATCATCAAGTGAGGATAAAACAAGAAGATATCAACAAGAGAATGTTTAGAATGAGATATGGGCATTATGAATTAATGGTAGTGCCATTTGGGCTATCGAATGCCCCAACTATTTTCATGTTCCCGATGAGTGGAGTGTTCATGGGATAGTTAGACAAGTTTGTGATTATGTTCCTGAATGATATACTCATCTACTCAAAGACATAAGAAGAACATGAACAACATTTAAGGATGGTGCTGCAAGTTTTAAGAGAGAAAAAATTGTACGACAAACTAAGTGTATCTTTTATCAAAAGAAGATTCACTACTTGGGGTATATTATTTCAACAGGTGGGATAACAGTTAATACCGATAAGATAGAGGCTATTAGAGGGAATTAGAAACATTATTATCATTTCCTATAACATTACTATCATTGGTTTCTTTGTGCTTATCTTATTCCTCATTAATCTATGCTTGGTTTTTCCATTAGTACCTATTATATTCTTGCATGATAGAACTTTAATTATTGATTGGGGTAGGGTTGGGAGGGAACTTATCTATAATGAGGCCATATTTCCATGAGTTAACTAATTTCTCTCCAATTTCCCGAAGCAACTATCAATTTTTCTTTCTCCAATGCTTCTTTTCCTCCTTGGGGGGTTCTTAGGGTCCTTAAACTTAGAAGTCGATACTCCCAAGGATAACGAGGAGGTTTTTATTGAATGCATTGATTTCCTAGCTATTGATTTCTCCAGGGATTATTTTAAGAGGTGTAGCTATTGAAATGGCATAGAGAAGGGTTCTTGTCTACTACAGGATTCTACTACGTGCTATAGATCCATATCCCCCAAATCCATGTTGTCCCCACCATTTTATTCCATAAATTCATCTTGATTTTCTCTTGGATGGCTTGCCATGTTTTCTATAGCCCCCGACTATGTTTTTTCTTCTCTTCCCCCATGCTCCTTCCTTAGGATCTCTAGGTTTATGGATGAATATGCCTGAGGTATGGTATGCGGTTGATTCTTGTCCAAACTCACATTTTTGTTTGATTTGTCACTCTGTGATAAAATAATAAAGCTATTTCTAGTTGATACATCTTTAGGTGGTTTTGAAGAGGGGGGATTTATTCTCGATCTACACATTATTGGACACAATGGTGAAATGTTTTGGATCCTTAGCTACTTTTGATTTAATGACTCCAAGGATTTTATTCAAAGGGAATTCCTTGAACAAATTCCCATGCTCATAGAATTTGTGACACCTAAAGGGGATGTGCTCATAAGACATAGTCTGGATCCATTATGTATCTTAGTAGATCAAGCATATAGACTCCAAAATCGGCTCAGAGACATTCATGTATACCCTATTTGGTCACCTCTGAGGTATTTGCAAAGGTACCGAAGGTATTTCCTATGCCCTCGAGGGTTTCCTTGAACCAAAACTCTTGAGGTAGTTAATAAATCCTAATCCAAACTGGGGCACAGGTAAGATCCTCCTTATTTGGGCTGAATGTTTCCATCTAGAACTTGAGATAAAGACCCACATAGTTAAAAACGTAGGTCCTTCAAAGACTCTATTGTGATATTCCAGGTTGGTGAAGATGGATGTAAAAATGCCCTTCGATCCCAACATCAGTTCCACATTCCCCTTTGGTTTCTATTGGGTGTTGATCCACTAGATCAATGCCTTTTCTGAAGGCCACAACCCCATAAATTTACTGATTACTGCATGATATTGCATCTGTTGAATGTATTGACTAATTATTACAAAAGTGACCTTGTATGTTGGTGTTTTTTTATTTTTCGGTATGCAATGGCATGATCTGGATACATGTTCCCTTACTGTTGGTTTTTAATCCTTCCTTTCCATGCCACTGTGCCACATGAGATTCCCTTCCCCTCTCGTTCCAGTGTTGTCCCCCTCTTGCATTTCATCCTTGGTAGTAGTACCATCGTTAGATAGCGCATGACCTGAGTTGCTCCTTAGAGCATCACTGTAGGAGGGATCCGATCCCCCTCCCATTGGGTCGACCATGTCAACTCTCAAAAACCCCAAAGCCCTTAAAGCAAGCTATAGAAACCCTAATCAAAAGATTGTTTTAAACAATATATTGATTATACCTCTATTCATTGTAATAAAGTAAATCATCCATATGTAAGTCATTACAATGTAACGTTTTACAACATTGGAGACTACACTAAAATAATAAACTCATTTATTATATGTGAAAATAGAGCCCTACATCATACATATTGGGACAACAAAAAAGACCACAATATCAATATTTCAATCAATAATTGTTGCAAAAATTGGTATCCCATTACCATATAAATTAGGACAATATGTTCTCTATAAACAAAATCTTTAATTTCTATAGAGAAACATTAAAAAATATTGAACTTGTACAATTCAATTATTGCACCGAGAGGTGCTTTATAGCCCAGTATGGGGGATAATGTGTCACATGATGTTATATTTAGCGTGATGTTAGATTTAAAAAAAATTAAAATTGGCTCAATTATAAAAGTTGGCTCAATTAATAATAAAAAAAAAAATCACCCACGCTATTATATACACACACAAATAATCAAATTCAATCAATAAATTTAAGATCAAAAATATCATACTAAGAAAATTGCAAATAACATACTGAAGAAATTGAGAACAACCGCAAGTAACCAAGGGAGCATATCAACACATGAGTGAAAGATTTCATGTATGCTAAGATATTAGATTGAATTTTGAGTATTGCTTTCAAATTCTATTATTTTCTTATATTTAACATTGTTTAAACATAATACTATAAACTCTAACACCCATAACAACATGTATATATAATTCATGCTTAAGGAAACCCCATAAATTTGTTTATATATGAATAAGATTACAAATTCCATATACCATTTTCTATCATCAGAATACAAATGTGGTGAACAATATTTTTTAATGCTTAACTATATGAATGCATACTACAATAACGAATTTTCATGAATAATTTCTTACACACTATTAAAATTCCTTATCTAAAAAGGTTAGATAAAAATACCCAATATCTAACCTTGAATGCATTGATATACACTATCGCATTCCAAGTTGAGGTGTTGACAAATCAATAATAATAAAAAAGAAACCCAACTACATTTACCTCACCATTAGCATAAGCTCTCAAACAAAATAATCCATTCCAATATACATTAAGCTAATTCTTATAATTATATTCAGAGCATTACATGAACCATATCAAGACTAGAAGCAATTGCATTTATATATTCACATTTAAGAAAATTTATGAGTTCATACATGTAAATAAAAACGTCTTAGCCATCTAATATAATTTCTCTGTAGGGTGTTTTTTATAATTATATCCATCACACTATTCTTAGAAAATTATTTTTAAGCATTGTCAATTTTTCAAATCGTGTTTAATTATCTCAATTGTAGGGTTAACTAATAAATAATAATGCATATATTCACATTTAAGAAAATCTCATGGAGCCCATACATGTAAATAAAAACGTCTTAGCCATCTAATATAATTTCTCTGTAGGGTGTTTTTTATAATTATATCCATCACACTATTCTTAGAAAATTATTTTTAAGCATTGTCAATTTTTCAAATCGTGTTTAATTATCTCAACTTTAAGGTTAACTAATAAATAATAATGCCGCCATAAACAGAGTATAGTTTTTTTATTTGGTGCATTATATAATAGATAATATATATTAATACCTTACACTTTATGGAAAAGATTAACAAACTAGCATAGATTGAATTTCTAGGTATTGCTTTCAGGAAATTTAATAGTGTATAAGAAATTATTCATGAAAATTATTTGTTTTAGCATGCGTGCATATAGTTAAGCATACAAAATTGTTGTTCACCATGTTTGTAATCTTATGATAGCGAATGGTAGTTCAAAATACCCAATATCTAACATTGAATGCAGAGATATATAGTATCGGTTTTCAAGTCCAGGTATTGACAAATCAATTAAAAAAAAAAAAAAAAAAAAAAAAAAAAAAAAAAAAAAAAAAAAAAAAAAAAAAAAAAAAAAAAAATTTAAAATATATTATTATATTATTAAAATTATTATAAAAAAATAATTAAATTTATTTAATTTAAATTAATTAATTTTTCTAATGAAATAATAAATACAACTGGATGAATTCTGAGAAGGATAAAAAAAGTGATCAATATGGCCTTATTGTGATGTAGATCTATCATGCACTAACATTTTCACCTTGAGAGATTTGATCCTCTTGGTTCTTGATATATCCAAGGATAAGATGGATATATGATGGTACTTATCTCCATTCATCACTCAAACTATTGTCATTGATTGAGCTACTTGCATGCCCTCTCATTTCTTCATCACTTGTAAGGGATATTCTACTTGGGTTATTTGCAATGCACTATTTATTAGTTTGGTTTTGTTCCACCTCTTCATGTTCCATCTATAAACATAGATATACAGTGTAATGAATATATCTACATTTATAGTATAATATATACGATTATGTAAATCGAAAAATGTACCTTAGTAGTGGGTGATTCATAAACAATATGCATTCTTTCAAATCCATTGCTCATGCCTTATCTAAACATATCTTCCGGTGGATCCACTCCATACTTTGTTTCCTACAAGTTTTATATGCCATAACAAAGAATATATATAATTAAAGGTTTATTTTTGTTCTATAATTAATTGTAAAATAAGGGAAGTAAAACAACATAGCTACTTAGATTTTTTTTTATCAACCCTTGATACTCCAACATATAATGACAACCCATATGTAATCCAATGTCAATCAAATGATCACACAAATCTTCTTTATACATTAGCACTTGGTAGAAAACATCCACATATGATTGTAAATTAATTAAAATATGAACATTACAGTAAATATGAAATGTTAAGTAAGGATATGAAAAGTACTCACAAAATTTGTGATAAACCATTTCCTTCCTCATCATCATATCTTATATGTTGAATGGGTTCCATTTTGTTTTCTTTCCCACAATAACAAAAAAATTGAAAATTGTATTTCATGCAATAATTAAAGTACATGATTACACATAAAAATAATTAATGATTACACACGTTTGATACACCATTTTGTTGGGATAACTCCTCTTGTGATTCAATTATTATTATTTCTTTGACAA
>SNQJ01S0002191.1:125740-138162 GCA_010110895.2 Picea sitchensis
CACAATTCTAGATGAACCGAGAACCAATTCATTGTCATTTGCATCATGGTTTTTTATTCTTAAGAGGGGATTTTATTCCCTTGTTGTTGGTCCCTACACAACCTATAACATCTGAAAAATCAAATGTTTGAAACTTGTTATCCATTATGGTTAAGAAGTACATTATTAGTAAAAATGTAAATAAAAACTTCATTTTCATCACCTTTTGATGCACCTAATTCCCTAGTTTGCAACATTTACATAAATCTTGATGCTCTTTTCCACTTAGATTATGAACAATCGTACTGAGTTTTTCAATTTTTTCTATGCATGACAAAGGTTAACTAGTACACATCATTTAAACATATAGAAAATTCAAATACACACACACACACACATTAAGTTAGAATTTTGTTACCTTATATTCCTTGAAACAAAAACAATACAGAGTCTTCGTCTTGATGCCATACCTACCAACATGGGAAACCAATTTGGCACAAGAGTTTGAGATTCAAAAAAAGTTTTTGGATGATCAAAATTTGAAATGTTCCCATATAGTGTATTGTCTATGAACTGAAACAAACTAAAAAAGGAAGAAAATAGAAACTAATCTAAATGGAAAATTCATGAAACATAATGGAGAGGTCATCATTCTACATGTGCATTCTCAGTACCATGGTGCTGAGAAGGATTCGACCACATCAGAACAATTACACTCTATTGTGAGCCAGAAAGATGGTCATATAGTTATCCAATATGAATCTCCATATGCTCTTGAAGATATTTCAGCTTTGGCATGTCCCTTCAGAGATCAAATATGAGCTGCAACTGGTCTTCGAAAAGGTGAATGAGCCACTCTTTCATTCTCTGTATGGAGGGGCTTTCGCTTTTCTACAGATTATTTCCATGTTCTCTGCCTTTGTGGTCCTCCACATTGAGTTATATTCATCTCATTCTCATAATGGGTCCTCTGGGGAGTGTCCTCATGAATTTGAGGAATTTCTTCCTCGACAATTGCAAAGCCCCATCTTTCCTCCTCAGGTTGAATCCTAGAAGAATTCCCTTCTTCCTGCTGATAAGCCATGGAATGATGCACTGAATTAGAGCTACACAAGGAGGGAGATGAGTGGTGTCACCTATTGTAAACACTTTGAATAGTTCCATCGTTGCGCTTCGACCTAAGATGCTTACGAGGCATGGTTCCAATAGACCAAATATGGAATGAAGAGGAGCGGTGGTTTGGAGATAGAAGGGACCAAGAACCACACAACAAAGAATAGATGTGGCTTCTTGTTGATTGCAAAGTTTGGAATGGATGGAAGAGCCTCGTGCAAGCCTTTGGAATGAAAAATCTACCCATATTCCAGAGCATTGAAAACATCCATAACTTCTGCATTAATCTCACACGAACTAGTAGTACAAGATCCAAGGATTTGGGTCATCACCATACTAAAGAAATTGAAGGTATGCAAGGAATGTCTTGTCAAGGAGTAAAGAGCCTTGATAGCCACCACACTTGGCAAGTACGCACAATACAAGGTGGCAACTTATATATTTTTCTAGCATATCTTAATGTATGCATAGTTAACACCCCATCTGGGGGAAAACCTTCTATCTGAGTAATATCAATACATTCGTGAAGAAGGGAAGGAGTTGGAATTTGGTTGATTATGAAAGAAATATCCCACTTGAGACAATCTACCCCCACATTGGCCAATTTATCTACAATCTTATTATCCTCTCACCGGACATGAGAAAGGATATAGACCAAGTGGGGTAACAAATGAGATTGAAGGAGTTCAATTTGTCTTAACAATCTCTAGATAGGTGAGATCTTTGCAGGATCAGATCCATTCAAGAGCTTCGAAAACATGGTGATTATGATATGAAAGTCCCCTTCCACTATGAGATTGCAATATCCTAGATGGGAGGCCTTTTGAATCCCTTTGAGAAGACCCCATAACTCAACAAAGTTGTTGGTATCATGGTCCATACTACGAGCAAGGATGCTACAGATATTTCCCCTTTCATCTATGAAAACCATACCAAATCCCGCAGAATTGGGGTTCCATTTTGAGGCTCCATCAAATTTATATTTATAAATCCCGTGGGAGGTATTTTCCATAAATCTAGGCTGGAGGAAGAGGGAGAGAGAGAAGGGTTGGAATTGATTAACCTGTTGAGATTGAGTTTCCAGTAAGAGAGAATGAGTTGCTCCTGTGGATCGCAAGCTAGGTCCTCTAATGACCATTGCTGAGATCTAATTGATTCTTGAATGCTATCTTTGATCTTTGACCAAATGAGTCATTTAAGGGAATGCTTTGAGTGGAATATCCTCCTATTTCACTCCTTCCAAAGTTGTTAGACTACAAATCCTGGAAGAAGCTGCCAGATGCTTTTCATGACAGATTTTTTGAAAGCTATGGGATACCATCATTCAATAATAGAAGATACATTGTATTAATTTCTATATATTATCATCATAGTTTGGGAAGCTTGATCCCAAATATTTGAGCTAAAAGAGCAGTGATTGAGAAGATGATATGCGGATTCTTCATGCTATGAATACAAAGGACAAATCGAAGGGCCAATAAAGCCTAGTTTTCTCAGGTTATCCCAAGGAAAGGTATGATTAAGAATGAAAATCCAGAGAAAAATGTCGACTTTCAGCCACAGATTTGATTTCCAAATGATGTGCCATTTCGTTCTCTAGGCTAAATATGGAACTAAGATTTGATGCAATATGCTTCTTTTATGGAGAAAATTCTTTTTGGGGAGTGCCCCATCAGAGAATATTACATCCATGTTGGATGCAGACCTTCCTAAGTGCCTCATCATCTCGCCATGAGCACAAATCACATTGTTCAAGGAGTTGAAGGTCCTCATGACTAATATTCCATTCTCACCAATTTTTTGAGCTCACCGATGCTTTCCAGAGATCTGCAACTTGGATATTTTCATTATTCGACATGAAGGTATGAGAAATCTACATTGAATCCTTTTGTAGGAGGAGTTGCATTTGCTACCAAGAGTTTGACCAGAAGAGAGCATTGTGACCACCCCGTAGTTCCCAAAAGGCATGCTCTTGAACAAGACTTTGATTTTTCCAGGAAACATTCCAGATTGAGGATCCATTGAATTGGTCATTCCATCTTATTAAATTAGCTTCCTCTATATTCATTGTATATTTTCTTCACCAAAATCGAGCCTAGAGGTCCTTTGGGTGATTGATCCACCACCACAGGGTTTTTTCTCCTATTCCTTCATTGATTGTAAATAGATCCCGTAGACCAAGGCCTCCTTCAAGGTTTGGTTTATAAATTGTGTCCTAGCTGACTAGGGCCCATTTTTTACTTTCATTGTTTCCATGCCACAAAAATTTTCTTTATATTCTGCGAATCATGTTCAGGATAGATTTTGGGGCATCTAAGGTCGAGAAGATATAGATTGGAATGGCCGAAAGCAACGCTTTTATGAGAAAAATATGCCCAAATAGGTTGTAGGAACAAAATGTCTAGGAATTGTGTTGCTTGTTCAGAGAGTTGATGAGGAATTCCAAGGAGTTGTTGCAGAGGCTATCGTCAATCGGAGGAACACCCAGGTATTTGTATGAAAGAGAGTTCCTAAAGAAACCAAGGAGGAAAGTAATGTGAGTTTGGATGGCCATGGGGGTATTAAATAAAAATATTTGTTTTTTCTTAGTACTGATGGAGGATCCTAAGGCTTCTCTAAGAATGTTGCTAATTTTCTAGGCTTCTCTAGATGTTGGGGATATCATCATCATGGTGTTGTCCAAAAAATGAATATGAAAATATATGGGACAAATGTTGTGCAAAGGTAATCCTTGGAGAGAGCCATCATCAATGGAATATTTTGTATAACATCTCAATCCCTCAACCATGATGATGAAAAGGAAGGGGGAAAGAGGATCACCTTTCCTAATGCCTCTAGTTGGAGAAAAGGTTTTGGAAGGAACACCATTCACTAATATGGAGATGAAGGATGAGGAATTAAGGTTGAGGACCCATTTAATCCATTCATCACTGAATCCAAAAGCTACAAGAAGAGAGTGCATATATTACCAGCTGAGTTTGTTGAAGGATTTAGAAATATCTATCTTGATGATCATTTCAGGAGTTTGGGAGGATTTTAGGGAGTGGATTACTTCATGTGCTAGGATGATGCTGTCTAGAATTTGGTGACCTTCAACATATCCTAATTGCTATTTAGAAATACTGAATGAAATAAGAGGTTTGATAAAAAGGGTCATTACCTTGATTATAATCTTGTAGATGACATTGCAAAGGGATATTGGTCAAAATTGTTTAGGCTGAGTAGCTCCCTCCTCCTTGGGGATGAGAGTGAGTAATGTTGCATTGAGATATGGAAGGACTTCATGAGATAGGCGTTAATCCTCAACTAGTTTCCATACTTCTTCATGGATCATTGGCCTGCAGTAGTAAAAAAAATACACTATGAAACCATTCAAGATAGGAGATTTACTTTTTGGCATATCCTTGATCACTTTCTCCACCTCTTTAATTGAGATTGGTCAGAGTAGAGCTTCATTTTGTTCTTCAATTATTAGGGGAGGAATATGATGATTTATTTTGTGAATGGTCATGGAGCGGTCAGGACATGGTTCAATTAGAAGGTCCTTGCAATAATTGACGATTTCATGTTCCAGTCCATCATGGTCCATTATGTCTTGTCCCTGATCACTTTCCAGCCTTTCGATTCTATTGTTGATCATTCTTTGGATCATGAATTTGTGATTTTTTTTTTATTTTTTCTCTCCTTTCAGCCATTGAACTCTAAATTTTTGGAGACAGAATCTCCTCCTATGCAAGTTGTTCTTCAAGTTGTTTATTTAAGATTTGTTCCTCTACTTGAAGAGATTATGTACCACCTCAGATTATCATCTGTATTTGAATCTCTTCCATGCACTGCTCCAATGATCTTTGGGCTTGAAAGATATTACCGAAGACATTTTTATTCCAATATTTGATTCTTTTCTTGAAATTTTTTAATTTTTGATAGAATTTGTACATCAACGTACCATGTGTTACTCTCGCCTCATCCCACCAGATAGGAGCATTTTTTTGGAAATCAGAGTTGGAAAGCCATAAATTTTATAAATTGAATGGTTTATCGCGTGGGGAACATGAAATGTCCATCCATAATTGTATCGACTAATGGTTATATCTAGAACAAGGGAGGATGCTCGCTTCCAAGAGGGTACCTTCCAACATTAGGGATTCTAAAATAAGGAATCTATCTAGCTTGCAGGAAACCCAATGAGAAATAGATCGTCGATTTGACCAAGTGTAAATGTCATTGATGGTGTTTAAATAAACCAAATGTAGGTCATCAATTACTTGTTCAAAACCAATGCTGTCATTGTCCAACCTTCTGATTTCTCCACGCTTTTCTTCAAGAGAGAGTATCATATTGAAGTTACCCCCTAGTATCCAATGTATGTTCTTGACAATCTCACTTAGGTCACGTAGAATTTTGAGGAAGGATTCCTTCTCTTGCGTCAATTGCGGCCCATAGACATTTGTGATTATTCCCTTCTTATTTGATCCAATCGCTCTATAATGTGTTGTGATGGACCATCTAGTAGAGAAGAAATTTTCCATTATGGTCGTGGAAGGATACTAGAAGATTGAAATATCGCCAACTGCTCCTCTGGAGTGATTGTAAACAAAGTTATTATTCCTCCAACACTGGGAAATAACGTTTTATGCTATTTCTTGGGTACATTTCATCTCTTGAAGGAGTAGTATATTTTGATTTTCAACAATGATTGTATTTCAGAGAACCTATTGTTTGGTTATTTCATTTAGGCCTCTAACATTCCATTAAATGACATTCATGAGGACGGTGGAATGGGAGAGAGAAATAAGCCCTCTGTAAGATTATGAATCTGACCAGAGTTAATCATGAAAGAACCTACCTCACGAATGAGTTGTTGCACATATTTTCTTCCTCTTCTTTTGCTTTCCTTTGATTATTTAGGAATCTCCTTCCTTGGATCTTGATGAATGCCTAAATTTCCTTCTAACCTCGAGGTCGCACCAACAGTGTAATTCAAATAGAATTTATGGAATTTACGTAATGGTTCCAAGGGAATGGATTGAAACTCTTGATTATGATAGGCCTCCTCAGTATTATCTAGATCAATATTCGCTAATTCCTTTTCATATAGTACCATTGTTTTGTCCCCTCCATCTTCTGTGAGCTATTCTTCATCAAGTAGGATTGGGGAAGAATCAGGGTAAATATGTTCTAGGATGGGTTTTGGATTCACTTTTCCCTTTCCACGAGTGATTTCAGTGTTTACATAGTCATGTAGATCTTCTACATCTTGGGAATCCAACCTCTGGTTTAGGATTCCAAATGAGTTATGTGTGCCTCGTGGTTTTGATGGTCCAGGGGTATATTTTTACTGGGTTGGTCTCTTCTTTCCTGACACTTGAGTAAAACCATCCTTGGATTTCTTTGGGGCACTCACCAAATATTTCAGAGGGGCATTGAGGGGACAATTTCTGAATAGATGGCCATGCTCGTGACATTTTTCGCGCCTAAATGAAATATGCTCATAATAAATGATTTGGGTCCATTCTTGATCTATGAATTCTAGGGTTATGGAGCCAAGCATCAGCTTGGAAATGTTCATATATACACAGATCCAAGCATAGGAGGTGTAGCATCACTGGCATGTGGCTTCAACTGTTTTAACATATAGACCCAGGGTGTTTCCAATTCCTGTGAGAATCTCTCCAATCCAGAATTCTTTCGGGAGAGAGTAGAGTTGAATCCATATCAGGGCATATGAAAAATACTCTGTCTTTGGGCTAAAGCGCTCTATCAAATATAAGAGGTATAGACCAACTGAGTTGAAAAAGTACAGCCTTCCCTTGAAACATATATCCTTTTCCTCCAAATTGTGAAAGATGGCCATGAAAAAACCCTTTGAGCCTAGCTGCAGATCAAAATGTCCTTTGGGTTTCCACCAAGTTTTGATCCATTTGAGAAGATCACTTTCTGATGGCCATAGTCCTAAATTTTTTCTAATCAGGGCATATTCCCTCATGTATTCAATTTTCTCTACAACTCTGGTGGAACTAACTACATATTTTGGTGATGCTGAGATTTGGGGAATGCATTTACCTGATTCCCATGATCAAGCCACCTTTGGATAGGAGAATTCAGCCTCTACCTCCATGGATTTTCCTTTATTCAACTCCTCATGATATAGTTGATCTTTCAGGTGTGGTGGTGGCTCGAAGGGTGGCCATGATGCTCGAGCTCTAGTTGGGTCATTTGTTGTCTTGTCACGATAAGAGGGGGCTTCCCCTCTGCCTCCGCCATGGAAGAGAGCTCAAAGAAATTGAAGGCAACGAGTGTAAGATTTTGCAAAGTCACACGGTTTACCAGGAACCCTAACTCACAGAAATCATCCAAACCCTAGATTCTGCTCTCAGTTCTCTCCTAAACAATAATGATCATGCATGGAAATTCAAATATATTACATTTATATCAAAAATTCAAATAAATTTCCATGTTTTCTTGTCGGGACATGATTCATTCATGCTCATTAATAAAAAAAAATCACTTTTATCTTCCAACAGGTATATTTTATCAATACAAGACCTTCATAATGAAATATTTTGCACAAACCAAGTAGACAATTTCAACCTAAAACTATTTTTGGGTAAAGTGGTGCACATTAGATTTAAAACAACATATTGGTGTGTACTTACTATATAGTGCACATTGCTAAAACAAAAATTGTTTTCTTTTGAAAATGACATGGCCAAGTAGTGCAATCTATATTAAACAATTCATCAATTTGTATGGACTATACAATGCACAAGGCTAAACTTGCAAATTTTATTTTTTAAATCTAACAATGTCAAGTAGTGCTCTCTATGAAAACAATGCACTAGTGTGCATTTGATATAAAATGCACATTGTGTAACCCCAAAGATTTTTTTAAAACCTAAGATTGATAACTTTTGGGATATAATGCAATGAGGGGCTCCAATCCATTAAAATATTATTTATATCAAAATAACGACTTGTAGATTTTGAGCCCTTGTATTTTTTTGAAATGAACTATAAATAGGAATATGAACAAATAAAAATTTATCATTTTTTTTTTTAAATTTATTAAGGGAAAAATTGTTGAGATGAAGAGAATGAAGTTACATCCATGGAATTTCACCTCTACAATTTTGTATGTGATCAATGATGACCCCTTACAAATTCCCCTCTTCAATAAAAACTATCATTTCCAATCTTTTACCTCGTAAATATTTGTTGCACAATCCTCCCCTTTAACTTTTGGCACAATAATGGATTATGGTTTAGGGTTTTGTTAAAGTCACCTTTAAAAATTGAAATTCTTGTTATTGTTTTTATTTCATTTTTTGGAACATTGATGGAAAAGCTATAGTATATTTATATATATATATAAAAAATTAGTTCACGATGCATGTTTCAAGTTTATGAAGACTAGTGCACTATATTACCATAAACACAACATAACACTATTTTTGGTGAAAATGGAAGTGAAAACCTTTGTATTTAGTACTTTAGAGAGGTTTTTCTTTGCAAGTGTACTAGCATAGATTTTTGTTTAGTGCTCATCAAAATCCAACACATCAAAGTGTTTTATATGAACAAATGCATTGGTTCACCCATGTAAAATATACACATAGGTTACTTAAAAAGGAAATTCAAAAGTCTATTTGGAGTTAGAATGTTACATGTTTCCCAAATTTTTTTGTGAAAATACATACATGTATTGATTGTTCCTTTTTCTCAAATGCAACGGGAAATAAAGTGATAATATCAAATGGTTGATTCTTCAAATTCCTCATTCCATATGATTCCAAGTTCACCAAGTTCTCCCTTATCATTTTCTATAAGTAAATATTTTATTTATATTTTGATTATCATATTCAATTTATGCTACCTTTGCACATGCATATGAATAATTGTGCATTGAATTTTGTAGGATCCTAATTCATGACATAGTTTAGATGCACATGATGTTCCACTACTACAAGAAATTTTCAAGCTCTTATTTAGAGCAAGATATCATTGGTAAATTGTATATCAAAATGGAGAGCCACTTTATCTTTTCAATTGTTACATTCCATCTTCTAGAAACCATCCTATGCCAAGGGTACTTCACCGTGAATTGGTTCTCTAATCCCAACTTCATTCGATTTGGATTAATTTCGATCTAAGCCCCTTTGAATATAGGATAAAATAAAAATTTCTTAAGTCCAAATTGGGGTTTCTAAAGTGCAAAATATGGTTCCAAAAGTGTCAATATCACATTCCAAAATCACAACATTCGATTCAATTTTTGCATTTTCAGAATGTGATTTTGCACTTTTAAAATCCAATAATGGAACCTCCGGAATCAAATTTTGTACTTTTGAAATATGATATTGGCACTTTCAAAATATGATTTATACTTTTGAAAGTTGATATTGGTTTTTTTAGAATCTATTTTTGCACTTTTGAAATCTGATATTGACACTTTTAGAATATTATTTTGCAATTTTGCAATTTTGCAATTCTATACTTGATTTGCACTTTATAAACTCTGATTTTGCACCTAATTTTCAATCACATTTAATATATATATCATTGAAATTTTTTAAAATGGGTTATACACCATCTACATGTTCTTGTCATTCATGTCTTCATAATTATATGTCTTTGTAATTATATAGATATTTTCATTACCCCATAGATTACCTTCCATGGAATAATCCAAGAGAATTGTGTTTCTACATAAGTACAAGTCTTTCTCAAGGTACAATAGACCAAAGTTGGTCTCGGTTGATGTTAATAATCATCATCATATAGTTCATTGCATCCTCTCATAGATCAATTTCCATGGAGTTGTTAATAACAATCATGTTTCTACAACCACAAATACCATTATTTACAATTCAAACAATTCAAATATTTCAACATAATAAACACACACACACACACACACACACACACACAATGAATTTCTATAATTGGACATGCAAATCAATCCATATAAAAAATTTCATTAGTTAATTTTTGTTTATATGGAAATACCATAAAAAAAAATTAAAACTACTATTGAATTTAACAAACACAATTGAATATCATAAAAATAGAAGATTATTGACCATTTTTTCCAAGATCTAAAGATTTTGGAAAACCTCCAAGTACTTCCCCTCTTTTCAAGGATGGTACCTAGGGTAAACCCTAGAATATTTAGGGCACAAATATGGTTAACAACAATGCTCAAAGAAATTACAACAATATACTCATTATGAGCTCAACATGTCACTTGTGGGAATTGAACAATAACAATTATTCCTCTGAACCACTCAAGCTAAACCCAATTGACTAAAGATTATTAACCATATAAAGCATTATCACATATAAAAATATTAGTAAAATGTACTAATTAGTAAAAGTAATAATCTTTATAAATGCTAATGGATGGTTACTCTATTACATTTCTCTTTATCCCATTGCAGCATTGAGAGCATGATTGCTTAATCATATTTTCTATATAGACATCAACTAAAAAAAATGTAGGTGCAAGTTTCTACAATTGAACCAAGAAAAAATAATAATTCAAGGACAACAATTACCATCCACTCAGAAAGAAATTTAGTCATATCAATAATAACAAGATCACATAAGAGAGATTGAAGAGAGCTAACATCAATCAAAGTTAAATAAATACCTTGAAACTGACTATAAAGTACTACCCTGCACTAAAATTCTAAAATTGGAGATATTTGTATCAATAAATTAGACCAAGCATTTGTCCTTGATGAATTGTAGATAAAATAATTGTTCAATGGAGGTTCGCCAATGATTAAATTTACCTACAATATGATCCCTTCTCATTTTCAAACACTTTTGGATTTGTTATTTTCATGATCTAACCATCCCGGATTTAGAATTGTTTCAATTTACTATTTATTATTTGTAATATACTTTTAACTACAAGATGGTTAAAATTTAAAAAGAATAAATTCTAAGATATTTTGGGGATGATATGTAATTCCAATCAATGTGTTCCATATTGAAAATGTATAACTATAGAAATGGAAAGTGTGTGATCCATTTATCTCAGTTTCCACTGTAACACTAATTTCCTTCCGCTTAATAAATGTTTCCAATATATGTGTAGGCATATTGTACAAAATTGGTTGAGTTCCTCCTTATGTATAAAGTAATATCCTGAAATAGATTATAAAGTGCTAGTTTGTAATGGAAATATTCATCTTTGTAGACCAAACAAAGCATGTGTCGCTCATGACTTTTTATTAAAAGAATTATTCAATGGAGATTAACTAAGGGTGAATTTTAACTATAAGAACTTTAACAAACTGATGTCTCTTATCTGAAGATAATTTGATAGAAGACTTTGCAAGATATGAAACAATTCTTTTTTACAACCCCATCCTAAATATCCAACTCCTAGGGGAGCTTTTAGAAAGAAATAGACTGTGGCATTTTCAATATTTACATTTTTGGAATCTAATTTTACATTTTTAGAATAAAATATTGTCACTTTTGACATATGATTTTGCACTTTTGAAATTCTATATTGGCACCTTCAAAATATAATTTTCCACTTTTTGAAAGTGGTGATCATATGTGATACTTTGCAAATTCTTACTCTAAGGAAGGGTGTTGACTCAAAATATCATCACATGTTATAAAATCCTGCAATGGATTGTGAGACCTGACTATAGACTATGATATATATATATATAATTAGCAGACGAGGTCCTCCCCTTTAAGAAAACTCAATGATTTTAATTTTCAATCATTTCTCTCAGTGTTTATACATCTGCTTTAGAGATGTGATGGTAAAGGTTCCACTTCCATGAAAAGTCTTTGCATGCTAATACAAGTCAATTTTAATTTCTTTTTATTTTCTTTTGGATGACATGAGCACCCATCAAAAGGAAATATGAAAACCATGCTATAAATGGTTACAAAGAAGATTAGAATCACATTCTTTGGTTTTTTAAAAGTGCAAGTTTATATTGCATATATTCTCCTCATATATATGAAGCAACTATGATTTCAAAGTCCTAGTATATGTCAACGTTATTTTTTTTTGCCCTAATCATTTAAGTTCTCTATGGAAATAACTCATGCTATGGATGACATAAGTTGCAAAGACTTGATATTTCGTATCATATCTATGACACATATACATTTTTGAGTGGTATAAAGTTTGATTTGACGGTATATTTGGCACATGGTATTTATTTTATAAGGTACTCGAATTTGTTTAACAAAAGGTGGCATATATGTTCATGGTTGCATGGTATAAGATTTTTGTTGGTTTGTATGGTATATTGGTCACACAATATGGGGAATTGATTGATGGTGATAATGATTAA
>SNQJ01S0002191.1:138212-172127 GCA_010110895.2 Picea sitchensis
ACAAAAAAATTGAAAATTGTATTTCATGCAATAATTAAAGTACATGATTACACATAAAAATAATTAATGATTACACACGTTTGATACACCATTTTGTTGGGATAACTCCTCTTGTGATTCAATTATTATTATTTCTTTGACAAACTCTTTGTTCACTATTTTTGGACATCCCTACCAACATGTTTCAGATATCGTCTTGACTGTTGAGGTTATTTTTCTTAATCCTCTTGAAAAATGGAAGCATAACCAAAAATCAATTAATATTTATATGAAAGTAAATATAGAAAAAATATAAATTTGGTATATTTTTGTCCTAGTGTACACATATTATAGAAAAACATGTTGAGAAATAATACTTTTTAAATGATTCTTTTTGTTATTGTACATATTTTCTATTGCAAGTGGCATAGGTCTTATTGATCATTGCTCTAGAAATGATTGTTCTAGTTTAAATACAACTTGATTCTTTCAATCATTGGATTGATTTTTGTACTATAAGTGAAAAGAATAACTATACAATTTTCCCACTATATCCCCCATAGTTTTATAAAAGTACCTCCCCCCCACCCCCCATCATTAACTTCAAACACAATTCTAGATGAACCGAGAACCAATTCATTGTCATTTGCATCGTGGTTTTTAATTCTTAGGAGGGGATTTTATTCCCTTGTTGTTGGTCCCTACACAACCTATAATATCTGAAAAATCAAATGTTTGAAACTTGTTATCCATTATGGTTAAGAAGTACATTATTAGTAAAAATGTAAAGAAAAACTTCATTTTCATCACCTTTTGATGCACCTAATTCCCTAGTTTGCAACATTTACATAAATCTTGATGCTCTTTTCCACTTAGATTATGAACAATCGTACTAAGTTTTTCAATTTTTTCTATGCATGACAAAGGTTAACTAGTACACATGATTTAAACATATAGAAAACTCAAATACACACACACATTAAGTTAGAATTTTGTTACCTTATATTCCTTGAAACAAAAACAATACATAGTCTTCGTCTTGATGCCATACCTACCAACATGGGAAACCAATTTGGCACAAGAGTTTGAGATTCAAAAAAAGTTTCTGGATGATCAAAATTTGAAATGTTCCCATATAGTGTATTGTCTATGAACTGAAACAAACTAAAAAAGGCAGAAAATAGAAACTAATCTAAATGGGAAATTCATGAAACAGAATGGAGAGGTCATCATTCTACATGTGCATTCTCAGTACCATGGTGCTGAGAAGGATTCGACCACATCAGAACAATTACACTCTATTGTGAGCCAGAAAGATGGTCATATAGTTATCCAATATGAATCTCCACCTGCTCTTGAAGATATTTCAGCTTTGGCATGCCCCTTCAGAGATCAAATATGAGCTGCAACTGGTCTTCGAAAAGGTGAATGAGCCATTCTTTCATTCTCTGTATGGAGGGGCTTTCACTTTTGTACAGAGTATTTCCATGTTCTCTGCCTTTGTGGTCCTCCGCATTGAGTTATACTCATCTCATTCTCATAATGGGTCCTCCGGGGAGAGTCCTCATGAATTTGAGGAATTTCTTCCTCGACAATTGCAAATCCCCATCTTTCCTCCTCAGGTTGAATCCTAGAAGAATTCCCTTCTTCCTGCTGATAAGCCATGGAATGATGCACTGAATTAGAGCTACACAAGGAGGGAGACGAGTGGTGTCACCTATTGTAAACACTTTGAATAGTTCCACTGTTGCGCTTCGACCTGGGATGCTTACGAGGCATGGTTCCAATAGACCAAATATGGAATGAAGAGGAGCGGTGGTTTGGATATAGAAGGGACCAAGAACCACACAACAAAGAATAGATGTGGCTTATTGTTGATTGCAAAGTTTGGAATGGATGGAAGAGCCTCGTGCAAGACCTTGTAATGAAAAATCTACCCATATTCTAGAGCATTGAAAACATCCATAACTGCTGCATTAATCTCACACGAACTAGTAGTTCAAGATCCAAGGATTTGGGTCATCACCATACTAAAGAAATTGAAGGTATGCAAGGAATGTCTTGCCAAGGAGTAAAGAGCCTCGATAGCCACCACACTTGGGAAGTACGCACAATACAAGGTGGCAACTTATATATTTTTCTAGTGTATCTTAATGTATGCATAGTTAACACCCCATCCGGGGGAAAACCTTCTACCTGAGTGATCTCAATACATTCGTGAAGAAGGGGAGGAGTTGGAATTTGGTTGATTATGAAAGAAATATCCCACTTGAGACAATCTACCCCCACATTGGCCAATTTATATACAATCTTCTTATCTTCTCACAGGACATGAGAAAGGATATAGACCAAGTGGGGTAACAATTGAGATTGAAGGAGTTCAATTTGTCTTAACAATCTCTAGCTAGGTGAGATCTTCGCAGGATCAGAGTCATTCAAGAGCTTCGAAAACATGGTGATTATGATATGAAAGTCCCCTTCCACTATGAGATTGAAATATCCTAGATGGGAGGCCTTTTGAATCCCTTTGAGAAGACCCCATAACTCAACAAAGTTGTTGGTATCATGGTACATACTACCAGCAAGGATGCTACAGATATTTCCCCTTTCATCTTTGAAAACCACACCAAATCCCGCAGAATCGGGGTTCCATTTTGAGGCTCCATCAAATTTATATTTATAAATCCTGCGGGAGGTATTTTCCATAAATCTAGGCTGGAGGAAGAGGGAGAGAGAGAAGGGTTGGAATTGATTAACCTGTTGAGATTGAGTTTCCAGTAAGAGAGAATGAGTTGCTCCTGTGGATCGCAAGCTAGGTCCTCTAATGACCATTGCTGAGATCTAATTGATTCTTGAATGCTATCTTTGATCTTTGACCAAATGAGTCATTTAAGGGAATGCTTTGAGTGGAATATCCTCCTATTTCACTCCTTCCAAAGTTGTTAGACTACAAATCCTGGAAGAAGCTGCCAGATGCTTTTCATGACAGATTTTTTGAAAGCTATGGGATACCATCATTCAATAATAGAAGATACATTGTATTAATTTCTATATATTATCATCATAGTTTGGGAAGCTTGATCCCAAATATTTGAGCTAAAAGAGCAGTGATTGAGAAGATGATATGCGGATTCTTCATGCTATGAATACAAAGGACAAATCGAAGGGCCAATAAAGCCTAGTTTTCTCAGGTTATCCCAAGGAAAGGTATGATTAAGAATGAAAATCCAGAGAAAAATGTCGACTTTCAGCCACAGATTTGATTTCCAAATGATGTGCCATTTCGTTCTCTAGGCTAAATATGGAACTAAGATTTGATGCAATATGCTTCTTTTATGGAGAAAATTCTTTTTGGGGAGTGCCCCATCAGAGAATATTACATCCATGTTGGATGCAGACCTTCCTAAGTGCCTCATCATCTCGCCATGAGCACAAATCACATTGTTCAAGGAGTTGAAGGTCCTCATGACTAATATTCCATTCTCACCAATTTTTTGAGCTCACCGATGCTTTCCAGAGATCTGCAACTTGGATATTTTCATTATTCGACATGAAGGTATGAGAAATCTACATTGAATCCTTTTGTAGGAGGAGTTGCATTTGCTACCAAGAGTTTGACCAGAAGAGAGCATTGTGACCACCCCGTAGTTCCCAAAAGGCATGCTCTTGAACAAGACTTTGATTTTTCCAGGAAACATTCCAGATTGAGGATCCATTGAATTGGTCATTCCATCTTATTAAATTAGCTTCCTCTATATTCATTGTATATTTTCTTCACCAAAATCGAGCCTAGAGGTCCTTTGGGTGATTGATCCACCACCACAGGGTTTTTTCTCCTATTCCTTCATTGATTGTAAATAGATCCCGTAGACCAAGGCCTCCTTCAAGGTTTGGTTTATAAATTGTGTCCTAGCTGACTAGGGCCCATTTTTTACTTTCATTGTTTCCATGCCACAAAAATTTTCTTTATATTCTGCGAATCATGTTCAGGATAGATTTTGGGGCATCTAAGGTCGAGAAGATATAGATTGGAATGGCCGAAAGCAACGCTTTTATGAGAAAAATATGCCCAAATAGGTTGTAGGAACAAAATGTCTAGGAATTGTGTTGCTTGTTCAGAGAGTTGATGAGGAATTCCAAGGAGTTGTTGCAGAGGCTATCGTCAATCGGAGGAACACCCAGGTATTTGTATGAAAGAGAGTTCCTAAAGAAACCAAGGAGGAAAGTAATGTGAGTTTGGATGGCCATGGGGGTATTAAATAAAAATATTTGTTTTTTCTTAGTACTGATGGAGGATCCTAAGGCTTCTCTAAGAATGTTGCTAATTTTCTAGGCTTCTCTAGATGTTGGGGATATCATCATCATGGTGTTGTCCAAAAAATGAATATGAAAATATATGGGACAAATGTTGTGCAAAGGTAATCCTTGGAGAGAGCCATCATCAATGGAATATTTTGTATAACATCTCAATCCCTCAACCATGATGATGAAAAGGAAGGGGGAAAGAGGATCACCTTTCCTAATGCCTCTAGTTGGAGAAAAGGTTTTGGAAGGAACACCATTCACTAATATGGAGATGAAGGATGAGGAATTAAGGTTGAGGACCCATTTAATCCATTCATCACTGAATCCAAAAGCTACAAGAAGAGAGTGCATATATTACCAGCTGAGTTTGTTGAAGGATTTAGAAATATCTATCTTGATGATCATTTCAGGAGTTTGGGAGGATTTTAGGGAGTGGATTACTTCATGTGCTAGGATGATGCTGTCTAGAATTTGGTGACCTTCAACATATCCTAATTGCTATTTAGAAATACTGAATGAAATAAGAGGTTTGATAAAAAGGGTCATTACCTTGATTATAATCTTGTAGATGACATTGCAAAGGGATATTGGTCAAAATTGTTTAGGCTGAGTAGCTCCCTCCTCCTTGGGGATGAGAGTGAGTAATGTTGCATTGAGATATGGAAGGACTTCATGAGATAGGCGTTAATCCTCAACTAGTTTCCATACTTCTTCATGGATCATTGGCCTGCAGTAGTAAAAAAAATACACTATGAAACCATTCAAGATAGGAGATTTACTTTTTGGCATATCCTTGATCACTTTCTCCACCTCTTTAATTGAGATTGGTCAGAGTAGAGCTTCATTTTGTTCTTCAATTATTAGGGGAGGAATATGATGATTTATTTTGTGAATGGTCATGGAGCGGTCAGGACATGGTTCAATTAGAAGGTCCTTGCAATAATTGACGATTTCATGTTCCAGTCCATCATGGTCCATTATGTCTTGTCCCTGATCACTTTCCAGCCTTTCGATTCTATTGTTGATCATTCTTTGGATCATGAATTTGTGATTTTTTTTTTATTTTTTCTCTCCTTTCAGCCATTGAACTCTAAATTTTTGGAGACAGAATCTCCTCCTATGCAAGTTGTTCTTCAAGTTGTTTATTTAAGATTTGTTCCTCTACTTGAAGAGATTATGTACCACCTCAGATTATCATCTGTATTTGAATCTCTTCCATGCACTGCTCCAATGATCTTTGGGCTTGAAAGATATTACCGAAGACATTTTTATTCCAATATTTGATTCTTTTCTTGAAATTTTTTAATTTTTGATAGAATTTGTACATCAACGTACCATGTGTTACTCTCGCCTCATCCCACCAGATAGGAGCATTTTTTTGGAAATCAGAGTTGGAAAGCCATAAATTTTATAAATTGAATGGTTTATCGCGTGGGGAACATGAAATGTCCATCCATAATTGTATCGACTAATGGTTATATCTAGAACAAGGGAGGATGCTCGCTTCCAAGAGGGTACCTTCCAACATTAGGGATTCTAAAATAAGGAATCTATCTAGCTTGCAGGAAACCCAATGAGAAATAGATCGTCGATTTGACCAAGTGTAAATGTCATTGATGGTGTTTAAATAAACCAAATGTAGGTCATCAATTACTTGTTCAAAACCAATGCTGTCATTGTCCAACCTTCTGATTTCTCCACGCTTTTCTTCAAGAGAGAGTATCATATTGAAGTTACCCCCTAGTATCCAATGTATGTTCTTGACAATCTCACTTAGGTCACGTAGAATTTTGAGGAAGGATTCCTTCTCTTGCGTCAATTGCGGCCCATAGACATTTGTGATTATTCCCTTCTTATTTGATCCAATCGCTCTATAATGTGTTGTGATGGACCATCTAGTAGAGAAGAAATTTTCCATTATGGTCGTGGAAGGATACTAGAAGATTGAAATATCGCCAACTGCTCCTCTGGAGTGATTGTAAACAAAGTTATTATTCCTCCAACACTGGGAAATAACGTTTTATGCTATTTCTTGGGTACATTTCATCTCTTGAAGGAGTAGTATATTTTGATTTTCAACAATGATTGTATTTCAGAGAACCTATTGTTTGGTTATTTCATTTAGGCCTCTAACATTCCATTAAATGACATTCATGAGGACGGTGGAATGGGAGAGAGAAATAAGCCCTCTGTAAGATTATGAATCTGACCAGAGTTAATCATGAAAGAACCTACCTCACGAATGAGTTGTTGCACATATTTTCTTCCTCTTCTTTTGCTTTCCTTTGATTATTTAGGAATCTCCTTCCTTGGATCTTGATGAATGCCTAAATTTCCTTCTAACCTCGAGGTCGCACCAACAGTGTAATTCAAATAGAATTTATGGAATTTACGTAATGGTTCCAAGGGAATGGATTGAAACTCTTGATTATGATAGGCCTCCTCAGTATTATCTAGATCAATATTCGCTAATTCCTTTTCATATAGTACCATTGTTTTGTCCCCTCCATCTTCTGTGAGCTATTCTTCATCAAGTAGGATTGGGGAAGAATCAGGGTAAATATGTTCTAGGATGGGTTTTGGATTCACTTTTCCCTTTCCACGAGTGATTTCAGTGTTTACATAGTCATGTAGATCTTCTACATCTTGGGAATCCAACCTCTGGTTTAGGATTCCAAATGAGTTATGTGTGCCTCGTGGTTTTGATGGTCCAGGGGTATATTTTTACTGGGTTGGTCTCTTCTTTCCTGACACTTGAGTAAAACCATCCTTGGATTTCTTTGGGGCACTCACCAAATATTTCAGAGGGGCATTGAGGGGACAATTTCTGAATAGATGGCCATGCTCGTGACATTTTTCGCGCCTAAATGAAATATGCTCATAATAAATGATTTGGGTCCATTCTTGATCTATGAATTCTAGGGTTATGGAGCCAAGCATCAGCTTGGAAATGTTCATATATACACAGATCCAAGCATAGGAGGTGTAGCATCACTGGCATGTGGCTTCAACTGTTTTAACATATAGACCCAGGGTGTTTCCAATTCCTGTGAGAATCTCTCCAATCCAGAATTCTTTCGGGAGAGAGTAGAGTTGAATCCATATCAGGGCATATGAAAAATACTCTGTCTTTGGGCTAAAGCGCTCTATCAAATATAAGAGGTATAGACCAACTGAGTTGAAAAAGTACAGCCTTCCCTTGAAACATATATCCTTTTCCTCCAAATTGTGAAAGATGGCCATGAAAAAACCCTTTGAGCCTAGCTGCAGATCAAAATGTCCTTTGGGTTTCCACCAAGTTTTGATCCATTTGAGAAGATCACTTTCTGATGGCCATAGTCCTAAATTTTTTCTAATCAGGGCATATTCCCTCATGTATTCAATTTTCTCTACAACTCTGGTGGAACTAACTACATATTTTGGTGATGCTGAGATTTGGGGAATGCATTTACCTGATTCCCATGATCAAGCCACCTTTGGATAGGAGAATTCAGCCTCTACCTCCATGGATTTTCCTTTATTCAACTCCTCATGATATAGTTGATCTTTCAGGTGTGGTGGTGGCTCGAAGGGTGGCCATGATGCTCGAGCTCTAGTTGGGTCATTTGTTGTCTTGTCACGATAAGAGGGGGCTTCCCCTCTGCCTCCGCCATGGAAGAGAGCTCAAAGAAATTGAAGGCAACGAGTGTAAGATTTTGCAAAGTCACACGGTTTACCAGGAACCCTAACTCACAGAAATCATCCAAACCCTAGATTCTGCTCTCAGTTCTCTCCTAAACAATAATGATCATGCATGGAAATTCAAATATATTACATTTATATCAAAAATTCAAATAAATTTCCATGTTTTCTTGTCGGGACATGATTCATTCATGCTCATTAATAAAAAAAAATCACTTTTATCTTCCAACAGGTATATTTTATCAATACAAGACCTTCATAATGAAATATTTTGCACAAACCAAGTAGACAATTTCAACCTAAAACTATTTTTGGGTAAAGTGGTGCACATTAGATTTAAAACAACATATTGGTGTGTACTTACTATATAGTGCACATTGCTAAAACAAAAATTGTTTTCTTTTGAAAATGACATGGCCAAGTAGTGCAATCTATATTAAACAATTCATCAATTTGTATGGACTATACAATGCACAAGGCTAAACTTGCAAATTTTATTTTTTAAATCTAACAATGTCAAGTAGTGCTCTCTATGAAAACAATGCACTAGTGTGCATTTGATATAAAATGCACATTGTGTAACCCCAAAGATTTTTTTAAAACCTAAGATTGATAACTTTTGGGATATAATGCAATGAGGGGCTCCAATCCATTAAAATATTATTTATATCAAAATAACGACTTGTAGATTTTGAGCCCTTGTATTTTTTTGAAATGAACTATAAATAGGAATATGAACAAATAAAAATTTATCATTTTTTTTTTTAAATTTATTAAGGGAAAAATTGTTGAGATGAAGAGAATGAAGTTACATCCATGGAATTTCACCTCTACAATTTTGTATGTGATCAATGATGACCCCTTACAAATTCCCCTCTTCAATAAAAACTATCATTTCCAATCTTTTACCTCGTAAATATTTGTTGCACAATCCTCCCCTTTAACTTTTGGCACAATAATGGATTATGGTTTAGGGTTTTGTTAAAGTCACCTTTAAAAATTGAAATTCTTGTTATTGTTTTTATTTCATTTTTTGGAACATTGATGGAAAAGCTATAGTATATTTATATATATATATAAAAAATTAGTTCACGATGCATGTTTCAAGTTTATGAAGACTAGTGCACTATATTACCATAAACACAACATAACACTATTTTTGGTGAAAATGGAAGTGAAAACCTTTGTATTTAGTACTTTAGAGAGGTTTTTCTTTGCAAGTGTACTAGCATAGATTTTTGTTTAGTGCTCATCAAAATCCAACACATCAAAGTGTTTTATATGAACAAATGCATTGGTTCACCCATGTAAAATATACACATAGGTTACTTAAAAAGGAAATTCAAAAGTCTATTTGGAGTTAGAATGTTACATGTTTCCCAAATTTTTTTGTGAAAATACATACATGTATTGATTGTTCCTTTTTCTCAAATGCAACGGGAAATAAAGTGATAATATCAAATGGTTGATTCTTCAAATTCCTCATTCCATATGATTCCAAGTTCACCAAGTTCTCCCTTATCATTTTCTATAAGTAAATATTTTATTTATATTTTGATTATCATATTCAATTTATGCTACCTTTGCACATGCATATGAATAATTGTGCATTGAATTTTGTAGGATCCTAATTCATGACATAGTTTAGATGCACATGATGTTCCACTACTACAAGAAATTTTCAAGCTCTTATTTAGAGCAAGATATCATTGGTAAATTGTATATCAAAATGGAGAGCCACTTTATCTTTTCAATTGTTACATTCCATCTTCTAGAAACCATCCTATGCCAAGGGTACTTCACCGTGAATTGGTTCTCTAATCCCAACTTCATTCGATTTGGATTAATTTCGATCTAAGCCCCTTTGAATATAGGATAAAATAAAAATTTCTTAAGTCCAAATTGGGGTTTCTAAAGTGCAAAATATGGTTCCAAAAGTGTCAATATCACATTCCAAAATCACAACATTCGATTCAATTTTTGCATTTTCAGAATGTGATTTTGCACTTTTAAAATCCAATAATGGAACCTCCGGAATCAAATTTTGTACTTTTGAAATATGATATTGGCACTTTCAAAATATGATTTATACTTTTGAAAGTTGATATTGGTTTTTTTAGAATCTATTTTTGCACTTTTGAAATCTGATATTGACACTTTTAGAATATTATTTTGCAATTTTGCAATTTTGCAATTCTATACTTGATTTGCACTTTATAAACTCTGATTTTGCACCTAATTTTCAATCACATTTAATATATATATCATTGAAATTTTTTAAAATGGGTTATACACCATCTACATGTTCTTGTCATTCATGTCTTCATAATTATATGTCTTTGTAATTATATAGATATTTTCATTACCCCATAGATTACCTTCCATGGAATAATCCAAGAGAATTGTGTTTCTACATAAGTACAAGTCTTTCTCAAGGTACAATAGACCAAAGTTGGTCTCGGTTGATGTTAATAATCATCATCATATAGTTCATTGCATCCTCTCATAGATCAATTTCCATGGAGTTGTTAATAACAATCATGTTTCTACAACCACAAATACCATTATTTACAATTCAAACAATTCAAATATTTCAACATAATAAACACACACACACACACACACACACACACACAATGAATTTCTATAATTGGACATGCAAATCAATCCATATAAAAAATTTCATTAGTTAATTTTTGTTTATATGGAAATACCATAAAAAAAAATTAAAACTACTATTGAATTTAACAAACACAATTGAATATCATAAAAATAGAAGATTATTGACCATTTTTTCCAAGATCTAAAGATTTTGGAAAACCTCCAAGTACTTCCCCTCTTTTCAAGGATGGTACCTAGGGTAAACCCTAGAATATTTAGGGCACAAATATGGTTAACAACAATGCTCAAAGAAATTACAACAATATACTCATTATGAGCTCAACATGTCACTTGTGGGAATTGAACAATAACAATTATTCCTCTGAACCACTCAAGCTAAACCCAATTGACTAAAGATTATTAACCATATAAAGCATTATCACATATAAAAATATTAGTAAAATGTACTAATTAGTAAAAGTAATAATCTTTATAAATGCTAATGGATGGTTACTCTATTACATTTCTCTTTATCCCATTGCAGCATTGAGAGCATGATTGCTTAATCATATTTTCTATATAGACATCAACTAAAAAAAATGTAGGTGCAAGTTTCTACAATTGAACCAAGAAAAAATAATAATTCAAGGACAACAATTACCATCCACTCAGAAAGAAATTTAGTCATATCAATAATAACAAGATCACATAAGAGAGATTGAAGAGAGCTAACATCAATCAAAGTTAAATAAATACCTTGAAACTGACTATAAAGTACTACCCTGCACTAAAATTCTAAAATTGGAGATATTTGTATCAATAAATTAGACCAAGCATTTGTCCTTGATGAATTGTAGATAAAATAATTGTTCAATGGAGGTTCGCCAATGATTAAATTTACCTACAATATGATCCCTTCTCATTTTCAAACACTTTTGGATTTGTTATTTTCATGATCTAACCATCCCGGATTTAGAATTGTTTCAATTTACTATTTATTATTTGTAATATACTTTTAACTACAAGATGGTTAAAATTTAAAAAGAATAAATTCTAAGATATTTTGGGGATGATATGTAATTCCAATCAATGTGTTCCATATTGAAAATGTATAACTATAGAAATGGAAAGTGTGTGATCCATTTATCTCAGTTTCCACTGTAACACTAATTTCCTTCCGCTTAATAAATGTTTCCAATATATGTGTAGGCATATTGTACAAAATTGGTTGAGTTCCTCCTTATGTATAAAGTAATATCCTGAAATAGATTATAAAGTGCTAGTTTGTAATGGAAATATTCATCTTTGTAGACCAAACAAAGCATGTGTCGCTCATGACTTTTTATTAAAAGAATTATTCAATGGAGATTAACTAAGGGTGAATTTTAACTATAAGAACTTTAACAAACTGATGTCTCTTATCTGAAGATAATTTGATAGAAGACTTTGCAAGATATGAAACAATTCTTTTTTACAACCCCATCCTAAATATCCAACTCCTAGGGGAGCTTTTAGAAAGAAATAGACTGTGGCATTTTCAATATTTACATTTTTGGAATCTAATTTTACATTTTTAGAATAAAATATTGTCACTTTTGACATATGATTTTGCACTTTTGAAATTCTATATTGGCACCTTCAAAATATAATTTTCCACTTTTTGAAAGTGGTGATCATATGTGATACTTTGCAAATTCTTACTCTAAGGAAGGGTGTTGACTCAAAATATCATCACATGTTATAAAATCCTGCAATGGATTGTGAGACCTGACTATAGACTATGATATATATATATATAATTAGCAGACGAGGTCCTCCCCTTTAAGAAAACTCAATGATTTTAATTTTCAATCATTTCTCTCAGTGTTTATACATCTGCTTTAGAGATGTGATGGTAAAGGTTCCACTTCCATGAAAAGTCTTTGCATGCTAATACAAGTCAATTTTAATTTCTTTTTATTTTCTTTTGGATGACATGAGCACCCATCAAAAGGAAATATGAAAACCATGCTATAAATGGTTACAAAGAAGATTAGAATCACATTCTTTGGTTTTTTAAAAGTGCAAGTTTATATTGCATATATTCTCCTCATATATATGAAGCAACTATGATTTCAAAGTCCTAGTATATGTCAACGTTATTTTTTTTTGCCCTAATCATTTAAGTTCTCTATGGAAATAACTCATGCTATGGATGACATAAGTTGCAAAGACTTGATATTTCGTATCATATCTATGACACATATACATTTTTGAGTGGTATAAAGTTTGATTTGACGGTATATTTGGCACATGGTATTTATTTTATAAGGTACTCGAATTTGTTTAACAAAAGGTGGCATATATGTTCATGGTTGCATGGTATAAGATTTTTGTTGGTTTGTATGGTATATTGGTCACACAATATGGGGAATTGATTGATGGTGATAATGATTAAACCCTATCTCCACATGTTTCTTTGGTTGGTTAAGAGATGTGACAAGGGGATAATCTCCATATTTGAAATATTGATAAGGCTTGTGGTTGCTTCTCACTTGGCATTGTTTTGAACTCACGATTGGTATGACATCTTATATGGTATATCACCAAAATTTAGTATGACATCTTATATGGCATATGACCAACATTTAAATTTATGATGTGCCATATGTTATGGCATGAGTTTTATGATGTTATGTTTGCGTTGAGTAGTGGAGCTAGATGCATTGAATACTATGGGATGTTGGAATTTACTCCACAGTCTCGTGTCTATCACCTTGCTAGTTTGATATTTTTTCAAGATTCATTTAATTTTTTCTTGTTGTTGGGAAAGATCGATCTATATTTGTTTGTCCAAACCCTCACTTCATGTAGTTTGGTAACTATCTTGGATCTTAGCATAGGTATAATTTTTTTTTGAAAAGGTATGAGTTTGTAACTTATCTCACATCTCTTGCAAATAATTTATCTTTATGATGATTGAGTTTTGGCTGTTGTTGGAATACTATGTGCATGGAAATGTTTTCTTTCCCCGCTCAAACATTTATTGAAGAAAAATAAAAGAGAATATGATTGTTTGTTGAGAATTTGTTCAAACTCTTTTTACTCTTTTTGTCTATGTTCATATTCTCACTTTCCATCTATTATGATTATGCGAGGAAATTATTTGGGTTTGCTACTAGTTTGTATGAAAATGGAATAGAGTTATGACTTGATGCCTTTCAATGATTTTAAGTTCTGTTATAAATGGGAAAACCCCAACTCAGTTTGATTAAACAAATCTTGATGGGTTCTGAACTTCGGTTTATGGAACCATGTATGGGATGACGTCTCTTCTATTTTGAGCCATTTTTTGGTATGGTTCATCTTTACCATCTTTTAGAACCTGATTGCAATTTTAGTCATTATTTTAATGGGTCAAGCCCATTATGTGTCTACATTTTTTAAACTCAAGTTTATCAGATAGAAAATGTTATTCCTGCAGTCTGTTTGTTTTCTCATATTGCATTATGTATTGGTTCGGGGTACATTTGAACCTTAAAAGGAGAGTCCAAACCATGTCTATTGAAGCCAACATGATCGAACCCATTTCTGTATTGAATTTTGAATCCTACTGATTGAGTTAAGGTGCATTTAATGTGGTTGATGCCTTCTATTTGTTATTGTTCACTTGGCCTAATTTCTTCAACTGAAATTGTTGGGGTTGAAAGAGTTTTTTTGGGGGTTTTGGTGCTGATCGAGTAAAATTTTTAACCCATATACAATTTGGGAAAAGTATGAGTATTGACCCTAAGGTTACATGATTATTTGTTGGCAAAGAAATGTCTAAAGTATGCAAAGTTATTATATCAGTTTTGTTCATGATATTGGTGAAGCATTTATGGGTTAAATGTCAACTATGCATAAACCCACCTCATTATTTATTTCCAGTGATATTAATGTTGAAATTGGGGGTTAACAGGATCAAACCTATATCTACTTAAGTGCATGGTGGTCATTGTTGTTTCCATTCAAATTTATGTTCTACTTCCTTGACTCAAACGGTTTTGGATCGACAAGTTTTTTATTTAATGGGAATACATATTGGTTATTGATGATATATTTTAAACTATTTGGGTCAAATAATACCTAGGATTCAAACTTATGAGATGAAGTATTTTATGGTAAATAAATTATGATCATTATATTTTCATTGGGCATTATTATATTAACTCTCTTAAGATTACTTTGGGAGGTACAAGGGTTAGAGTTGACAATGGACCTATATGTTGTTTTCCATGATATATTTATGATATTTTTATTTATTTATGATTGAGTAAACATGAATATTAAATCAAGTAACTCTCATATCGAAGACACAATATGCATGTGTTCAATTTTGATGAAATGTGTTACTTACAATAATTGATTGTTTTTTGTTGAATGCAATAAGAAAGGAGAATTGGTTGAGGTCATATACTTAAAGGATTGTTATATAGAATTTCACGTTTCCCTCATAGATATAATTTTTCTTGACCTATACTCCCAAATACTTTTCATGAAATTCCATTTTCCATTTTTGTTCCTAGTCTATGTAATTAAAAGATAAAACATAAATGACTTTCATATTGATATAAAAGAGAACATCATGATGAATGAGGAACAAAATTCAATAATTATTTACAACATGCGTATATGATTTGAATGGTTTGAAGGATGATTGGTTTTATGAGGAAAATGGTTTGTGCATAGTGAAAGTTATCATAACAGTTTACATATTTTAAAAGAGAAGTTTTGTGTGTGTAGAAGTTGTCTTATTTTTTCCTAGATTCATTTTTCTTGTTCATCTCCCTTTTTATGTTGCATGGTTATGTCATTTTCAGAGCCAAATTTAGTCATGTTGACAAATGGTATTAGATGTTTTACATGATGGGTCTTATATATGTTGTAATTTGGAAATGAATGTATATAGATGAAATTTTTCAGCAGATGAAGCAACCGATCCGACAACATAGGTAATAGAGGAAATGAGGGTAGAGGGTCAAATGCATTTTTGTAAAGAGGGAGAAACAAGAGGATGATATTTTCTATACACTTTGATGAAAAATATGATGAGTTTGATCAGTTAGTTCATACTGGTCACTTGAACCTCACAAGTCACCCAACTTTTCAGCCCCCTCAACCACCATTCATACCGCCTGTTCAACCCGATGATCTTCAGCCTCACCTAAGCATCACATATATTTTTGATCAACCTCATGTACAACCTCAACCCCTAGTCATTGATGGCTGGAACAATGCACCAATTAACCCCCCTTCTGGTATTGGTCATTGGCCAACTATGTCTTTACCTCTCCCTCCTCCACCTCCTTTACTACCATTTCATCCAGCTGCATCAGTTGCTTCACATGTGCATTCCCCTCAGATCCCTAAAATGTACAAATTCTTATCTATTGAGATAGGACCAAGTAAAAAGTAGCGGCCTACCATATTAGTCAGTTCATACTCTTTTGAAACATCTACCTACACCATTAAATCATTTCCACTTAGACTTGAAGATGGTGTCATAAATATCACTTGTCATTACATGCACCCTGAGATATCGAAGGGTGAAGAGAAGAATTGTGTTGATGTAGATTTGATCAAACATAGAGAAAAATTGTCAGAGGGTAGTACAAAAAGACAGATAGCTTCTATTGGACATATTGTCATTGATGTCAATAGTCGATGTCATTATGATGTGATGATTAGTTGTTATGAACAACATGTAGAAGAAACACTATCGGTATATTGATGTGTTGTCATTTATGTCAACAATTGATGTCATTATGATGTGATGATGAGTTGTTATGAACAACATGTAGAAACACCATCGAAATCAAGTTCCCAACAGTTCAATGATCTCGATCAGTTAGAATCCAAGTACAAAACCAAAAATCTCAGAAGGGAAAGTGCATTGCAGTGATGATGAGTTTTTATGAACACTATGCAGAGGAATCTACCAAAAAGATCAGAAGGGAAAGCACATTGCAGAAACATGATTGGGATTGAAATCCCCACAGTAAAAATACAAAATAATTGAGGAAGAATATTGTCCACTGATGTATATTTTGTGACAAACCAGATCGTCAGATATGGGAGTTATAGAGGAGGATCGTCGGATCAACATATGATTAAATCCTAACCACTGGAACTCAGTAAGGGCATATCAATGGTAGGGAACCATTGTAGGATGCAAGGGTTGAGTTAACAATTGCACAAGTTTCAGTTCCAAAATCATCCTTGATCGTTGATCTACTATGAGAACATTCTCGACCGTTAGATGAAGTCAAGTTACTCGAAGTTTAATTGGGGAATCTCACTTCGAGAGAATTGAGAATTGGGAACGAATAACCCAAATACCTAAAGGACAAAATGAATCTAGACCATTGATCTAGAACTAATCACAGTTGTTGGATCAAGGATTCGCAAGATCCCTAATAACCGAAATACCGACAACCATTGGATCATGTTAATCTTTTTGTGTCAAATATGGATCGTTAGTTGAATTCAAGTTGCTCAAGGTTTATTCGGGGACTCTCACTTCAGGATAATTGAGAATTGGGAAAGAATAAAACAAAGTCCCGAAGGCCAAAATAAATATAGATTGTTGATCTAAGAGTTGATCACAGTTGTTGGATAAAGGCTTCATATGATCCTATGACCATTATATGAAGTCAAGTTGCTCGAGGTTTATTCAGGGAATCTCACTTTGGGAGAATTCAGAATTGGGAATGAATAAGCCAAAGCCCCGAAGGATGAAATGAATCTAGACCATTGATATAGAACTGATCACAACCGTTGGATCAAGAATTCATGATATCTCGAATAGCCAAAATCCTGACAACCATTGGATCTTGATAAGCTTTTAGCGTCAAATATGGATCGTTAGATGAAGTCAAGTAACAAGTTGCTCGAGATTTATTTGGGGAATCTCACTTTGGGAGAATTGGGAAGTGGGAATGAATCACCCAAAGTCCCGAAGGCCGAAATAAATCTGGACCATTGATCTAAGAGATGATCATAGTCAATGGATCAAGGATTCATATGAACCTATGACTAGGATGAGGACATGTGCCATGTCAGGAGATCCACGTCAGTAATGACACGTGGTGTAATCAGATGGTGAAAAGTGTCAAGGTATATTTGGAACTTTAGGTTACGCAAGTCACTAATCTAGGTGACATGTGGCAGCCACTCGACCAATGCCAAGTCAGCAGTGATGTCAGCAAGTTACGTCACTCTGGGAGTTTTTTGTTTGGGGGAAATCATCAACTACCCGAAGTGTCGAAGGCCGAAGTCAATGCTAACCGTTGATATAAGATCCTTCATATTCTCACATGACCGTTAGATCAAAACATGACGTAAGCACTCGCATGTTGACCACTTCGACGCTGACCAACTTCAGTGGAAATTGGAACAACAATTACCTGGACCTCCGAACCCTCGAAGTCCCGAAGTAAATAGTGGTCGTCCATATCAATATTTGATTAAGACACAGTTGTTGGATTAAGTAGTGGAGGGATAGGTAAGGATTGAAGCTAGACCATTGATTTGGTTCTGGGATTCATACTAACCATTGGATCGATCCTTGTGAGAGGTAACCACTTCGGGAAGTTGAAACTCTTAAAGTTTGGATGAGAGAGAAATCTCCCGAAGGCCGAAGTACCAGAGGACTAGGTTCCAACCCCTGGTCATGGGTTACTTAAACATAAGCCGTGAGGCGATGGGAACATTGCTTAACTTAATAAGCCCATTGTTTTGTGAAGATGGTCACATGTAAATGGTTTGAGGAAGCACCTCTACAGAAATCGATTTCTTCAACATTCACAGAGATAAAGGAAATCAATCCATACCTGTGATCGATTTACAAAAATAGGTCAGATGGTTGTTAAAATCATATGAAGGTTAGAAATCATCGTGGCCTTTCCGGTGATAGGTGGTATGCCGGGTTTAAAGTTGAAGACCCGTAATGATGGTCAATGGCGGTGTTGGCATAAAAGTGATCAGACCAAGGTCCTTCTTAGGTTACCAAGAAAAGGTAGTGAAGTAGTCTAGAGTGTCAGAATTTTCATCTCCCTGGGAGGGAATAAGTCTCACCCGAAGTGAAACCGAGACAAGAAAGAGAGGGAAGGGTAAGGAGAATACTTAGATAGACCTATGAGTTATCAAGGTTCATATTAGTCTTGTGCAAGATAGACTAATCCCGTAGCAGTTATGAACATCTCCTAACTAAGAATAAAGAAACAGAGTTGCATCACCATTCATAATGAGCAATTGAAGAATATCAAACAAAAAAGATAATACAAAGCAACATTCAATATATTCAGAAGACTAATACACAAGATATATCCAAAATTTGGGCCTTCAATTATATTAACATATCAGGTTCTTCTCACAACTTGATTCTCATACACAAGTAGTCAGAGGATGCTCCTCATCAGATATGAGACAATGTTATAGTCACTTGCTCCTTTACATCTAGACTGATACAAAACTATGATACATTGATAGTCTGGTTCTTACCCAGATCTCCAAAACTTAGCTATGCTAACAGTATAGACCATTACAACAGTGAGTCTCGTTACAACAAAAATACTAACAACACGAACAATAATAATCCCAACCCAACCCTCCATCCTAACAACAACACTCTTTCCCAACAACAACAACAACAAAAACAACCTTTTACAATCATATCAATATCATATATATAATCCGATCTTTAGGTGTTTTGGTTGAGAACCCGAGAGTTATCTCTTCTTCTTGATCTTGTTGCAACTTCTTTCCTCAAAACTGATGTTGCGTTGTCCTTCCAACCACTTTTTCTTTCTTTCTTTAGTCCATTGTCCATCTCCTCAGCAGCTTGCACAACTTCTATTTACCAAAATGAAGCTGAAATATGACGTGTGGAACTTCTATCCATCAAAATGAAGGGCCCAACATGCCCCAACCACAATGCTTGACTCGCCCCAAGTCAAGTCTTTAGTTCTTCCCTGGTCTCTGGGTTGGCTTGTTGTTCTTTCTTTCCTTTTGGTTCCAAATTGCTTCCATCTCTAGCTTGGACTATTTCTTCTTTATCTTCTTCAAATGAAGGGCCCAACTCAGGTATGAGTTGTAGGGCTCTCTTTCTGACTTCTTGGAAGTTGTCCACTTTGTCCTGCCACATTCTGGAAAGTAGTGAGGCTTCAACAACAAATTGCTAAGTGGTGTCTGTGATGCAATATTTTTTATTGGATGCAACAAAAGAGTTCCATTCCAAGTCATCTATGGCATCCACTTGATTCATATGTACATATGTTGTCTAGACTACAGGTCGAAAATATCGTAGTTCCTTCTTAGCCACGGTTTGAGCTTCATATAGTGCATTGAGGTCAATGTCCACCTGCTGGAGTTTTTCAAATTTCTCTTGTTGTTCCAGTGGATCTAAGGTGTTGATTGCTTCTTCATTGAGAAATTGGATCTTCATGCACAAGTCCTCCAATGTTTGCTTGCACCTTGAAATGATTCCCATCCAATCGCTAAAATTTTTGAATATTTTTGTGCATTTTGTAGTCCTTTTATGCAAGATTTCTCTTGCGTTGTTTCCTTCCAAAACAATTTTCTCCATTTTCTCTTATAGCTTCCTGGGTTTCAGTTCAAATTCTTTATTACTGTCATGCAACTGTGCTTCAATATTTTATTCTCTTTCTACCAGATATGACCAGGCTACCTGAATTAATTCGATCTGCTCCACAAGCTCGCTTGTTGTGTTGGATTATGGCAGTCGAGGCACTTTCTTTCTGACTGTTGTCCAGGTCTGTGTGATTTTTTCCTTTACCTTTTCTACCTTCTGTTCTTTCTGAATCTTTGAGTATTCCTCCTTCATTCATTTTTATTGCACAATGATTCCTTCTTGTTTCCAGAATTCTTCTTCCTATTCAGATTGTTGGATCCTCTACTCCAATTGCTCAGTCGCGGCTTTGATTATGCCTACCAGCTGCGTCGTTGGAAATTGAGCGAGTTCACCTAATGAAGGAGTGACATCCAAGGGTACTCATACTTGTAGTGGTATTCCACTGGCCATCAAATTTATGAATGGTGTCTCGACATCTTCTTCTCCTGGGGATGTACCTTGAAGTTGATGTGTAAGTCTAACCATCATATACACTGGAAGTAGAGGGAAAGATTATGTCTTGGCCAGGAAAATATGCAACAGTTCCATGCAACGTTGTTGGTTCTGGAATACTGTAACATACCCGACCACCTAGAGGTCGGGCTATGCCACTTAAACAAGCTGCAACACACCCAACCACCCGCAGGTTAGGCACACTGCAGTCCCAAGAATCAATTTTCTGATCTCTAATTCGAAGGAAAAGGGTTTCTCAACAATGTTAGGAGCATGCACAACACATGCATAAGACAAGATCCATGCCATAAAATAAAAGAGATAAACAACGTGCCATGCACAACAAATAACCACTAGACATGCACATTATAATACATATCTCAGAGATAATTAAATACATAGCGGAATACATTAAACAGAAAACACAGAGAGCACTTATCTTTGCAATTAAACTTTCACCAATTGGCTGCAGACCAAGGACATTCCTCCCAACCATAGACGTTTTTGTTCATTTACTCTCAACAACATGTCACCCCCAAGCCAGGGCTATGAATCCACAAGGACGGGTCCTAGGCCAAGTATAAATACACAGTAGTTGGCTAAGTAGCTCTCAGGTTTCCCAGCCTCACAACAATCCTAATTTCCATATCTATTTCCCCCTCAGCCTGCACAACCCCAATAAATGAACACCTTTCTTTGCCATGCATTCCTTGAGGCTGTTCCATTTCTCTCTAGGGTTCCAGTGCTACTGGTCAAGAAAACTCCCTACTGGAAATTCCAAGGATTCTCAGATGTGGATAGTTCCATCCAAAATTCCATCAAGTTCATGCACAGAGGCATCCATTCCCTCCCGGAATGATCATTAAATCATTACAACCATTCAACGATGGCTCTCCCCTTCCTGCCATTTGTTTCCATGCTCAACCCAAGAGCACACAAACTCACAATAGTGAGTGAAGAGGAATAATAACAAGTGAACCAGTGAGAAGAGGACGAACCAAGGGAAGAATGACCCCAAAACATCCCCCAAGGGATGTTTAAATAATTACATGAAGACAAGAGCCACATGGCCTCCCTCCTAAGAATCTCATGTAACCCCCTCTTCTCCATAAAATCAATTATGGGTAAATAAAATAACAATAACAAGACTTATCCCCTCAAGCCCCCTCTCTCGTGGAATCGTAGCCCCCTATCTCTTTTGTCCTTGTCGGTCTTGCAACCAGTGGTGTATTTTATTAATGTATAGGAAGTGTTACATTTCCTAGGCACTCTGACCCCTTTTCAACTTTATCGGCTCACCAAGCTAAGTCATATTTACATAATACATTATAGTTTATAAGGGTTAGAACCAGGATGTTGCATCCCCCTCCCCTTATTTTGGCACTGTCCTTAGTGCACAACACCATTCCAATGTTATTAACATTACAATTCCAAGCCCTCAGGCCTTAATTCACACAGGAAATCCATCCCAATCTTATATACATAGGCACTCTGGCCTAAAACATGTATGCATAGGCATTCTGACCCAAAACATGTATGATGGTCTTCATAATTTATATTTATGGCAGCAAATCCAACCAACAAGCTCTCCTTCCCTCTCATCCCTACACAACCCAAAGAAATGAATCCCTTTCTCTGCCATGTAGTCCCTCAGGTCGTTCCACTTCTCCTTGGCTTCAGTGCACATGACCAGGAAGTTTCAGTGTTTTGGGTTCCAGAACTCCAGTTGTAGCAAGTCCATTGGACTTTCTTCCTTCCATGCCTTTTTCATTTAGTTGCTCCAAAATCACCTTTTTTCTCTCATAGTCTGGTACTTTTCTAGATCTTCAACATTCATCATTTTCCTACAATATTTCAAATTAGCGAGCATGTCAGTTCAAAATTTGTGCATAAAATTCTCATTCTTTCTCATATTGTAAGAGTAAATTTTCATAATCCAATACAATACTTATATGTGTGGTTCATGGATCTGCATCCATATGGTTGTCTCATTAACTTGGCTAACTATTTTCTCTGATATACCCATTGTGTGCATGACCCCAATCAAGAGTTATCAAAGTCTCCTCTTCATTTTGGTCACTCACCTTCCAGACCCAGGCTTAGGCATCCCCTTCTTTGCTATGCAGTCCCTCAGGCGATCCATCTTGCCTGACCAAGGTTCTCTTGCACAAGAATATTTCTAGGGACACAGGGTTCTCATGTCACAACAATAGCCTTTTTCGTTCTTTCCAGCTTGCATATCCAACATATCATCTGTATTATACACATACAGTCATCATGAGATATCATTATAACCATTTCAAACATAAATGTCAAATTTGTTTTATACAGGAAAACAAAATTTTCCAAGCATGATCTTTCTTCTCATAATGGTTGGCTCTACATATGTAGATATCAATCTTCCTTATGGTCTTACATCCCTACCATGTCCAAGACCATTCTACCTGCAATTTATTCAATTTACATTCGACCAAAACAATTTGTCAGTAATTATCAAATCATAATTCCCAAAACTGTTTTATATAGGAAAAATAAAACTTATAGACATGAGGTTCTGCTCATAACAATTTGACTCTTGCAGCAATAGGCATTGGTCTTCTTTATGGGCTTACAACACTGCCATATCCAAGACCCCTTTCTTCCTGCAATTTCAACATTCCTTAGCCAAACAAATTGTCACTATCTCATGTACAAGACATATATTCTCATGGAAATGATTCAAAACAAAATCACAAAGTTCTCTCAGAATTGTTTACAACTACAATTCAATTACTTCTATTAATCCAACTATCAATTGGAATGAACTCATCATTACATACACATCTATTATCAGTCACACATACTTTTCATAATGCCATAGTTAATAAGATAACAATCAATGTACCAATACCCATGGCCACATCTACACAATGCATCCATTCATTGACTATATAATACCACATAACTATGTCATGTATTCCACCATGATGAGTTGGAAGGTCTGGCCAACGATTCAACACATCATCCACACACTTCCTACTGCTTGCCTAACTATTTGGTTACCTTCCTTTTCCGCCCAAACACAACACCAAGAATATAATCCCTAAGTGCTCTTCAGTGTTGGAAAAGAGGTTGCAATCCAAACATCAGATATACAATAGATACCATCGAGCACTCACATAGAACTATAGCCCTTCCATATCCAACCATATTATGGTCTCACACATGACTAGCTCTATGGGTATTCATTGTTATATAAGGAGTATGTCTCCTGAATTAACCTGGTTATGATCCCATAACCAATCATAACATAATATGCAATTGACATTTTATCTAAGTGCATTCTAGCATCAACAATACTTACACACTCTAGGCCTTCAGCCATTACATATCAATTTAAATACTGGAAATTAACTGAGGGAATCCTTACCTCGATCCCCTTCAACGTGTATGCATCAACATAAACTAAATGCATACATGCCCGGTTGTTACCAACCTACTTGTTGTTGTCTGACCAACTGATATTTGTAGAATCTCACAGACTTCCCTCTTCATCATTTTGTTCACCATTCCTGCCATCCTGATGGGTCTTCACCTCGATGGAAATTATAAGCAACAACAACATCCACATATTTAACCCTGTTGTATCATTTTTCCTGAATACATAATCCATCCTTTAGGCATACTCAAACATTATTTCATATTAACAGACTATTTTAAGTTCACCAACTTGTTATATGCATATACAAGCATGTACATATGAAAAATTACACATCCATATGCACCAAGCATTTACTGTCAGCATGCCTACTAATGCATTTGCAATTTAACTTCATTGTATGCTTCATGCACTCTAGTGCATTTCTGTTTCAATTCACTTATTTATTTATCTATTTCTGTTGTAGTTGGTTGTCCTTGAATTCCTTTAGATCCTTGATGCCTTGTGTTCTCCCATTCTTCTCATATTCACTATGGTTCCCTGGGTCTGAACACTTTTCCAGCCACGTTCCACCTGGCCATTCTTTCCCACTTAGTACCATTTCCTAATGGAAATCCATTTTCATTCAGTTCCACTTTTGAAGTGAGAGAGCATTCCAATTCCTTTGCATTGGCATCTTGCTTCCACTGTGAACTCTGATTTAATCTTTTAGACAGTAGATAAGTCATATCTAACAAATCCTTCGCTAGAATTCCTATGCTTGACACATAGAGATTATTCACACACCACCTCCTAAGCTCTTTGTTTCCTTCAACATCAAACTTGCAACTGTCTACACATCTCTACCTTCAAGGCTATGGAGCCTTACTTTTCCTTTATTTGCCCATTAATGACATTATTCACTTGCTAGCTTCATGTCACATGTGAGGATTCTTTATTTTGTAGTACCCCATCCAACTTTTGTAAGCAAAGTCATGCCTCCATGACCCTAACATATGATCCTATTCTTGAATTGATATAGTTATACCTCTAATCTTGATAAACCTACAAGCAACCATCTTTTTAGAACTATACATATCATACAAAAATTGTCAATTAAATTTACAAGTACCTTTTCATTTAAATGATAATATTATTCTTTAATTAATATCATTTTTCATTTTTATCCTTTATTCGTAATGCTCATGAATTAACTCTCTTTTAATCATGACTGTGTGTCGGTTATTTTGTCTTCATGAGTTGATCACAGACATGGATCGACTCATTATATCGTACTCATGCTTCTGTTGTGTTCTCATTTCACAAACATATCATATTTTGATCCTTTATCAATTATGTGTATTATTCTAGTGTTAACTCTTTGTCGAATTAAATCTTTATAAGGTGCTTCCTTCAAACCATTTACATACGACCATATGCACAAAACCACGAGCTTATTGATTTGAGTGTTGCCTCTTCTTTTCCCTTTGTTTCTTTATTCCATACGACCACAGTTGGTGACTAGGCGCTAAGCTAAGAAGTGCTTGATCACATGTCAAAATCAACGGTCATGTCTTAATGTCACGATGAGCTGGATGGTTCTCATTTACTTCGGAACTTCGGCTATTTGTGGCTCCTGAATTCTGGAGTAGCAATTCCTTCAAAGTGATTACCTACTGAATGAGTCATAAAGAATTGGTGAATGCTTGTTGTCGGTTAACACCTCCACTTACACTATCCTTATACTTTACTTGATCATTGGTTGGGAAAGGTCCTGAAGTAGATCAATGGTTAACGTTGACTTCAGACTTCAGTACTTCTCATCTTCAGAACCTTCAACCAAGACCAGATCAATGACCCTCATCCTCTTTCACGATCAACGATCGAGATCCACTTCGGAACTTAGGCCTTTGGAGGTCTAAACTTTCCCCACTTGCTTCCCCCCGTAACTCTTTTACCCGGAGTTCACGATCTGTTGACATGTGTCCTCCCACAAATCAACGGCTATGAATCACTTTGGATCTTTAGGCTTTGGGAGTTTCAAAATCTACGCCCTCACTTTCTCCCAGAGCACCGATACTCCGAACTGTTGCGAGATCTACTACCGCATGTATTCTAGGATCAACGGTCGATATGTACTCCGACATTCGGACCTTTGGGAGTTTTCTACCCAACGCAACCTGTCACATATTTCCCCTCTGGAGTGCCCAGTCTCAGAACTACATGATCTGTTGCCACATGGTGAAATACTAGAAGTGTACACGTGGCTCAATCAGGTGGGTGACATGTGTCACGTTCTAACCGACACCCCAATAATCCATATGCTCAAAACTTATTGACACGTGGCACATATCCCATGTGTCTATGTCATCCCAGGCGACGTCTGCAATCCGTGTCACTTCATAATTTCGAGCTTCAGAAATCTCAACCCTCAACTTTTTCCGAAATGATTTTATCCGAAGCTCGTGATCTACTGATGTGTGTCTCCTGTAGATCGACGGCTACGATTTCTTCTGGTTCGGACTTCGTAAACCTCAACTTTCAAACTTCACTTTCCCTCAAAGTGCGCGGATTTCTGTCACGTTTTCTCCTGGATCGGACAACCAATATTCACTTCGAGTCTTCACCCGAAGTCCACGGATTTGCACCACATGTCCTCCTTAATCGGAAGGCTAGGATTCACTTTGGATCTCCGGGGTCCGTAACTCTCAATGCTAAACTTCTCCTCCCTTTCTTTTTCCCAGATCGTTTTCACTGGAGCACACAATTGGTTGACGCATGTCCTCCTATAGATCGACTGTCCCCAACTACCTCAGCTATTTAGAGTTTCGATGTTCGAGCACTAGCATGTCACATCACTGCATGCCTTTCAATTTGCGGGGGCACGCATCGATGGTTTGGAGTAACCTGCCTTTCTCCCTGCAATTCTTCTGATGCTGACACGTAACCCCTCAATGAAACCATGGTTTGGATTGTGGGACCGCCTTGGGGAATTAACTCTCGTGTAACTTGGTTCCCCGCAATGCCTCCTGGTCGTCGATCTCTCTCCAAGAAATATGACGGTTGTGACTTAACCTTTTCTTCTCTTTCATAGGACGACCCTTGTTCGCCTGCCCTCCGATCCAACAATCTTGTATCTCTCTTGATCCCACAGTGGTGATCTCTCCTGAATTCGAAGAGGACGGTCACGATCCTTCGAACCCTTACAAAGGATCTACGACATTCTAACTCTTGCGTAGATTCTACAATGCCATTCCTCCTGATCTTTTCAACTTCACGGTCGTAATTTGATCTCAACCATGAGACTCAAACCAACAGACCCAACCCATATCGGCCCGATGTTCAACTAGAAGCTCTGATACCAATCTGTAACATACCTGACCACCCAAAGGTCGAGCTATTCCACTTAAACTGGTTGCAACACACCCAACCACCCATAGGATAGGCACATTGCATTCCCAAGACTCAGTTCTCTGATCTCTAATTTGAAGGAAAAGGGTTTCTCAACAATGTTAGGAGCATGGACACCACATGCATAAGACAAGATCCATGCCACAACATAAAAGAGATAAACAACGTGCCATGCACAACAAATAACCATAAGATAAGCACATTAGAATACATATCTTATAGATAATTAAATACACAACGAAATACATTAAACATAAAACACAGAGAGCACTTATCTTTGCAAGTAAACGTTCACCAACTGGCTGCAGACCAAGGACGTTCCTCCCAACCATAGATGCTTCTGTTCATTTACTCTCAACAATAGGTCACCCCTGAGCCAAGGCTACGAATCCACAAGGATGGGTCCTAGGCCAAGTATAAATACGTAGTAGTTGGCTAAGTAGCTCTCAGGTTTCCCAACCTCACAACAATCCTAATTTCCATCTCTCTTTCCCCCTCAGCCTGCACAACCCCAAGAAATGAACACCTTTCTCTGCCATGCAGTCCCTAAGGTTGTTCCATTTCTCTCTAGGGCTCCAGTGCTACTAATCAGGAAATATCCCTACTGGAAATTCCAAGGACTCTCAGTTGTGAATAGTTCCATCCGAATTGCCATCAAGTTCATGCACATAAGCATCCATTCCCTCCTGGAATGATCTGTAAATCATTATAGCCATTCAATGATGGCTCTCCTCTTCCTGCCATTTGTTTCCATGCTCAGCCCAAGAGCACATGAACTCGCAATAGTGAGTGAAGAGGAAGAAGAAAAAGTGAACCATTGAGAAGAGGACAAACCAAGGGAAGAATGACCCCAAAACAACCCCCAAGGGATGTTTAAATAATTACATGAAGATAAGAGCCACATGGCCTCCCTCCCAAGAAGCTCATGTAACCCCCTCTTCTCCATAAAATCAATTATGGGTAAACAAAATAATAATAATAAGACTTATCCCCTCAAGCCCCCTCTCTCGTGGAATCATAGCCCCCTATCTATTTCGTCTTTGTCGGTCTTGCAACCAACGATGTATTTTATTAATGTATAGGAAGTGTTACTTTTCCTAGGCACTTTGGCCCCTTTTCAACTTTATTGGCTCACCAGCCTAAGTCATATTTACATAATACATTATAGTTTATAAGGGTTAGAACCAGGATGTTACAAATACTCACTCCATCTATGCTTTCAAATATGTTGAGCTCTGCCCCGATGTGGTTTGAGGTTCTTTCTGAACCATTTGCACTCCTGCCCTCGTTTGTAACGAAACTTCTGGATTTCTTCTTCTGCTAATGGGAGTCTCTACATTAAATGTTGAGAGAGGAATCTGAGTGCCTGGGACTTGCGGTATTGGAGTGAGGGGTGGAATCTCTTGTTTCTGACTCTTGGGTGGAATTTCTTGTTTTTTACTTTTCGTCGAAGGCAGCATGCCCGGAATAGGTACCGATGGAGGGGTTGACTGGCTCGAAGCTTCGGTGGCCAGGGTAATATGTTTTGGTATAGTCTCAGGTGGGTCGAGGAGATCTAGTTGGATGGGCTCGGGTGAAGTGGGTTGGGATGAAATGGTTGTGTCTTGCGGTGGATATGGGGCTTGTGGTGGTGATGGATCTTGCTCAATGATGATGGTTGTGGAGGCGGTGGTGTCTAGATCGAGATCATCTGTGATATTAATCATAGTCTAGGTAGCTCGAGCGGTTGCTCTAGTAAGAGGTACAACTGAGGATATGGGTTGTGGATTGAATATCTTCACAGGAGAAATACATGTTCAAGGTTTCTTGATTGAGGGATCCCCTATGAAATAAGCATTTAGGATGTCATTGAAATCTTTTCCTGATAGCACAACTTGGTCTGGGAGATGCGGGAACATAGGAAATTTCCTCTTCTTGCGCTCCAAAGGTTCCACATCCTCTTCTTCTTATGAGCCCGTTGACATCTGAATCTTCTTCTTCTTTTCTGTTGGGTCGAAACTTGTCCTGACTCCTTCTTCATGCCCCTTTTTCTTGAGGAGATCTGTTGGAAAGAGATAATGCATGACAGACTTGCATGGGTTGCGCTTAACACCTAGCCATGATATGACTTCATTATCAAATTATTACTCATCAAGGTAGAAGGGTAACAACCTCGTATGAAATTCCTCAGACTTGGCATGCCTCGGCCAGACAAGAGTATTGTGGTGATTCAGGCCAAAGGATATGTTCCAAGTATTGAGGTTCAACAACTCTTGTGGTACGCGCCACCGCTAAGTTTCATAGATTAACTTAGTGTACCATTTTGCAAAGGCAACGTTGTTGAACTCCATGTTCTCTTGATCCGGCCTTGCATGCCACGACTCAAATGTTTTTGCAAGGAGACCTTTGTCTGTTGGTGCCAATTGTCTTCCCATGGGTGGCTTCCATTTACACATTGAAAAAACTACTAGTAGTTATCCATATGTGAAAGTTTTGCCTTTCTCTTGAGCATCCTCACAAGTGACCAAGAGTTCCTCTAGAAGGTAGTTGCACCAGTTGAATACAACTCCATTTGCGTAGAAGTCTGCTACTGAAAGATCGTTTAAGGTGAATTCGCCCTTGTAGTAGAAACACATGACCTTGCTCGCTAGTACATAATAAGTTGTCTGGACTGTTTCTGGAATGATTGGGTCAATCTTCGTTGTTCTCCCACCTCTCTTTGTGTGGAAATTCTCGTACATGCTAACTTTGCCTTCCTTCTTCCCGTGCTTGCTCAGGCCTTGAAATCGTTTGGACACATCCTCACCCTCGAGAGATAATACCGTGTGTTGGTGGATTTCATCTGCATGAATCATATATCTTTGGTCGAGCCATAAGCTTATGTTAGGCACTCGACTAATCAGAAACTTTGTGCATTGTGCAACCTCGCTAGTGGTCCCAAAGACTGGTAGATTTGTGAGGTGCATAATTGTGGAGTTGAATAGGTTGATGAACTCTGGATTTGAGAAAAAATTCATGCCTCCCATTGTATCTGGGACCAAGTCTCAGAACACGATAATGTTCATATGTGGAAACAATACTTGGTCCATCAGATCAAGGTCGATAAGTTTCACTTGCTCCGTCTTCCCCTTGACATCTTCGAAGATCTCGATCCTAGGATCATACAGATCATATAGGATTTCTTCTTTGGGAGCTAAACTCTAGCCTCATGTTGCTCTCGATATGCTGGCTCTAAAGTGATAATAGGCTGGGTGAGTTGCGGTCAACTTTGTGACAGGGGAACGAAAATATCTTAGGGTAGATGTGATTGCAGAAAATTCAAAATCAGAGGGTACCTAACAATAAACAGTGATTTGCGCTCTGCATATTCATGGGGTATTATAAATAGATAACTGGAGAACTACGTAGGTGCACATAAAGACACTCATCATTAGGCCATAAACACAATCTTAGGCTTAGGTGTCTGACTATCTTAGGACAGATAATGGGGTAAGATCTATCAAGTGATCTTGGATTTTAATGAACAGACTGATAGGGACGTGGTCAAGCTGAGGGTCTTAAATTTTTAATGGCTGAGAAGAACGGTAGGGATATCAATGGAATCTGCGCGTATCGTGCCTTTATGGCTTAACAAAAAGTTGTGACCGGTTACGTTGGCTATCATAAAGGGTATGGCTAAATATAATGCATATGGCACATGGGTTGTGATCTAGTTTGGATTTGCCCTCCCTCCAACCACAATGGGGTTCCCTGTCATATTTAATGACTGAATTTAATGTAATGGTGTCTCTTCTGATCTTGTGAGGATGAGTAGGTAGTTCTTCGCAAAAGAAATTCTTAGACTGAAAAATTAAATATATGTTGTGGCACAATCAATGCACACTCTGACATTATTAAATGAAATAAAGAAATTACAGCAAATTAAAATCTAACTATTGTACATGCTCATTTGGACTGGAGAAACCATGCTTTGGCTTAAGCATGAGAAATGTAGGGTTTCATTCATACGCCATTCACCCAGCATGGTCGAAGGATACCATCCAATTGTGCTAGCTTGACTGCACCAGAGTGTCGGATTTACACAACTATGAATGGACCCAACCAATGCATGCACAACTTGCCTGGATGTTTATGATATTGGTTGTCGTAGAGTAGTACCTTATCCCATTGCACAAATATTTTGGACTTAATATGCCTGTCATGCCAATATTTCTGTCTATCTTTCTCAATTTTCTGATGAAAATCTGCTAGAAATCTTGCTTCCTCAAGTTCTTGCAAGCCTGCAATCCTTTGCGCAATTGATTCATCATCTGTCATGTGTGTATCCCGTGCTATATAGAGACTGGGGGTAATAAATTATGTGGGTACAAAAACTTCTTTCCCATAAACCAACTGAAATGGAGTATACCTGTGTAGCTTCTTCGTGGTAGTCCTGTAAGCTCACAAGACCGTTGGAACTCTATCATCCCAGTCTTCCCTGTTTGCGCAACATACTTTTGTTAGTCCTCTTTCTATAATTTTATTGAATGTGTCCACTGTACCATTAGCTTGTGGATGGTAGGGACTTCTCTTATGGTGTTGTATAATAAATTATGTTGTTAACGTTGTGATTGTGTTGCTGATAAAGTGACTACCTTCATCATTGGTCAAACTTCTAGGACATCCAAACTGAGTGATAATGTTCTTGAAGATAAATATAGCAGTTGTATATATTGAAAAGCCTTGAAATTCCTCTGCTTCAGCCCATCTTGTGAGGTAATCAGTTGCGGTAATGATTTATCTGGACTTTGAGTTCTTAGACGGGGGATTAATCAGTCCAATAAAATCAACATCCCACTATTGGCATAGGGGTAGACCCGGGGTTCAACGCTACAACAACGCACCAACAAAACCCTAAATACCGACCCTTTTGGAAACACATGTGAAGCAGATGAGGTCTCACTTCAGGTAGAGGCAAGGATGGTTGCAAGACTCCAGTGTTTGCAACCTTAGATGGGACACAGATCTATGACTGTAACACCTTAGCTGAGCACTTAGCAGTTATAATTCATCAATACCTAGTTTAGTTTACAGTGTAGCTAAATCCTAATTAATAGATCAACGCAGTATTCATACAGATTCAATAGATCCAAGCACTAAGCATACCAATATAGATCAAATCTAGCATTCATTCACATTATTCAACACTAAGCTATCATATTAGATTCATTCATCATCTATCAATGCACTAAGTATTCAATCACATAAGTAAGAGAACAACCATAAAGCACATAACACCCACAACACAGGATATACATGGTTCACCCCTGCCCTGGGGCTATGTCCACCAACTCTTCATCTTCTTTATTAGCTTCTTTCAATCTTCTTACATGCAGAGAGCCTCAAGATCAACTTTGCAGAGGATAGGAGATCTGCGCTCTCTTCACTAGATCCTCCTTCTCTGAGCTAGGTTACAACACAAAGCCTACATACAGTCTCTTATGATTACTCGCACTTAGCTCTGCAAGTCTCACGTAGTATGCACGAAGCACTTACAACTATTACTTGCACTTAGAACAACTTACAACTCTTTGATCACATAGATCAAACTTTAGCACTTAGCACACTGGCCACTTCTTACATCACCTAGATACTTATTTATACATTACAAAATCGGGCCTAAACATGGGTAAACCCATGGGCCGATATTCCCATACCTGTTACATAAGCCCAAAACTAAAAAAATCCCTAAAAAGGGGTTGAGATCCCGCGATCTTCGCTTCATATTGTGCTCCACCTTCAACATCCTTTCGAAGTCCCACAAATAGGTCAAACATGACCAAGGATCCTCAAAACTTGGTTAAGGGCCAACAGGCCCCCAACACTCACCTATGACTCGTCCCAATTCACTTTGATCTGGGTAGATATACTTCAAAAGCCTCGATCTTGACTCGATCTGCTTCGACTTGTTATTGTGCCACAACCTCCTGTTCAGTGAACTCTTGGATGACTACTTCATTGACAGGTCCCTCTGGGCGTTGTTCAACTGTAGTGATGACTTTCTCTAGTTCTGCTCCTCGGCCTTTGATCTCTACGAATAGTTGGAAAGCCTCATCCTGTATAGGTTGGAGCCTCTGAGTCACTTCCATGACTCTGCTCTAAATGGTGTGGACCTATTGTTGAGCAGTGCGTTGCTCTTGGGATCACTTCATCCTTTCAACAGCTGACAGGGGCTTCAACTGCGCCTGCATTGTTTCTTCTTCCTGCTTCGTCTCCTAGAGATGTGACTCCAGTTCCTTCAGTTATGGATTCTCAGTGAGTCGCTCATAAGTATGGGCATTGCGATCACTTAGTTTCTTACATTCCATGGTAAGGGCCTTTATTCTCTCAACTGTGCTTCGAGCAGTTGCTTCTCTTTGATCCCTCACATCCTACGGAGTGTCGGGCACTGTGCGGAGCTCTAAGTATGTTATTCTTT
>SNQJ01S0002191.1:172177-208127 GCA_010110895.2 Picea sitchensis
TTTTTTTTTGCCCTAATCATTTAAGTTCTCTATGGAAATAACTCATGCTATGGATGACATAAGTTGCAAAGACTTGATATTTCGTATCATATCTATGACACATATACATTTTTGAGTGGTATAAAGTTTGATTTGACGATATATTTGGCACATGGTATTTATTTTATAAGGTACTCGAATTTGTTTAACAAAAGGTGGCATATATGTTCATGGTTGCATGGTATAAGATTTTTGTTGGTTTGTATGGTATATTGGTCACACAATATGGGGAATTGATTGATGGTGATAATGATTAAACCCTATCTCCGCATGTGTCTTTGGTTGGTTAAGAGATGTGACAAAGGGATAATCTCAATATTTGAAATATTGATAAGGCTTGTGGTTACTTCTCACTTGGCATTGTTTTGAACTCACGATTGGTATGACATCTTATATGGCATATGACCAAAATTTAAATATATGATGTGGCATATGTTATGGCATGAGTTTTATGATGTTATGTTTGTGTTGAGTAGTGGAGCTAGATGCATTGAATACTATGGGATGTTGGAATTTACTCCACATTCTCATGTCTATCACCTTGCTAGTTTGATATTTTTTCGAGATTCATTTAATTTTTTCTTTTTGTTGGGAGAGCTCGATCTATATTTGTTGGTCCAAACCCTCACTTCATGTAGTTTGGTAACTATCTTGGATCTTAGCATAGGTATAATTTTTTTTTTTGAAAAGGTATGAGTCTGTAACTTATCTCACATCTCTTGCAAATAATTTATCTTTATGACGATTGAGTTTTGTCTGTTTTTGGAATACTATGTGCATGAAAATGTTTTCTTTCCCCGCTCAAACATTTATTGAAGAAAAATAAAAGAGAATATGATTGTTTGCTGAGAATTTGTTCAAACTCTTTTTGTCTATGTTCATATTCTCACTTTCCATCTATTATGATTATGCGAGGAAATTATTTGGGTTTGCTACTAGTTTGTATGAAAATGGAATAGAGTTCTGACTTGATGCCTTTCAATGATTTTAAGTTCTGTAATAAATGGGAAAACCCCAACTCAGTTTGATTAAACAAATCTTGATGGGTTCTGAACTTCAGTTTATGGAACCATGTATGGGATGTTGTCTCTTCTATTTTGAGCCAGTTTTTGGTATGGTTCATATTTACCATCTTTTAGAACCTGACTGCAATTTTAGTCATTATTTTAATGGGTCAAGCCCATTATGTATCTACATTTTTTTAACTCAATCTTATCAGATAGAAAATGTTATTCCTGCAGTCTGTTTGTTTTCTCATATTGTATTATGTATTGGTTTGGGGTACATTTGAACCTTAAAAGGAGAGCCCAAACCATGTCTATTGAAGCCAACATGATCGAACCCATTTCTGTATTGAATTTTCAATCCTACTGATTGAGTTAAGGTGCATTTAATGTGGTTGATGCCTTCTATTTGTTATTGTTCACTTGGCCTAATTTCTTCAATTGAAATTGTTGGGGTTGAAAGAGTTTTTTTGGGGGTTTTGGTGCTGGTCGAGTAAAAATTTTAACCCATATACAATTTGGGAAAAGTATGAGTATTGAACCTAGGGTTACATGATTATTTGTTGGCAAAGAAATGTCTAAAGTATGCAAAGTTATTATATCAGTTTTGTTCATGATATTGGTGAAGCATTTATGGGTTAAATGTCAACTATGCATAAACCCACCTCATTATTTATTTCCAGTGATATTAATGTTGAAATTGGGGGTCAATATGATCGAACCTATATCTACTTAAGTGCATGGTGGTCATTGTTGTTTCCATTCAAATTTATGTTCTACTTCCTTGACTCAAACGGTTTTGGATTGACAAGTTTTTTATTTAATGGGAATACATATTGGTTATTGATGATATATTTTAAACTATTTGGGTCAAATAATATTTAGGATTCAAACTTATGAGATGAAGTCTTTTATGGTAAATAAATTATGATCATTATATTTTCATTGGGAATTATTATATTAACTCTCTTAAGATTACTTTGGGAGGTACAAGGGTTAGAGTTGACAATGGACCTATATGTTGCTTTCCATGATATATTTATGATATTTTATTTATTTATGATTGAGTAAACATGAATATTAAATCAAGTAACTCTGATATCGAAGACACAATATGCATGTGTTCAATTTTGATGAAACGTGTTACTTACAATCATTGATTGTTTTTTGTTGAATGCAATGAGAAAGGAGAATTGGTTGAGGTCATATACTTAAAGGATTGTTATATAGAATTTCACGTTTCCCTCATAGATATAATTTTTCATGACCTATACTCCCAAATACTTTTCATGAAATTCCATTTTCCATTTTTGTTCCTAGTCTATGTAATTAAAAGATAAAACATAAATGACTTTGATATTGATATAAAAGAGAACATCATGATGAATGAGGAACACAATTCAATAATTATTTACAACATGCGTATATGATTTGAATGGTTTGAAGGATGATTGGTTTTATGAGGAAAATGGCCCGTGCATAGTGAAAGTTATCATAACAGTTTACATATTTTAAAAGAGAAGTTTTGTGTGTGTAGAAGTTGTCTTATTTTTTCCTAGATTCATTTTTCTTGTTCATTTCCCTTTTTATGTTGTATGGTTATGTCATTTTCAGAGCCAAATTTAGTCATGTTGACAAATGGTATTAGATGTTTTATATGATGGGTCTTATATATGTTGTAATTAGGAAATGAATGTATATAGATGAAAATTTTCAGCAGATGAAGCAACCGATCCGACAACATAGGTAATAGGGGAAATGAGGGTAGAGGGTCAAATGCATTTTTGTAAAGAGGGAGAAACAAGAGGATGATATTTTCTATACACTTTGATGAAAAATATGATGAGTTTGATCAGTTAGTTCATACTGGTCACTTGAACCTCACAAGTCACCCAACTTTTCAGCCCCCTCAACCACCATTCATACCACCTGTTCAACCCGATGATCTTCAGCCTCACCTAAGCATCAAATATATTTTTGATCAACCTCATGTACAACCTCAACCCCTAGTCATTGATGGCTGGAACAATGCACCGATTAACCCCCCTTCTGGTATTGGTCATTGGACAACTATGTTTTTACCTCTCCCTCCTCCATCTCCTTTACTACCATTTGATCCAGTTGCATCAGTTGCTTCACATGTGCATTCCCCTCAGCTCCCTCAAATGTACAAATCCTTATCTATTGAGATAGGACCAAGTAAAAAGTAGTGGCCTACCATATTAGTCAGTTCAGACTCTTTTGAAACATCTACCTACACCATTAAATCCTTTCCACTTAGACTTGAAGATGGTGTCATAAATATCACTTGTCATTACATGCACCCTAAGATATCGAAGGGCGAAGAGAAGAATTATGTTGATGTAGATTTGATCAAACATAGAGAAAAATTGTCAGAGGGTAGTACAAAAAGACAGATAGATTCTATTGGACATATTGTCATTGATGTCAATAGTCGATGTCATTATGATGTGATGATTAGTTGTTATGAACAACATGTAGAAGAAACACTATCGGTATCTTGATGTGTTGTCATTGATGTCAACAACCGATGTCATTATGATGTGATGATGAGTTGTTATGAGCAACATGTAGAAACACCATCGAAATAAAGTTCCCAACAGTTCAATGATCTCGATCAGTTAGAATCCAAGTACAAAACCAAAAAGTTCAGAAGGGAAAGTGCATTGCAGTAATGATGAGATTTTATGAACACTATGCAGAGGAATCTACCAAAAATCTCAGAAGGGAAAGCACATTGCAGAAACATGATTGGGATTGAAATCCCCACAGTAAAAATACAAAATAATTGAGGAAGAATATTGTCCATTGATGTATATTTCGGGACAAACCAGATCGTCAGATATGGGAGTTATAGAGGAGGATCATCGGATCAACATATGATTAAATCCTAACTGTCGGAACTCAGTAAGGGCAGATCAATGGTAGGGAACCATTGTAGGATGCAAAGGTTGAGTTAACGATTGTGCAAGTTTCCGTTCCGAAATCATCCCTGATTGTTGATCTACTACGAGAAAATTCTCGACCGTTAGATGAAGTCAAGTTACTCGAGGTTTAATTGGGGAATCTCACTTCGGGAGAATTGAGAATTGGGAATGAATAACCCAAAGACCCAAAGGCCAAAATGAATCTAGACCATTGATCTAGAACTGATCACAGTTGTTGGATCAAGGATTCGGGAGATACCTAATAACCGAAATCCCGACAACCATTGGATCATGTTAAGCTTTTTGTGTCAAATATGGATCGTTAGATGAATTCAAGTTGCTCAAGGTTTATTCGGGGAATCTCACTTCAGGATAATTGAGAATTGGGAAAGAATAAACCAAAGTCCCAAAGGCCAAAATAAATATAGATTGTTGATCTAAGAGTTGATCATAGTCGTTGGATAAAGGCTTCATATGATCCTATGACCATTAGATGAAGTCAATTTGCTCGAGGTTTATTCGGGGAATCTCACTTTGGGAGAATTCAGAATTGGGAATGAATAAACCAAATCCCCGAAGGACGAAATGAATCTAGACCATTGATATAGAACTGATCACAACCGTTGGATCAAGGATTCATGATATCTCGAATAGCCAAAATCCTGACAACCATTGGATCTTGATAAGCTTTTAGCATCAAATATGGATCGTTAGATGAAGTCAAGTAACATGTTGCTCGAGATTTATTCGGGGAATCTCACTTTGGGAGAATTGGGAAGTGGGAATGAATAACCCAAAGTCCCGAAGGCCGAAATAAATCTGGACCATTAATATAAGAGATGATCATAGTCAATGGATCAAGGATTCTTATGAACCTACGACTAGGATGAGGACATGTGCCACGTCGGGAGATCCATTTAAGCAAGGACATGTGGTGTAATCATATGGTGAAAAGTGTCAAGGTATAGTTGGAACTTTAGGTTATGCAAGTCACGAATCTAGGTGACATGTGGCAGCCACTCGACCAGTGCCAAGTCAGCAGTGATGTTAGCAAGTTACGTCACTCTGGGAGTTTTTCCTTTGGGGGAAATCATCAACTACCCGAAGTGTCGAAGGCCGAAGTCAATGCTAACCATTGATATAAGATCCTTCATATTCTCACATGACTGTTAGATCAAAACATGACGTAAGCACTCACATGTTGACCACTTTGACGCTGACCAACTTCAGTGGAAATTGGAACAACAATTACTCGGACCTCCGAACCCCCGAAGTCCCGAAGTAAATAGTGGTCGTCCATCTCAATATTTGATTAAGACACAGTCATTGGATTAAGTAGTGGAGGGATAGGTAAGGATTGAAGCTAGATCGTTGATTTGGTTCTGGGATTCATACTAACCATTGGATCGATCCTTGTGAGAGGTAACCACTTCGGGAAGTTGAAACTCTTAAAGTTTGGATGAGAGAGAAATCTCCCAAAGGCCGAAGTACTAGAGGACTAGGTTCTAACCCTTGGTCATGGGTTACTTAAACATAATCCATGAGGCGTTGGGAACATTTCTTAACTTAATAAGCCCATTGTTTTGTGAATATGGTCACATGTAAATGGTTTGAAGGAAGCGCCTCTACAGAAATCGATTTCTTCAACATTCACAGAGATAAAGGAAATCAATCCATACCTGTGATCGATTTACAAAAATAGGTCAGATGGTTGTTAAAATCATATGAAGGTTAGAAATCATCGTGGCCTTTCCGGTGATAGGTGGTATGCCAAGTTTAAAGTTGAAGACCTGTAATGATGGTCAATGGTGGTGTTGGTGTAAAAGTGATCAGACCAAGGTCCTTCTTAGGTTACCAAAAAAAGGTAGTGAAGTAGTTTAGAGCACTAGAATTTTCATCTCCCTGGGAGGGAAGAAGTCTCACCCGAAGTGAAACCAAGACAAGAAAGAGAGGGAAGGGTAAGGAGAATACTTAGATAGACCTCTGAGTTATCAAGGTTCATATTAGTCTTGTACAAGATAGACTAATCCTGTAGCAGTTATGAACATCTCCTAACTAAGAATAAAGAAACAGAGTTGCATCACCATTCATAATGAGCAATTGAAGAATATTAGACATAAAATATAATACAAAGCAACATTCAATATATTCAGAAGACTAAATACACAAGATATATCCAAAATTTGGGCCTCCAATTATATTAACATATCAGGTTCTTCTCACAACTTGATTCTCATACACAAGTAGTCAGAGGATGCTCCTCATCAGATATGAGACAATGTTATAGTCACTTGCTCCTGTACATCTAAACTGATACAAAACTATGATACATTGATAGTCTGGTTCTTACCCAGATATCCAAAACTTAGCTATGCTAACAGTATAGACCATTACAACAGTGAGTCTCGTTACAACAAAAATACTAACAACAAGAACAATAATAATCCCAACCCAACCCTCCATCCTAACAACAACACTCTTTCCCAACAACAACAACAACAACAACCACAAAAACAACCTTTTACAATCATATCAATATCATATATATAATCTGATCTTTAGGTTTTTTGGTTGAGAACCCGAGAGTTCTCTCTTCTTCTTGATCTTGATGCAACTTCTTTCCTCAAAACTGATATTGCGTTATCCTTCCAACCACTTTTTGTTTCTTTCTTTAGTCCTTTGTTCATCTCCTCAACATCTTGCACAACTTCTATTTACCAAAATGAAGTTGAAATATGACATGCAAAACTTCTATCCATCAAAATGAAGGGCCCAACATGCTCCGACCACAATGCTTGACTCGCCCAGAGTCAAGTCTTCGGTTCTTCCGTTGTCTCTGGGTTGGCTTGTTGTTCTTTCTTTCCTTTTGGTTCCAAATTGCTTCCATCTCTAGCTTGGACTACTTTTTCCTTATCTTCTTCAAATGAAGGGCCCAACTCAGGTACGAGTTGTAGGGCTCTCTTTCTAACTTCTTGGAAGCTGTCCACTTTGTCCTGCCACATTCTGGAAAGTAGTGAGGCTTCAAAAACAAATTGCTAAGTGGTGTCTATGATGCACTCTTTTGGATTAGATGCAACAAAAGAGTTCCATTCCAAGTCATCTATGGCATCCACTTGATTCATATGTACATATGTTGTCTGGACTACATATTGAAACTCTCGTAGTGCCTTCTTAGCCATGGTTTGAGCTTCATATAGTGCATTGAGGTCATTGTCCACCTGCTGGAGTTTTTCAAATTTCTCTTGTTTCTCCAGTGGATCTAAGGTGTTGATTGCTTCTTCATTGAGAAATTGGATCTTCATGCGCAAGTCCTCCAATGTTTGGTTGCACCTTGAAATGATTCCCATCCAATCGCTAAACTTTCTGAATATTTTTGTGCATTTTGTAGTCCTTTTATGCAAGGTTTCTCTTGCGTTGTTTCCTTCCAAAACGATTTTCTCCATTTTCTCTTATAGCTTCCTGGGTTTCAGTTCAACTTCTTTATTACTGTCGTGCAACTGTGCTTCAATATTTTCTTCTCTTTCTACCAGATATGACCAGGCTACCTGAATTAATTCGATCTGCTCTGCAAGCTCACTTGTTGTGTTGGATTATGGCAGCCGAGGCGCTTTCTTTCTGACTGTGATTTTTTCCTTTACCTTTTCTACCTTCTATTCTTCCTGGATCTTTGAGTATTCTTCCTACATTCATTTTTATTGCACAATGATTCCTTCTTGTTTCCAGAATTCTTCTTCTCGTTCAGATTGTTGGATCCTCTACTCCAATTGCTCATTCACGGCTCTGATTATGCCTACCAGCTGTGTCGTTGGAAATTGAGTGAGTTCACCTAATGAAGGAGTGACACCCAAGGGTACTCAGACTTCTAGTGGTATTCCACTGGACATCAAATGTCTGAATGGTGTCTCAACATCTTCTTCTCCTGGGGATGTACCTTGAAGTTGATGTGCAAGTCTAACCATCGTATCCATTGGAAGTAGAGGGAAAGATTATGTCTTGGCCAGGAAAATATGCAACAGTTCCATGCAACACTGTGGGTTCTGGAATACTGTAACATACCCGACCACCCAGAGGCCGGGCTACGCCACTTAAACAGGCTGCAACACACCCAACCACCCGCAGGCTAGGCACGTTGCAGTCCCAAGAATCAATTTTCTAATCTCTAATTCGAAGGAAAAGGGCTTCTTAATAATGTTAGGAGCATGCACAACACATGCATAAGACAAGATCCATGCCATAACATAAAAGAGATAAACAACATTCCATGCACAACAAATAACCAACAGATAGGAACATTAGAATACATATCTCAGAGATAATTAAATACACAACGGAATACATAAACATAAAACACACAGAGAACTTATCTTTGCAAGTAAACTTTCACCAAATAGCTGCAGACCAAGGACATTCCTCCCAACCATAGACGATTTTGTTCATTTACTCTCAACAGCAAGTCACCGCCAAGCCAGGGCTATAAATCCACAAGGATAGGTCCTAGGCCAAGTATAAATACACAGTAGTTGGTTAAGTAGCTCTCAGATTTCCTAGCCTCACAACAATCCTAATTTCCATCTCTCTTTCCCCCTCAGCTTGCACAACCCCAAGAAATGAACACCTTTCTCTGCCATGCATTCCTTGAGGCTGTTCCATTTCTCTCCAGGTCTTCAGTGCTACTGGTCAAGAAATCTCCTTACTGGAAATTCCAGGGATTCTCATATGTGGATAGTTCCATCCAAAATTCCATCAAGTTCATGCACAGAGGCATCCATCCCCTCTCAGAATGATCAGTAAATCATTACAACCATTCAACGATGGCTCTCCTCTTCCTACCATTCGTTTCCATGCTCAACCCAAGAGCACACGAACTCACAGTAGTGATTGAAGAGGAATAAGAACAAGTGAACCAGTGAGAAGAGGACGAACCAAGGGAAGAACGACCCCAAAACATCCCCCAAGGGATGTTTAAATAATTACATGAAGACAAGAGCCACATGGCCTCCCTCCTAAGAACCTCATGTAACCCCCTCTTCTCCATAAAATAAATTATGGGTAAATAAAATAACAATAACAAGACTTATCCCCTCAAGCCCCCTCTCTCATGGAATCATAGCCCCCTATCTCTTTTTTCCTTATCGGTCTTGCAAATAATGGTGTATTTTATTAATGTATAGGAAGTGTTACATTTCCTAGGCACTCTGGTCCCTTTTCAACTTTATCGTCTCACCAACCTAAGTCATATTTACATAATACATTATAGTTTATAAGGGTTAGAACCGGGATGTTGCATCCCCCTCCCCTTATTTTGGCACTGTCCTTAGTGCACAACACCATTCCAATGTTATTAACATTACAATTCCAGGCCCTCGGGCCTTAATTCACACAGGAAATCCATAACAATCTTATATACATAGGCACTCTAGCCTAAAACATGTATGCATAGGCATTTCGACCCAAAACATGTATGATGGTCTTCATAATTTATATTTATGGCAATAGTTCCAACCAGCAATCTCTCCTTCCCTCTCAGCCCTACACAACCCAAAGAAATGAACCTCTTTATCTTCCAGGAAGTCCCTTAGGTTGTTCCACTTCTCCTTGGCTTTAGTGCACATGACCAGGAAGTTTCAGTGTTTTGGGTTCCAGAACTCCAGTTGTAGCAAGTCCATTGGACTTTCTTCCTTCCATGCCTTTGTCATTTAGTTGCTCCAACATCACCTTTTTTTCTCTCATAGTCCGGTACTTTTCTATATCTTCAACATTCATCGTTTTCCTACAATATTTCAAATTAGCGAGCATGTCAGTTCAAAATTTGTGCATAAAATTCTCATTCTTTCTCATATTGTAAGAGTAAATTTTCATAATCCAATACAATACTTATATGTGTGGTTCATGGATCTGCATCCATATGGTTGTCTTGTTAACTTGGCTCGCTATTTTCTCTGATATACCCATTGTGTGCATGACCCCAATCAAGAGTTATCAAAGTCTCCTCTTCATTTTGGTCACTCACCTTCCAGGCCCAGGCTTAGACATCCCCTTCTCTGCTATGCAGTCCCTCAGGCGATCCATCTTGCCTGACCAAGGTTCTCTTGCACAAGAAGATTTCTAGGGACACAGGGTTCTCATGTAACAACAATAGCCTTTTCCATGCTTTCCAGCTTGCATATCCAACATATCATCTGTATTATACACATACAGTCATCATGAGATATCATTATAACCATTTCAAACATAAATGTCAAATCTGTTTTATACAGGAAAATAAAATTTTCCAAGCATGATCTTTCTTCTCATAATGGTTGGCTCTGCATATGTAGATATCAATCTTCCTTATTGGCTTACATCCATACCATATCCAAGACCATTCTACCTGCAATTTCTTCAATTTACATTCGGCCAAAACAATTCATCAGTAATTATCAAATCATAATTCCCAAAACTGTTTTATATAGGAAAAATAAAACTTATAGACATGAGCTTCTGCTCATAACAATTTGACTCTTGTAGCAACAGGCATTGGTCTTCTTTATGGGTTTACAACACTTCCATATCCAATACCCCTTTCCTCCTGCAATTTCAACATTCCTCAGCCAAACAAATTGTCCCTATCTCATGTACAAGACATATATTCTCATGGCAATGATTCAAAACAAAATCACAAAGTGCTCTTAGAATTGTTTACAACTACAATTAAATTACTTCTATTAATCCAACTATCAATTGGAATGAACTCATCATTACATACACATCTATTATCAGTCACACATACTTTTCATAATGCCACAGTTAATAAGATAACAATCAATGTACCAATACCCATGGTCACATCTACACAATGCATCCATTCATTGACTATATAATACCACATAACTATGTCATGTATTCCACCATGATGAGTTGGAAGGTCTGGCCAACGATTCAACACATCATCCACACACCTCCTACTACTTGCCTAACTATTTGGTTACCTTCCTTTTCCACCCAAATACAACACCAAGAATATAATCCCTAAGTTCTCTTCAGTGTTGGAAAAGAGGTTGCAATCCAAACATCAGATATACAATAGATACCATCGAGCACTCACATAGCGCTATAGCCCTTCCATATCCAACCATATTATGGTCTCACACATGACTAGCTCTATGGGTATTCATTGTTATATAAGGAGTATGTCTCCTGAATTAACCTGGTTATGATCCCATAACCAATCATAACATAATATGCAACTGACATTTTATTTAAGTGCATTCTAGCATCAACAACACTTACACACTCTAGGCCTTCAGCCATTACATATCAATTTAAATATTGAAAATTAACTGAGGGAATCCTTACCTCGATCCCCTTCAACATGTATGCATCAACATAAACTAAATGCATACATGCCCGGTTGTTACCAACCTACTTGTTGTTGTCTGACCAACTGATATTTGTAGAAGCTCACAGACTTCCCTCTTCATCATTTTGTTCACCATTCCTTCCATCCTGATGGGTCTTCACCTCGATGGAAATTATAAGCAACAACAACAACCACATATTTAACCATGTTGTATCATTTTTCCTGAATACATAATCCATTTTTTAGTCATACTCAAACATTATTTCATATTAACAGACTATTTTAAGTTCACCAGCATGTTATATGCATATACAAGCATGTACATATGCAAAATTACACATCCATATGCACCAAGAATTTACTGTCAACATGCCTACTAATGCATTTGCAATTTAAATTCATTGTATGCTTCATGCACTCTAGTTAATTTCTATTTCAATTCACTTATTTATTTATCTATTTCTGTTGTAGTTGGTTGTCCTTGAATTCCTTTATATCCTTGATGCCTTGTGTGCTCCCATTCTTCTCATCTTCACTGTGGTTCCCTGGGTCTAAACACTTTTCCAGCCACGTTCCACCTGACCATTCTTTCCCACTTAGTACCATTTCCTAATGGAAATCCATTTTCATTCAGTTCCACTTTTGAAGCGAGAGAGCATTCCAATTCCTCTGCATTGGCATCTTGCTTCCACTGTGAACTCTGATTTAATCTTTTAGATAGTAGATAAGTCATATCTAGCAGATCCTTCCCTAGAATTCCTATGCTTGACACATAGAGATTATTCACACACCACCTCTTAAGCTCTTTGTTTCCTTCCACATCAAGCTTGCAACTGTCTACATGTCTCTACCTTCAAGGCTATGGAGCCTTACTTTTCCTTTCTATGCCCATTAATGACATTATTCACTTGCTAGCTTCATGTCACATGTGAGGATTCTTTCTTTTGTAGTACCTCATCCAACTTTCGTAAGAAAAGTCATGCCTCCATGACCCTAACATCTGATCCTATTCTTGAATTGATCTAGTTATACCTCTAATCTTGATAAACCTGCAAGCAACCATCTTGTTAGAACTATACATATCATACAAAAATTGTCAATTAAATTTACAAGTACCTTTTCATTTAAATGATAATATTATTCTTTAATTAATATCGTTTTTCATTTTTATCCTTTATTCGTAATGCTCATGAATTAACTCTCTTTTAATCATGACTATGTGTCGGTTATTTTGTCTTCATGAGTTGATCACAGACATGGATCGACTCATTATATCGTACTCATGCTTCTGTTGTGTTCTCATTTCACAAACATATCATATTTTGATCCTTTATCAATTCTCTGTATTATTCTAGTGTTAACTCTCTATCGAATTAAATCTTTATAAGGCGCTTCCTTCAAACCATTTACATACGACCATATGCACAAAACCATGAGCTTATTGATTTGAGTGTTGCCTCTTCTTTTCCCTTTGTTTCTTTATTCCATACGACCATGGGTGGTGACTAGGTGCTAAGCTAAGAAGTGCTTGATCACTTATCAAAATCAATGGTCATGTCTTAATGTCACAATGAGCTGGATGGTTCTCATTTACTTCGGAACTTCGGCTATTTGTGGCTCCTAAATTATGGAGTAGCAATTCCTTCAAAGTGATTACCCACTAAATGAGTCATAAAGCATTGGTGAACACTTGTTGTCGGTTAACACCTCCACTTACACTATCCTTCTACTTTACTTGATCATTGGTTGGGAAATGTCCTGAAGTAGATCAATGGTTAACGTTGACTTCAGACTTCAACGCTTCTCATCTTCAGAACCTTCAACCAAGACCAGATCAATGACCCTCATCCTCTTTCACGATCAACGATCAAGATCCACTACGGAACTTAGGCCTTTGGAGGTATAAACTTTTCCCTCTTGCTTCCCCCCGTAACTCTTTTACCCGGAGTTCACGTTCTGTTGACAAGTGTCCTCCCATAGATCAACGACTATGAATCGCTTTGGCTCTTCAGGCTTCAGGAGTTTCAAAATCTACGCCTTCACTTTCTCCCAGAGCACCGATACTCCGAACTATTGCAAGATCTATTGTCGCATGTATTCTAGGATCAATGGTTGATATGTACTCTGACCTTCGGACCTTTGGGAGTTTTCTACCCAATGCAACCTGTCACATATTTCCCCTCTAGAGTGCCCAGTCTCAGAACTACATGAACTGTCACCACATGGCGAAATAATAGAAGTGGACACGTGGCTCAATCAGGTGGGTGACACGTGTCATGTTCTAACCGACACCCCAATACTCCATATGATCAAAAATTACTGACATGTGGCACACATCCCATGTGTCTATGTCATCCTAGGCGATGTCTACAATCCATGTTACTGCGTAATTTCAGGCTTCAGAAATCTCAACCCTCAACATTTTCCGAAATGATTTTATCCGAAGCTCGTGATCTATTGACGTGTGTCTCCCGTAGATCGATGGCTATGATTTCTTTTGGTCTTCGGACTTCGTAAACCTCAACTTTCAAATTTCATTTTCCCTCAAAGTGCATGGATTTCTGTCACATTTTCTCCTGGATCAGACGACCAAGATTCACTTCATGTCTTCACCCAGAGTCCACAGATTTTCACCACGTGTCCTCCTTAATTGGAAGGTCGGGATTCACTTTGGATCTTCGGGGTCCATAACTCTCAATTCTAAACTTCTCCTCCCTTTATTTTTCCCGGAGCATTTTCATCGAAGCACACAATCAGTTGACGCATGTCCTCCTATAGATTGACGGTCCCCAACTACCTCAGCTATTCAGAGTTTCAATGTTCGATCACTAGCATGTCACATCACTGCATGCCTTTCAATTTGCGGGGGCGTGCATCGATGGTTTGGAGTAACCTGCCTTTCTCCCTGCAATTCTTCTGATGCTAACACATAACCCCTCAGTGAAACCATGGTTTGGATTGTGGGACTGCCTTGGGGAATTAACTCCCATGTAACTTGGTTCCCCTCAATGCCTCCTGGTCTTCTATCTCTCTCCAAGAAATCTGACGGTTGTGACTTAACCTTTTCTTATCTTTCATAGGATGACTCTTGTTCGCCTGCCCTCTGATCCATCAATATTGTATCTCTCTTGATCCCACAGTGGTGATCTCTCCCGAATTCGAAGAGGATGGGCATGATCCTTCGAACCCTTACAAAGTATCTATGACATTCTAACTCCTGTGTAGATTCTACAACACCATTCCTCCTGATCTTTTCAAATTCACGGTTGGAATTTGATCTCAACCATGAGACTCAAACCAATAGACCCAACCCATACTGGCCCAATGTTCAACCAGAAGCTCTGATACCAATCTGTAACATACCTGACCACCCAGAGGCCGGGCTATGCCACTTAAACTGGCTGCAACACACCCAACCACCCGTAGGCTAGGCACATTGCATTCCCAAGACTTAGTTCTCTGATCTCTAATTTGAAGGCAAAGGGTTTCTCAACAATGTTAGGAGCATGCACACCCAATGCATAAGACAAGATCCATGCCACAACATAAAAGAGATAAACAATGTGCCATGCACAAAAAATAACCATCAGACAAGAACATTAGAATACATATCTCAAAGATAATTAAATACACAGAGAAATAAATTAAATAGAAAACACAGAGAGCACTTATCTTTGCAAGTAAACGTTCACCAACTGGCTGCAGACCAAGGATGTTCCTCCCAACCATAGACGCTTCTGTTCATTTACTCTCAATAACAGGTCATCCCCGATCCAGGGCTACGAATCCACAAGGATGGGTCCTAGGCCAAGTATAAATACGTAGTAGTTGGCTAAATAGCTCTCAAGTTTCCCAACCTCACAACAATCCTAATTTCCATCTCTCTTTCCCCCTCAGCTTGCACAACCCCAAGAAATGAACACCTTTCTCTGCCATGCAGTCCCTAAGGCTGTTCCATTTCTCTCCTCGGATCCAGTGCTACTGGTCAGGAAATCTCCCTACTGGAAATTACAAGGACTCTCAGCTGTGAACAGTTCCATCCGAATCTCCATCAACTTCATGCACATAGGCATCCATTCCCTCCTGGAATGATCTGTAAATCATTACAGCCATTCAACGATGGCTCTCCTCTTCCTGCCATTTGTTTCCTTGCTCATCCCAAGAGAACATGAACTCACAGTAGTGAGTGAAGAGGAAGAAGAACAAGTGAACCAGTGAGAAGAGGACAAACCAAGGGAAGAACCACCCCAAAACAACCCCCAAGGGATGTTTAAATAATTACATGAAGATAAGAGCCACATGACCTCCCTCCCAAGAATCTCATGTAACCCCCTCTTCTCCATAAAATCAATTATGGGTAAACAAAATAATAATAATAAGACTTAGCCCCTCAAGCCCCCTCTCTTGTGGAATCATAGCCCCCTATCGATTTTGTCCTTGTCGGTATTGCAACCAACGATGTATTTTATTAATGTATAGGAAGTGTTACTTTTCCTAGGCACTCTGGCCCCTTTTCAACTTTATTGGCTCACCAACCTAAGTCATATTTACATAATACATTATAGTTTATAAGGGTTAGAACCGGGATGTTACAAATACTCACTCCATCTATGCTTTCAAATATGTTGAACTCTGCCTCGATGTGGTTTGAGGTTCTTTTTGAACCATTTGCACTCCTGCCCTCGTTTGTAATGAAACTTCTAGATTTCCACTTCTGCTAATGGGAGTCTTAACATTAAATGTTGAGAGAGGAATCTAGGTGCCTGGGACTTACGGTATTGGAGTGAGGGGTGGAATCTCTTGTTTCTGACTCTCGGGTGGAATTTCTTGTTTTTTACTCTTCGTCGAAGGCAGCTTGCCCATAATAGGTACCAATGGAAGGGTTGACTGGCTCGAGGCTTCGATGGCCAGGGTAATATGTTTTGGTATAGTCTCAGGTGGGTCAAGGAGATCTAGTTGGATGGGCTTGGGTGAAGTGGGTTGGGATGAAATGGTTGTGTCTTGTGGTGGAGATGGGGCTTGTGGTGGTGATGGATCTTGCTCAATGATGATGGTTGTGGAGGCAGTGGTGTCTAGATCGGGATCATCTGTGATGTTAATCACAGTCTAGGTAGCTCGAGCAGCTACTCTAGTAAGAGGTACAATCGAGGATATGGGTTGTGGATTGAATATATTCACAGGAGAAATACATGTTCAATGTTTCTTGATTGAGGGATCCCCTATGAAAGAAGCATTTAGGATGTCATTGAAATCTTTTCCTGATACCACAACTTGGTTTGGGAGATGCGGGAACATAGGAAATGTCCTCTTCTTGCGCTCCAAAGGTTCCACATCCTCTTCTTCTTCTGAGTCCGTTGACATCTGAATCTTCTTCTTCTTTTCTGCTGGGTCAAAACTTGTCCTGACTCCTTCTTCATGCCCCTTTTTCTTGAGGAGATCTGTTGGAAAGAGATAATGCATGACAGACTTGCATGGGTTGCGCTTAACACCTAGCCATGATATGAATTCATTATCAAATTATTCCTCATCAAGGTATAAGGGTAACAACCTCATATGAAAGTCCTCAGACTTTGCATGCCTCGGCCAGACAAGAGTATTGTGGTGATTCAGGCCAAAGGATATGTTCTAGGTATTGAGGTTCAACAACTCTTGTGGTATGCACCACCGCTAAGTTTCATAGATTAACTTAGTGTACCATAAGGTGACGTTGTTGAACTCCATGTTCTCTTGATTCGGCCTTGCATGCCACGACTCAAACATTTTTGCAAGGAGACCTTTGTCTGTTGGTGCCAACTGTCTTCCCATGGGTGGCTTCCATTTACACATTGAAAACACTACTAGTAGGTATCCATATGTGAAAGTTCTTCCTTTCTCCTGAGCATCCTCACAAGCGACCAAGAGTTCCTCTAGAAGGTAGTTGCACCAGTTGAATACAACTCCATTTGCGTAGAAGTCTGCTACTGAAAGATCATTTAAGGTGCATTCACCCTTGTAGTAGAAACACATGACCTTTCTCGCTATTACATAACAAGTTGACTGGACTGTTTCTGGAATGATTGGGTCAATATTCGTTGTTCTCCCACCTCTCTTTGTGTGGAACTTCTCGTACATGCTAACTTCGCCTTCCTTCTTCCCGTGCTTGCTTAGGCCTTGAAATCCTTTGGACACATCCTCACCCTCGAGAGATAATACAATGTGTTGGTGGATTTCATCCGCATGAATCAGGTATCTTTGGTCGAGCCATAAGCTTCTATCACACACTCAACTAATCAGAAACTTCGTGCATCGTGCAACCTCGCCAGTGGTCCCAAATACTGGTAGATGTATGAGGTGCATAATTGTGGAGTTGAATAGGTTGATGAACTCTGGCTTTGAGAAAAAATTCATGCCTCCCATTGTATCTGGGACCAATTCTCAGAACACGATAATGTTCATCTATGGAAACAATACTTGGTCTATCATATCAAGGTCGAGAAGTTTCACTTGCTCCATCTTCCCTTTGACATCTTCGAAGATCTCCATCCTAGGATCATACAGATCATCCGGGATTTCTTCTTTGGGAGCTAAAATCTAGCCTCATGTTGCTCTCAACATGTTGGCTCTAAAGTGATAATAGGTTGGGTGAGTTGTGGTCGAATTTGTGACAGGGGAACGAAAATATCTTAGGGTATGCGTGATTGCAAAAAATTCAAAATCAGAGGGTACCTAACAATAAACAGTGATTCGCTCTCTGCATATTCATGGGGTATTATAAATAGATAACTGGAAAACTATGTAGGTGCACATAAAGACACTCATCATTAGTCCATAAACACAATCTTAGGCTTAGGTGTCTGACTATCTTAGGACAGATAATGGGGTAAGATCCATCAAGTGATCTTGGATTTTAATGAATAGACTGATAGGGACGTGGTCGAGCTGAGGGTCTTAAATTTTTAATGGCTAAGAAGAACTGTAGGGATATCAAGGGAATTTGCGCGTATCGTGCCTTTATGGCTTAACAAAAAGTTGTGACCGGTTATGCTAGCTATCATAAAGGGTATGGCTAAATATAATGCATATGGCACATGGGTTGTGATCTAGTTTGGATTCACCCTCCCTCCAACCACAATGGGGTTCCCTGTCATATTTAATGACTAAATTTAATGTAATGGTGTCTCTTCCGATCTTGTGCGGCTGAGTAGGTAGTTCTTCGCAAAATCAATTCTTAGACTGAAAAATAAAATATATGTCGTGGCGCAATCAATGCACACTCCGACATTATTAAATGAAATAAAGAAATTACAGCAAATTAAAATCTAACTATTATACATGCTCCTTTGGACTGGAGAAACCGTGCTTTGGCTTAAGCATGAGAAATGTAGGGTTTCATGCAGACGCCATTCACCCAGCATGGTCGAAGGATACCATCCAATTGTGCTAGCTTGACTGCACCAGAGTGTCGAATTTACACAACTATGAATGAACCCAACCAATGCATGCACAAATTGCCTGGATGTTTATGATATTGGTTGTCGTAGAGTAGTACCTTATCCCATTGCACAAATCTTTTGGAATTAATATTCCTGTCATGCCAATATTTCTGTCTATCTTTCTCAATTGTCTGATGAAAATCCACTAGAAATCTTTCTTCCTCAAGTTCTTGCAAGCCTGCAATCCTCTGCATAACTGATTCATCATCTGTCATGTGTGTATCCCGTGCTATATAAAGACTGGGGGTAATAAATTATGTGGGTACAACAAATTCTTTCCCATAAACCAACTGAAATGGAGTATACCTATGTAGCTTCTTTGTGGTAGTCCTGTAAGCTCATAAGACCGTTGGAACTCTATCATCCCAGTCTTCCCTGTTTGCGCAACATACTTTTGTTAGTCCTCTTTCTATAATTTTATTGAATGCATCCACTGTACCATTAGCTTGTGGATGGTAGGGACTTCTCTTATGGTGTTGTATAATAAATTATGTTGTTAACGTTGTGATTGTGTTGCTGATAAAGTGACTACCTTGATCATTGGTCAAACTTCTAGGACATCCAAACTGAGTGATAATGTTCTTGAAGATAAATATAGTAGTTGTATATATTGAAAATCCTTGAATTGCCTCTTCTTCAGCCCATCTTGTGAGGTAATCAGTTGCAGTAATGATTTATCTAGCCTTTGAGTTCTTAGACGGGGGGTTGATCAGTCCAATAAAATCAACATCCCACTGTTGGCATAGGGGCAGACCCAGGGTTCAACACTACAACAACACACCAACAAAACCCTAAATACCAGCCCTTTTGGCAACACCTATTAGGTAGATGAGGCCTCACTCGAGGTAGAGGAAAGGGTGGTTGCAGGACTCCAGTGTTTGCAACCTTAGCGGGGACACAAATATGTGAGTGTAACACCTTAGCTGAGCACTTAGCATTTATAATTCATCAATACCTAATTTAGTTTACAGTGTAGCTAAATCCTAATTAAAAGATCAGCGCAGTATTCATACAGATTCAATATATCCAAGCACTAAGCATACCAATATAGATCAAATCTAGCATTCATTCACATTATACAACACTAAGCTATCATATTAGATTCATTCATCATCTAACAATGCACTAAGCATTCAATCACATAAGTAAGAGAACAACCATAAAGCACATAACACCCACAACACAAGATATACGTGGTTCACCCCTGCCCTGGGGCTATGTCCACCAACTCTTTGTCTTCTTTATTAGCTTCTTTCAATATTCTTACATGCACAGAGTCTCAAGATCAACTTTGCAAAGGACAGGAGATCTGCACACTCTTCACTAGATCCTCCTTCCCCAAGCTAGGTTACAACACAAAGCCTACATACAGTCTCTTATGATTACTCACACTTAGCCATGCAAGTCTCACGTAGTATGCACGAAGCACTTACAACTATTACCTACACTTAGAACAACTTACAACTCTTTGATCACATAGATCAAACTTTAGCACTTAGCACACTGGCCACTTCTTACATCAGCTAGCTACTTATTTATACATTACAAAATCGGGCCTAAACATGGGTAAATCCATGGGCCGATATTCCCATACCTGTTACATAAGCCCAAAACTAAAAAATCCCTAAAAAGGGGTCAAGATCCTACGATCTCTGCTTCATATTGTGCTCCACCTTCAATAGCCTTTCAAAGTCCCACAAATAGGTCAAACATGACCAAGGATCCTCAAAACTTGGTTAAGGGCCAACGGGCCCCCAACACTTACCTATGACTCATCCCGATTCACTCTGATCTGGGTAGCTCTACTTCAAAAGCCTCGAGCCTGGCTCGATCTGCTTTAACTTGTTATTGTGCCATGGCCTCCTGTTCAGTGAACTCTTGGATGATTACTTCGTTGACAGGTCCCTCTAGGCGTTGTTCAGCTATAGTGACGACTTTCTCCAATTCTACTCCTCGGCCTTTGATCTCTATGAATAGTTGGCAAGCCTCATCCTGTATAGGTTGGAGCCTCTGAGTCACTTACATGACTCTGCTCTAAATGGTGTGTACCTATTGTTGAGAAGTGCACTGCTCTTGGGATCACTTCATCCTTTCAAGAGCTGACAGGGGCTTCAACTGCACCTGCATTGTTTCTTCTTCCTGCTTCATCTCCTAGAGATGTGACTCCAGTTCCTTCAGTTATGGATTCTCAGTGAGTCGCTCATAATTATGGGCACTACGATCACTTAGTTTCTTATATTCCATGGCAAGGTCCTTTATTCTCTCAACTGCGCTTCGGGCAGTTGCTTCTCTTTGACTCCTCACATCCTGCGGAGTGTCAGGCACTCTGCGGAGCTCTAAGTCTGTTATTCTTTGTTATAGTTGTCGGATAGCTTCTGCAAGTTTCTCTACTTGATGCGTGACTCGGTATTTTGCCTTTGGTTCTAAGCCTATCACAAAGCAGAGTGTTTTTTTGAATGCTTCTTTCACTTCCAGTTGCTCTACGAGCAACTATTCTTTTCCTTGATGAATCTGTGCTTTCTCCTCTTCAAACTTTGTCTGGAGAGAAACCTTCTCCTGCTCTATAGCTCAGTGTTGTTCTAAGAGTAATTCTTGCACTTGCTTCAAGGCCTGGGTGGCTTGTTCTGTTTCTTCTTGTGCATGATGAAGGCGAGCTTCGATCACATCAGCAAGTCGGTGGAGTTGGGATGGATCATCTCCCAACTCTAGTTCTCCCGATGGAAAGGGCGCAGTGCACACTACGCGAATGGACTAAAGGGCATGTTGTACCCCTCGAAGTTTGACCTTGATTATTTCGTACATCTCCTCCTGCTTGGCTTCTTGTTTCTACAAGATTTCCTGCGAGGTGTCGTTTACAATTGCAATGATGAAGTCAAATTCATAGACAATGAGAACAGTTTACATCTTGGTCAAGGTGGCTCTGGATTTCTTCTGGGAAGAGGGTTTCAGGGAGAAACCTTCCTCTTCTTCAAGGGATCAGCCTTATCTCTAGGCAGTGTTACTTTGCCTTGATTATGCTCATCTTATTTTCCATTTATCTCTTTTACTTCGTCATCACCCTCTCGATCAGGTGATACTGAAGCAGTATTTTCTGAGGCGCTGCTTAATTCTTGGATTCCTTCAGTCTTCTTCCTTTTGTTGGTTCTAGGTGTGTCATGTTCTTTGTGAGCGACCTCCAGGTTGTCCAGTTCCAGGTCAGACATCTCTGCAGGTTTAGCAGGGATAAGGAGGTCTGTTGACCAGTCCTTAGTTATCTCCTCGAGGTCCTATTCTGTGAGCTTGTAGTACGACTGAAGCTCCTCCTTATGCCTGTCTTCTCGCACAGTAATATAGATGAAGTGTTGATCTACGCGGAACTTCATGAAGGGTCGAAATCGTTGTAGGGTGTTCATCATCATGTGAGGTTCAGCTTCAATATCCCTCTTTAGCTGGAGATAATATGTGTGAAAGATTACATTCGACTGCCACTGTTTTCCCATATCGCTCGAGTACCAGAGCGTGGTGAACTTCACAGCAAGCGGCTCAAATGGATCAATGTCTGGGCAGGTCGCACCTTCCGGCATCTCCCAAGAAACAAATGCGATGAGGATCCAGAGCTAGCTAAAGTGGAACTCGTAGCCCTGATCATGTGCTTCATGACAGTCTAATTCCAGCTGATTAACTAGGTACATCACCCAATTCATCTGTAGGCCTTCAACACATTTCCCTACGAGGTCAATGAAAAATCTTGTGACATGTGTGGGTCTGTTCTTCCTTACTAGATTTCCTGCAATTAATTGGCATGCTAGGTGCACTGCGCCATTCTAGATGGAATCTACATTGTAGCCTCGCATCCCCTTCTCAACATTGTCGTATGTATCCTTAATCTTCTGTGATAATGCGCGATATGTGGTTTTCCCTGGATATAAGTCCTGTAGGTCGGGTCCTTGCATACTCAATCCGATGATCCTATGGACTAGCGTCGGATCAACAGTGATATGACGGTCAGGCCATAAGTAGTCGCCATGGTAAAATGAAAGTAGGAGCTTGACACATGCGTTAACTTCTTGGTGCCTTCCAAAGTGTGGGATTTTCATTACATTTAACAGGGTGGATTGCATGAGGTTCATCATCCATGGATGGGGAATTATTTTTGAGTTCTTCCCCTTCGTCCTGGTCAATTATTTATATGGGGCAAGCATACTATGGTTCTTTCGGTATCCTAAGTTGAAGCCGCTAAACTTCAACATGGCAATCTTGTCTGGCTGCACTCTAACTACGCGTATCCCCTTCGGGAGGTACACAGTAACCATGGTGTACTCAAAATATCTCGTCACACTATCACGACTCACTGCACTGGACAGAGGTGGGATGTAGTCAGGTAATATGGTCAGGATTAGATTTTCATTTGCAAGGTCAGCTCTATGCTTGTTTCTCTTTTTCGTTGTTGGTCACGATGGTTTGGATCCACGAGCAGTCGATGGATATGATTGCACTCCTCTCATCGACGATGCTTGTATACCCACAAACATTACTCTTTCATACATTACTCTTTCAGTCATTAGGTCGATGAGTACGTCCTTCACAGACTCTTCGACTACGCTAAGTTCTTCGGACATATACGCTCATGGTTGAATATCTCAGGTTTGAAGAGTAACTACTCAATGCAATGGGATGGATGGTGATGGCACAATGATCATTGTGTGAAATCAACTAATCCACGGGCTCAGATAATCATGGTTGGAAAAAGTGTTCTCGGTGCAAGGCTCGACGGAATAAGTAGGTAACTAGGCAACGGATCTCTCTACATGAAGCCTTCATTAATTCATTTGGGTCCGTTACGACGTAGTCCCAATGGTCTGATGATGAGATTTCTGACCATAAATGTCATTCTACCCATTCGGGGTGTCGGTCTAATTGTTATACTGTTCCCAACAACTATATTGACTCATCATGGTGAAGTGCTATGTGACATTGTTCTGATATCCAGACGAAGTTCCAGTTTTGCAAATTTTCAATCTGCGAAGGTCCCTCTGGAACCTTCTGTAATTTTTCGATCTTGGCTCTCTTCTTACTGAGCTTTCTATCCTTTCACCTAGTGAGCTTTGTCTCGGTATTCCTCTTTCCATTTTGATTCTTATCTTCTTTTGGCATAGTAACTTCGCGCTATTGAGATTCTTTCCTAGGATTCAAGGGCAATACTTCTTCTCTATCTGTGGTAGGTTCTTCAATCTTCTGCGAGTCTTCTTGTGTTCTTGCAATTTATACATCCTGCAAGTATCTGGTTTTAAATAGCTTCGATCTTTTCTCTTGTTCTTCAATCAAGTGTGCGATCCACCTAGTCATGGAATCTTTCAACTCTTGCTTCTTCTAATCTAAGACTTATTCTTATTTCCTTCTGGCATGATCCCTTTCAATCCAAGGTTTTCCTAGTAATATAGCAAATGGGGCATTGTTCTCAATAATATTAACAACTTCAAATTATTCCTCTCTCGAAGTTCCATCGGCACTCATAGATATCTGGGTGAGATTTCCACATAGGTTTATCAGCTTTCCTCTAAATAATCCTATTCCTCCCAATGAAGGAATCATAGCAGGCTTTCCTAGAGTTTCCAAAGTTATTTATGTCATAATATTCACATGTGTTTCTTAATACAGAACACAGTCAATGTCGAAGTCTCTTATTCTTGCTTCTATGCACTCTTTTTCTTTGAATATCTCTGATAATTTGATATGTCGGTGGTCATTCAAGGTTTCTTTCATTTGTAGCAATACAGTCTCTGATTATTTCTGGGTTTCTGCCATGGTCTTAGTTGCTTGACCTTTCTCATGGTCTTCTTGTCTCATATTCATTTTTTCAATCTTAGCAATCATTGTAGGGAAATCTAAAATTTCATGGTCCATATCTTTACAACAAAGACAACTAGGTATTCTACCAGGAAATTCCTTAGCCAAATGTCTGGGTCTTCTGCACCTATAACAAAGGATTAATCCTCGTTTTCTTTTAAATGACCCCCAACCTTTCCTGTACTGCGCACTAGGATCACAGTAGCTAACCTGCAAAAAAGTCTTTCTAGGATCCTGCATCCATTGGTTAGTCCAAACATTCTTTCTATGCATAGGTATAACATATCTTTCACTATACTTATCAAATCTACTTATATCAAATATTATTTCATCTAGTTGTACCCTACTCTTCAGGCTAGGACATAATTTATCAAACACACCTATATCCATACTTTTGAAACAAAAATTTCCACATGTATTACCTTTAACAAAGAACATAGCTTACAAATCTTACATTTTTCCCTCAAATCAGACTTCTTTTCTTAGCACAGAGCTTCACATATAAATTAGAATATTGTGCATTAGGGAAATAGATCTATGCAAGGAGCTTCACAGTTTCAGGTCAGATCTTCGCACAAAGATTTTTCCTCAGTTCCCAACAATCACAGTTTCAGGTCAAATATTCGCACAAAGATTTTTTCTCTGTTCCCATCAATCATAGTTTTAGGTCCTGGAAACAGAACCATTTGTTGGCACAGGGGAAGACCCAGGGTTCAACACTACAACAAAGTACCAACAAAACGCTAACTACCGACCCTTTCGGCAACACCTGCGAAGCAGATGAGGTCTCACCCGAGGTAGAGGCAGGGGTGGTTGTAGGACTCTAGTGTCTGAAAACTTAGCTAGGACACAGATCTGTGACTATAACACCTTAATAGAGAACTTAGCAGTTATAATTCATCAATACCCATTTTAGTTTACAGTGCAACTAAACCCTAATTAGCATATCAGTGCAATATTCATACAGATTCAATAGATCCAAGAACTCAGCATACCAACATAGAACATATCTATCTTTCATTCACATTATTCGGCATTAAGCTATTATATTAGATTCATTCATCATCTAATAGTGCACTAAGAATTCAATCACATAAGTAATAGAACAACCATAAAGCACATATCACCTACAACACAGTATACGTGGTTCACCCCCACCCTGGGGCTATGTCCACCAACTCTTCATCTTCTTTATTAGCTTCTTTCAATATTCTTACATGCATAGAGCCTCAAGATCAACTTCGCAGAGGAAAGGAGATCTGCACACTCTTCACTAGATCCTCCTTCCCCAAGCTAGGCTACAACACAAAGCCTACATACAGTCTCTTATGATTACTCGCACTCAGCTCTGCAAGTCTCACGTAGTGTGCACAAAGCACTTACAACTATTACCTGCACTTAGCACAACTTACAACTCTTTGATCAAATAGATCGAACTTTAGCACTTATCACATTGGCCTCTTCTTACATCTCCTAGATACTTATTTATACATTACAAAATCGGGCCTAAGCATGGGTAAACCCATGGGCCGATATTCTCATACCCGTTACATAAGCCCAAAACCCAAAAATCCCTAAAACGAGGTTGAGATCCTGCGATATTCTCTTCATATTGCGCTCCGCCTTCGATAGCCTATCAAAGTCCCAAAAATAGGTCAAACATGACCAAGGATCCTCAAAACTTGGTCAAGGGCCAACACCCACTTCTGAAATGCCTGTAGTTCTCTTATTGGATTAAGGGGTAATTCATCTCTACGTGATGGCTTTCCTAATCTTTGGTAGATGTCACAAGATATAGCATATTCCTTAGCATATTTAAATAACATAGCCCACCATAATCTAGCTTGAGGTACCTTCTATGCAGTGGCTTTTCCTCCAACATTTCCTCCCGCAACTCCACTGTGGAATTCCCACAAGATATCTTGCCTTTCATGGCTCAAGAGACATCTCCTAAGGATGTTGTCGAGTCCTCATTTGTAGAGTTGTCCCACAATTAGTTGATATTCTATTGTGTGAACCACCATATGTCGCTTTTGGGTTGTGGAGTAAGTTTTTGGGTAGGTTCTTGTACTGAGGAGGGAAAAAAATGTCCTCAAGATACTCTGGGATGGCCTCAATCCAGAATAGTTCTGCATATGGGAGTTGATAATCCACTGCTCCACCACTTTCCCCTCACTCCAATATGGAAAGGTGATTGGGACCTACATTTCATCTTCTTGGTTTGACAATTACTTCAAATGGAAACTCTTGAAAAAGAAATCGCCACCTGCAAATTCTTCCTTCAAGTATTGTTTTATTGACTAGGTACTTAATGAAAAATGGTCCGTAAAAAACTTGAAATGAGATCCTAACAAGTAGTGTCTAAAATTTTGTAATGCATAAATCATAACTATACCTTCCCTTTCAGTGGTTGTGTAGTTGCGCTTAGCTTGCAAAAATTTTCTGCTGGCAAAGTAGATAGGGTGGTCCATATTCCCTTCCCCTGGTTGTGCTAGAATGACTCCCAAGGTGATGCCCATTGCATCCACATGTACATGGAATTCAATTCCTCAATTGGGAAATATCAAGATAGGTGCAGTACTTAGTTTTTATTTGAGAATGTCGAATTCTTTGTCACACTCTGGTGTCCACCGAAATAGTTCGGACTTCTTTAGGAAATTCTCAAGAGGTGCGGAGATAGTTGTGTATCTTCTGATGAACCCGTGGTAATATCTTATGTGTCCCAGTGTAGAGCATAACAGTTTATCACTTGTAGGTGGTGGCATGTTTAGAAATACCACAACTTTAGCTTAGTCTACCAAGACACCTTCTCTGCATACAATATGGCCTAACAGATTGCCATGAGGTACACAAAAAATACACTTCCTTAGATTTAGAGATATCTACATTTCACGACATCTATCAAACATTAACCGGAGTAGCCCAACATGATATTTTAATAGTTTGTACACCGTCCAATCATCCATATATAATTCTAGAAACTTGTTGATGAACTCTCAAAATGATACTATCACAATCCGATAAAAACCTGCAGGGGCATTCTTCAAACCAAAGGGAATTACATTGTATGCGAATGACCCCAATTTAGTTATGAATGTAGTATTCTTCTTGTCTTCCTCTATGATTCTGACTTGATGATATCCTGAGAATTCGTCTGTAAATGAATAATATTATTTTCCCACAACTTGATCTAACACTCTGTCGCTGAAAGGTGTTGGAAACAGATCATGCAGACATGCGGAATTCAGACTTATGTAGTCCACGCAGACCCGAATGTATTTTGTAACTTTATTACTCTAGATAACTAAGGGGCTAATCCATTATACTTCTTTGATTTGGAAAATAATTCCTGCCGCAATAATTTTATCCACTTATTTATTGACCTTTTCTTTTATTCGAGGATTTACATCATGTTACATGAAAAGTTCATGGGGGGAGTTAGCTCTTGCTTTTCGATTTTTCTATGCTATTGAGGGTGTACGCGGGTTGTCTTGGACACAGTCGTGTATGCACACAGGAAGATTGTTTTCTTCCCTCGGGCATATGCAGGTTGTCCTTGGACAACCCGTGTACACGTAGGGCCACCCTTTTTTAAAGGAGCATGCCCCCCAAAAAACCAAAGGAAATGAAGAAAGGAAGTACATAAATGCAAGAGGGGTTAGTTTGTACTTACTTGGTCTGAGCGGCAGTTCATTTGGTCCTCTGAAGCTCCTGAAATAAACTCTTTTAGCAAAGGGGTATTTTTAGATTTTTGGTTAATTCTCAATTTGCAATGGTGAAAATGAGATGTCAGCTTCTATTTATAGACTTTTTTGCCGCTTTTTCAAACCCTTTTGTCATTTTTTATGGCTTGTAAATCATTTAACGTGGTTCTTGAGTTTCTCATTGGATGTTACAATACACTTCACTTTTGGTTTGGAAAACGTTTTGGGAGATGGGTCATTTTTAAAGGTCCTTTGGTAAAAGTCATTTTTTCAACTTTTTGCATTTAAGTTAGGATTCCACCTCCACTTTTTGCATCTCATTGTCTTTTCCTCTTTTCTATAGGATTGATCCCACCAAACTATGACATGGAACCGTCAACACTATTTTAGAAGTGTCATGGTGAGGTGGTATAGCCTACCTTTACATGGATGCCCTAGGTAGATCTTGGTTACATTTTGGTGTCCATGTCGTCGTTAATGATTTAAGGCTAGGGAGTCCTTGTTAGTCCTGTCATGATTATGATATTGAGCCTCATATGTCTGATGTTTCATCACTCTTGGCCTCACACTCGGGACTCCCAAAAAATGAGTCTTCTTTTAATCCCTTTTCAGACTCTCTAAACATGAAAAGATTGTCGAGCGATCTTGTTGTCCTTCATGCTCGCCAAACTAAAATTTGAAGGAACATATGTCCGGCGGTAGTTTACCCCTTTTTTTAGTCCAGACGGTCAATTGTATGAACAATGGTATACTCTAGGAACTTTGGTTCTCTAGAAGAGTTTTCTTAGTTATAATTTTAACCCTTGTTCAGGCTCGAGGGACTAAATTTACGAAAAACAAACCCCACGGAGTCCATAGTTAAGCTCTTTTCAGACTCCTTAAAATTGAAAAGATTGTCAAGTGACCGTGTTCCTTCACACTCGTTAAACTGGTCTAGAAGAACATCCTCTACGAAGTCCATAGTTAAGCTCTTTTCAGACTCCTTAAAATTGAAAATATCGTCAAGTGACCTTGTTCTTTCACACTCGTTAAATTGGTTCAGAAGAACATCTACTGGCATGAATTTACCCCTTTTTCTGGCATGTAGATTAAGGAGAAAAATGATACACCTCGGGAGATTTGCTTCATCGGGAGAGTTCTCCTAAGTAGATTTTATACTTTTTCAGGCTAAGGAAACTAAATCTAGAAAAATGTTGTGAGTCCATAGTTAAGCTCTTTTCAGACTCCTTAAAATTGAAAATATTGTCGAGTGATATTGTCTTTGTCACACTCGTTAAAATGGTTTCGAATAGACGTATTTTGGGTGCTAGTTTACCCCTTTTTCTAACTAATTAGACTACCTTCAAAAAATGTACCCCAGTGGAGTCTTCTTTTACTTTTTTTAAGACTCTCTAAATGTGAAAAAACTACTGAGGTTACCTTCTCTGGGCTCGTGAAAAATAAACTGAAGGGGGTTTCATCGTGTCTTGCTAATTATAGTTGCATGTCTGAGTCTTTGGTCTAATTTCGGCTCCACGTTGTTCTCAACTGAACCTTTGAAGCATTCCTTATACGCAAGCCTTGTAGAACTTTGCCTCTGTGACCTGACACCTTGACCCATGGAGGAATTTTTCCCGAGTGTCCTTTTCCTGCACATGTCTCCTTGCTATGAGCATTAGTATGTTGCTTGCACTTGGAACTAGTATGCTTGTGACACTCATTCCTCCTTTGTAACGTAGCATTCTTTTATTCTTTTTCAGGCTCTTCAAAATATTGAAAAAGACAATTAAAATCAAATATACCCCAAAAAGAGAACGGGAAATTTATTTTATTTTTATGGTAGCACAATGAGTTGCCCTTGAAAAAAGCACATCCTTTTTTTTTTTCAAGCATTGGGATTTAATATGACCTTAGAAAGTTGTTATCGCTACATAGAGTTGTGTACTCCTCCGTTTGGTTATTCTTCCAAACACATGGAGAGTTTTGCGTTGCCTTCTGCATTGCGAACTTATGTCAATGTCATGCTACATGAGTCTAATCATTTGTCATGATATTTTCCAAGGGAATTTTTACCCAACCTGAGTTGGCCTTTCTACAATTTTTCTCTTGACCTCATGCCTGACCATCCCCAAAGTCCATTCAAGCCCTTGTTCGAAATCAGTGAAGTTCTCTGCCTGATCACTAAGATCCTCTTGTTTGTTCCTCGATGAGTCATCGAAGACTTATGGGTAGTGAATTCATACACTCACATTACACTCCTACCCAAGTTTTGAATATCTTGAAGTTGTTTCTCAAGCTCTAAAGGCCTTGTATCCAACCATCAGGCATCATTGACTTCTTGAAGATGGATACTATACATGTATATATTTGATTTTGAGATGTAGATCCATTGTGTATTTCTCGCGGCTACACTTTATATAGTTATATCACATGGATATGTAGAGTATTTGATTGTCACACATGATTTATTTCATCCCGGGCATATGGGTATGCCCGCCTCGGTGAGACAATTGTTATTTTTTGCAGATGGCACCTCCCAAACTCTGGTCCCGGGCTCACTCGCTTCGTAAATTGGTGAAGATTTTGTAATGTATTTTGGCCATTAGATGCTCTTATGACCTCACATAATAGTGGGCATCTGTTATAACCCTAAATTTCACTATGCATGCATACTTGGCATCAGGCCCTCTTACTTGCTATTTTTGCCAAGACATCACTGAGAAGCTCTTCTTAAAAACCCTATTTTTTAAGATGTGCGCACCCTGCACCACTACTTCACGTGTACACATGTTTTTTGAACCACTACATCTCATGTATGTATGCTATATGCACCATTACAGCCCACGTATACCCACAAAATTTGCAAAAAATTAAAAATTTGCAAGGAATTCGTTGAGATTACGGGCTATTGGGTAGTTTTCCAACTGTCCAACGGCCTATATCCCGTCACCCAATCGAATAACCATCATTTTTTCATATAAAATAAGGTTTTTGGGTCTCATGCACAACACAAGCATAAGAATAGTGAAAATCGTCCCAATTCACATCCCCTCCTTGCCCCAAGAATTTGCAGCCACCTTATGTGATTTGCATCAGAATTTCCCATTCCTGCCTTTTTCCTCCATTGTAAGCCTACACCATTTCCCTGGAAGAAGAGTGAGAGGAGAAAGATACATGGAGGCGCAGTTGGAGCTTGGTGAAGAGGAGCTCGAACCAGGTTCATGGAGCAGTCACCGATATCATTGTAAGTAAACATTGTGATATCAATAAAAGGAATACTTTTTCTGTCCTGAAATATGATGTGTCTAATATTTGTATTTGATTTATGTCTTATACTAACATCTAACCCATGATTTATATATGAGATTCATGTTTGTAGTTTCCTATTTATCAGTTTGTGAATGTAAAAGGATCGACACTGGATGTGGAGTAAAAGGTAAAGTTGCCCGATCTTTTCACTTTGTATTTCATGCATAAATGTGGGGTATATTCAGGGTAGTTAGAAAAGTAGGATACTTTTAGACAGTTGGATATGCCTACATTTTGAACCCTAGTGTATTCCATAGGGGGGTTTTCCCGCTATAGCACTCTTGGACCTTTGTGAGAATTCTTGGATCCTCCTGGATCACACCTTCGCACTGAAGAACTTTTGGTCCTCCAAAAGTATGAATGTTTCAAAAAAATAGTGATGATAAATCTTACTCACTCTTCCATCTTGTTGTAATTCTCTTATCTAGTAACTTAGTGATGATGAATCTTCTTCACTCTTACACCTTTCCAAATATTGTGGTTCTCAATTTTGATCTTGGATTTTTTATCTTAGATATTACATCATTGTACTTTTTTCTGCTTCTACAATATGGCTCTAACTCTGGCACCTGGAACTGTCGCTAATAGAATATATCTCTAGTTACGGCTCATAGATTCCTTCATAACAAAAGTATGCTCATTGGATCTCTACAATATATGAATTTGAATCTTGTACTAAATATCCACTCCCATCTCCTTTTTTTTGAAGATAGTCTATCTCGTCCAATCTGAAAGCAATTCGAATGTTTATCTATGCCTTGCATTTTTGGACTCTATGTTCCTGCACTGTGGATGTATTTGTAGGAGTATCTAAATGAATTCCCTATCCATTGCCTCTCTCCTGCCTTGAAAACAATTCTAAACTTGTGTTTTGTATACATCTGTAATCTCTGAATTGCTTCTGATCAAGGTATATATCTAAGCAAACATGACAATATCTTTGAAGATTCTTATAGCGTGCATCTTTACAAGTATATACCTCTTATATTTAAAAAGAATATTATTTCCTTTACCAACTATAGGAAGATTTACATAACTTCGATACTCTTCTCTCTTTTTATCTACATGCTCCAACTTCCTACATCCTTTTGTTCCTTTGCCTTCGGTACTTCAGAATATGAATGTTAACTTAGACAATTCGATCCATATGTAGTCCTTAGCTGATAACAAGACAAAACAATTATCTACACTATTGTCGAAAGGCTTAGAAATATTTATAATATCCCCCTCACTCTATAACAAAGTGGCTATATAGACACTCATTACAAGATTCTTCTCACTTCAAACTATACGTAAGCTGGCTATATAGAAATCCTCTACAAAATTTCTCTCACTCTTAACAACATATAAGGTGGCTATATAGAAATTTTACATAATTCCTCTCACTCTTAACATCTACAATGAGTGGATTACAAGCCTTCAAATACAACAATAGAAATAGACTTAAAAGGTATCTACATATGCATATTATATTTCATTTTACAAACATACATATTTACAATGCAATCTCATTTGACAGATGGTTTATTCATGGACTCAACATCCCCTTAGTATTGGAAAGATTCTTATAGCTTCCTATCTTTGACAATGCCTCTGACGCTAATGTTGAATCTGACACAGAATCTAATGTTGAATCCAAGAAACCATTAGACTAGATTATAGGTCTTCTCAGTAATTTATATAACCTCTCCTTATGAACACCAAGCACTATTGTTGTGTCTTGAGTGGATTATTTTGAATATAGAAGTACATGGCCAATCTAGAATGTGAATGCATATCCTTCAACTTCAAAAGCCACAACTTAGAGTAGGTTAACTTTAAAATCTAGAACATATAACATATTCTCTATTCCCAGAAATCCTCCTGACTCGAGATATAATCTTGCATATTCATACCCTCTTATTGCTTGTCTGGTGTTAGTTCCATATCCTACATAGCAATCTATGTCGATCTCATAGAAAGTCAAGAATATTGACCTCATCCTAATCATGTGGAGAAACAAGCAACTATCCATGAACCATTCCTCTATGTATTCATATGTCACTCTGTTAACACCAACCATTAGGAAGTATTCTTTCTCAAATATTTCAACAAGACTATAAACTTCACCTAGGTTGTTTCTTGTCTTCTTGTAAGTGCATTTACATATTTCTGGTTTTTATTAGGACATAAGTGTGGATAAATTTTCCAACACTTCTCGATCGCATGTCCACTCTTACGACAATAAGACCAGAGTGTCTTGTTCCCATATTGGAACCACGATCCCTTCTTGCCATTCCCCCTTTTCCTCTGCTTTGAGAAATGACCTTTACCTTTATCCTTCTTCTTGGATGGATTTTCTTGCACATACTTTTTCTTTGACATTTCTCCATATCATGGTTACTAGTTCCATGGGAACCACATGGATACACAGAACATTTACTAATCTTACCAGTGGGAAATGTTTTCAATCCCCTCTTTAAAATGCACATCTTTTTCTAAGGATTTCTTACATATGTTACCTTTCCCTAGGCTGGAAGGTAAGATGAACTATTTATGAAGGACCTCTTCATTTGAAGTTCTACTTACTTCATCCATCTTCGAGCATTCTCCATCTTGAAGGGAAAAACAATAATACGAGGAGTCATGTTTCTCGATCATGCCTTTTGAAAGAGACAATTTCTCTTGCATCAGAGACTTTACATTCTCTAACTAAAAATCTTCATGTATTGATGTTGATGGTTCCAATACTTGATCCTTGGTTTGCAACTTCCTTTCCAACTCATGAAAAATACCTCTATGGAACTGCTCGTGACATATCAATCGATCTTTTAGCTTATGCTTCTTTTCCTCGAGACTTTGTAGTTGCATCCTTTATTCAGAACTCTCATTCTGAATTCGTCGATTAATGTTCTTCTGCAGACTTAACTTCATGAGGGATTTACTGATTTTTTCCTCTCAACAAGAGTCTTCAAAACCTTCACCAAATTGAGTCTTGGACCTCGTCACATCAATAGCTTGTGAATACACGTCAAAACTAGCTATGATACCACGTTGATAAAAAAATCCTTAGATACAAATATTAATCTTTAAAAACCCATTTTAGCATCTAACTTGATTCAGAATAATTCTTGATCGTATCGAGGTGATTTGCAAGAAAAATGATGTTGTGCTTCTTATCCAAAATCTCATAAACTGATGATTAATTTGAAGAATTATGATATAACATAACATAACATAACATAAAAGAACTCAAATTATACAATATTGATGTCATAATTTAATTCATCTCCAAGTTCCCTTCAAACCAAAGAGATTGCTTCTCATATTCTCAAAATGTCAAATTACATTACAACATGGACTTACAAAGCCAATTTTGAAGTCACTCTTCAATTCCACTGCTCAAACTCAAAAATAGAATTCACCATTGAATTTCTTGTGAAATTCTGAGAAAATTGAGTATAAAGTCGACCATATTCTAGACTAGCTCAATTTTGCCCTCTATGGAATGAAAAATAATGCACTAAATGCTCAAATAAGGCTATATGTACTAATATTTTCACAAACAACATGTATGGATAAAACAAACCTCAAATTCATACTCCTCTCGAGAAAATGAGAAAAATGAGTATAAATTTGCTTATGTGCAGTCAATATAACTCATGGCATGCATATTGAGACAATACCAAACTTAGCCCCTTTATATGCACGTAAATTGATGCATCCGTACATCATTGAGATCTATGTGAGTAGTGGGATTTGTTTCCACCGTGGGCTCTGTGTCATCTCAGGATGTGTGTTGGCCTTGGACGACTCATCCATAAATAGGTAGTGGGCCCTAAACCACCATGTAAAAATACGGAAACTAAATTCTTTTTTGGGGTGGAATATCTATAACATAACGTGCCCATGGCACATTGGTTAATTCGTTGGCATATTATTGTTATAACCCTAAATTGCACCACACATGCTTACTTGGCATCAAGCCAACTCATATCCTTTCTTTGCCAAAACCTACTGAACAACTCTTCTAAAAACTCCATTTTTTAAAGTACACGCTAGCTGGCCCACTACAACCCGCGTGTATAAAAAACGTACACGCTAGCAGGCCCACTACAGCCTGCGTGTACCTTCAGAATCACAAAAAAAGGAAAGTTGCCGACGGGACAAAAATCTATGGGTTAGTTAATTGAAACTCCCGGCCATGCATGACCGAGGGTTCATCCAAAACCCTAGCTCCTTCTAGCCTATAAAAGAAGGGGTAGGGGTACCATTTGGAGGAGGAAAATTATAGCGAAGAAACTCTGCCCATTTGCCGAATCCATTTGTCCCAACCCTTTAGCCTTTCCTC